>CM062296.1:765031938-765389438 GCA_031216915.1 Pictodentalium vernedei
GAAATTTAGACCACAAAAAATAATCTAGCCCCCAACCAGTTAAAAGTTTCTTGCAAATTATTTTAAGGTTTCGTAACTTCTCTACACACTGACATTTGTGACAGTCCCCTGTCAGAAAGTGGTGATGTCCATATAACACATGCACTGCATGTGCGCTACTTATGATTAGGAGATTATCGACACTTATAACAATATAATTAGAATTTAGATGACTGATCATAATACACTTTCAAACAATCAAAACCGTAAAATTGTCAGCCTGACACTATGAGCACAACTCACTTTAAAAATTTTGCTTTTCCTTCCACCCACTTTTTGAGTGTAAAATACATGTACGAACCTCGGAAATGTATCAGGTCATAAAATGTGATTACCAGCAATTCTGAAGAAATGCATTCAATGATCCCTGGTTGACCTCAGTGACAGTGGGCCCCAGTTCGACTCATTTTTTTCGAAAAATGAAGAGTCAATTAGCTCGATGTTTCTAAAATGAACAGTAGGCGTATTGATAACCAAAGTTGTGTTGTGCAAGCACCCCAAATATGAACACTTCAGGGGCCATAAAGCCCACAACAATGGTACCGCAATGTTTTGCTATATGGGCTATTATCATTTTTCTGGATGTTTTCTAGAGAAAGGGGCAATCTCCTCGGTATTCTCAAATTTCATAGACGTGCCTTTGGAAACATGGTGGTGCTCTGCAAGGCCCCAAAATATGCACCACTTTTGTGCCATAAGGAACCAAAAAGAGGTTATGTCATTTTTTGATTTACAATCTTTTATGGGTTTGATTAAAATCTTGTTTATGAAAGAGTCAATTAGCCCGGTATTTCCGAACTAAATAGTAGGTGTTTTGCTAACGACAGTGGTTCTGTGCGGACACTCCCACCCCCCACCCCCACTCCACCTCAATTGTGCACCCTTCCGGGTCCACAAAGCATCCCCAAAAAGGAAGGGAAATGTTTTTTAATGTTTTTGTTATGTGGGGTAATATTAGTTCTTCTGGCCGTTCGTTGGGGAAAGGTGCAATCTACTTGGTATTCTCCAGATTCAAAGAAGGTGCCTGGGAAGCATAGTGGTGCTCTGCGCCCCCCCCCCCCCCCCCGAAATATGCAACACTTTTGTTACATGAGGCTCCCAAAAAGGGTTCTGTAGTTTTATGCTTTATAGTCTATTATCGGTTTGTGTGAAATCTTGTTAATGAAAGGGTCAATTAGCTCAGTATTCCAGAAATAAACAGTAGATGTCTGGCTAACCACAGTGGTTCTGTGCGGGTCCCCCAAAGTTAACACCCTTCTGGGCCCATAAAGCGACCCAAAAAAAAGGAAGGGAAATGTTTTTTGTTATATGAGCTTTTATCAGTTTTTCTCGCTGTTCGTTAGCGAATGGAGCAATCTGCTTGGTATTCTCCAATTTTACAGAAGATGCCTTGGGAAGCATTGTGGTGCTCTGCGGGCTCACCAAAATATGCACCACTTTCGTTCCATAAGGCCAAAAAGGGTTCTGTAGATTTCTGCTTTATAGTCTTTTATAGGTTTGTGTGAAACCTTGTTAATGAAAGGGCTAATTAGCTCGGTGTTCCAGAAATAAACAGTAGCTGTCTTGCAGACCACAGTGGTTCTGTGCAGGCCCACTAAATTTTGCACCCTTCTGGGTCCACAACGCGACCCAAAAAAGGAAGGGAAATGTTTTTGTTATATGGGCCATTATCAATTTTTCTCGCTGTTAGTTCGCGAATGGGGCAATCTGCTTGGTATTCTCCAAATTTATAGAAGATGCATTGGGAAGCATAGTTATGCTCTGCGGGCCCCCCAAAATATGCACCACTTTTGTTCCATAAGGCTCCCAAAAAGGGTTATGTAGTTTTATGATTTATAGTCTATTATCGGTTTGTATGAAATCTTATTAATGAAAGGGTCAATTAGCTCTGAATTCCAGAAATAAACAGTAGGTGTCTTGCTGACCATAGTGGTTATGTGCGGGGCCCCCAAATTTAGCACCCTTCTGGGTCTTGCTAACCGCAGTGGTTGAGTGCGGGCCTCCCAAATTTTGCTCCTTTCTGGGCCCACAAAGCGACCCCAAAAAGAAAGGGAAATATTTTTGTTATGTGGGCTTTTACCAATTTTTCTTGCTCTTTGTTAGCGAATGGGGCAATATGCTTAGTATTCTCCAAGTTTACAGAAGATGCCTTGGCAAGTACAGTGGTGCTGTGAGGGCCCCCAAAATAAGCACTATTTTTGTTCCATAAGGCTCCGAAAAAGGTTTTTTTTAGTTTAATGCTTTATAGTCTATTATCGGTTGTGTGAAATCTTGTTAATGAAACTGCCAATTAGCTCGGTATTCCAGCAATAAACAGTAGGCGTCCTGCTGACCACAGTGGTTATGTGCGGGCTCCCCAAATTTTGCACCCTTCTGGGTCCACAAAGCGACCCAAAAAAGGAAGGGAAATGTTTTTGTTATATGCCTATTATCAGTTTTTCTCACTGTTCGTTAGCGAATGGGGCAATCTGCTTGGTATTCTCCAAATTTATAGAAGATACCTTGGGAAGCATAGAGGTGCTCTGCGGGTCCCCAAAGTATGCACCCCTTTTGTGCCATAAGGCTCCCAAAAGGAGTTTTGACATAGTTGGATTGATAATCTAAGGCTCCCAAAAAGGGTTCTGTCTGTAGTTTAATGCTTTATAGTCTATTATTGGTTTGTGTAACATTTTGTTAAAGAAAGGGTCAATTAGCTCAGTATTCCAGAAATAAACAGTATGTGTCTTGCTAAACACAGTGGTTCTGTGCGGGCCCCCCAAATTTTGCACCCTTCTGGGTTCACAAAGCAACCCAAAAAAGGAAGGGAAATGGTTTTTGTTGTATGGGCTATTATCAGTTTTTCTGACCGTTTGTTAGTAAAACGGACAATCTGCTTGGTATTCTCCAGATTTATAGATGGTGGTGCTCTGCGGGCCACCCAAAATATATACCACTTTTGAGACATTAGGCTCCGAAAAAGGGTTTTGACATTGTTGAATTGACAGTCTATTATCGATTTGTCTGAAATCTTGTTTGAGAAAGAATCAATTAACTCGGTATTCCCAAAATAAATAGTAGGTATCTTGCTAATCACAGTGGTGCTGTGCGGGCCCCCCAAATTTCGTAACCTTTCGGGTGCCCCAGGCATCCCTAAAATGAATTATTTTTGTTACATGGGCTATTATAAGTTTTTCTCGCTGTTTCTTAGTGGAAGGGGCAATCTGCATGCTGTTCTCCAAATTTATTGATGGTGGCTTAGGAAGCATAGTAATGCTCTGCGACCACCCCCCCCCCCCCCCCTCCAAAAATAAAAAATAAAAAATAAATGCACCTCTTTTGTGCCATAAGCTCCCAAAAAGGGTTCTGTTGATTTTTGCTTTGCAGTCTATTATCCATTTGTGTGAAATCTTGTTAATGAAAGGGTCAATTATCTCGGTATTCCCGAAATAAACAGTAGGTATCTTGCTAACCACAGTGGTTCTCTGCAGGACCCCTTATTTTGCACCCTTCTGGTTCCACGTAGCATGCCAAAAAAGGAAGAGAAATGTTTTTATTATATGGGCTATGATCAGTTTTTTTCTGACTGTTTGTTAGCGAAAGGGGCAATCTGTTTGGTTTTCTCCAAATTTATATGTGGTGACTTGGCAAAGATAGTGGTGCTCTGCGGGCCCTCAAAATATGCAACCCTTTTGTGCCATTAGGCTCCCAAAAAGGATTATGTCATTTTTTGCTTTGCTGTCTATTATCGGTTTGTGTAAAATCTTGTTAGAGAAAGGGTCAATTATCTCGGTATTTCCGTAATAAGCAGTATTTAGCTTGCTAACCAATAGTTATTAGATGAATCATACACATGAAGAATTTTCTTCACACAATACATATATTACAATGGATGGCATAGTATCCAGCCCTCTCTACCTCCCTGACAGCTGGTAATTGCGGACGGACATACAGACGGACGGAAAACGGAAGCAGGACAACTCGTTGTTTATAGTCATTAGGTGACTTATATTCGGGAAAGAAAAATATAATATATATTATAATGGCTGGCATCCCAGCCTGCTCTCCCTGTCATCAGGTTACTCATGGTTTATGCAATCCCCTTTTAAACACAGGGTTCTCAATTAATGGAAGATTCGTGAAGATGCAACTGTTGAATTTAATTTATATCGCCTTTGTCAAGCAGGAATTCCACCAGGCACACTGTTTCTGAAAGCTAATATCGCGCTCGGGGCGAGGTGTAAATGTAAACTAACATACTGGCTGAGTCAACTGCAACCTTTTTTTTTGGGGGGGGGGGGGTGTCGTTGGCTCAGTTGGTATGGTGGCAGAGGATTTGTGGCCAGGCGATTGGGTGTTGTTGACCCGGGATCGACTCCCGTACGGGCCACATTCCAAAAAAAACTTTACAGTTTTCAGTCCAGTAGCACAGTGTTAGGACGATGTCTGGTGGCATTCCTGCTTGACATAGGCGATATATATATGTCATGTATATATATATGTTTTCCGACTGCGAGCCGTCTGGGGAGGCGGTGGTGTTGCGATAACCGATTCTCGTCAGATGATCGAAGTTAAACAACGTCGAGCCCTTTTGTCCTTAGATGGGTGACCATCTGAGCAATCGATTCAGACTCCCGCGTTATGTCCTTGGGCAGGGCACTAACCTCGATTGTCCACATGGGGGCACGGCGACGCCGTGTGCAAAGGCGTACTGCACGTCGATGGTGCGCATGTCTTCAACCAATCTAACCCTGCCTGTGCTGCAATGCGGAGTTACGATGTTGGTGAGCTGACTGCTGCTCGTCATTGCTCGATGGTTCTCTCCGGGTACTCCGGCTTCCTCCACCCGTAAAACTTTCACCGACACCTTAGCTGTTAAAGTTTCGTTAAACCGTAAGCGGTATCTCGCTTATGATCGCGTTGTTTCCACGGGCAAATATTTTTAAATAAGCTTTGGTCAGTAACAGCGAGCACGGTAAATGCTATTCATATGATACAATAAAACGAGCATTCGCATTATTTAGGCGACACTGCTGCTGATAACTCCAGCATAGCGACGAGGGGGTAGCAGTTGGGGGTCTTGAATATTCCAGGGTTATTTTTTGTAGACAACATGATGCTAGTGTCCGAAAGCGAAGAGGGGCTAGCGAAAATACTGGCAATTGTTGGGAGATGTTGGAACAAATGGAGACTCGAACTAAATGAAAGCAAAAGCAAAGTTATAACCGTGGGCGTAAAGTGGATCCTAATCGGAGGTGGAGAGTGGGGGAGTTCTGTACGGAAGGTAGCAGCAAACTTCTCAGTGTTGAAGAGACAGGTGACTACGAGCATTTGGGGTAAATATAAACATCACTGCAAGAGTCATCTACCGATCCACGCGAATAAACGGATTGTGAAGGGTAAGCGACTCCTTAACCAAATCAAACTAAACGGGTGAAACAGTTTCAATAAGATTTTCGTGGGGACAACCATTTGGGAAATGGTGGGTCCACCAAGTATAACATATGGTACGGAAGTGGTTCATCTAAACCAAAGGCTTTAAAAGGCTTTGAATCCTTGCAGAACGATGCAAGCCGATGGATAACGTGGTCGAATAATGCCGCCGCACTAGAGGCATTCAAGGGGAACTCGTGTGGATGAGGATCAAGGAGATGATAGACTTATTGAAACTCCGTCATCTTAACTATTTGGTAAATCTCCCCGACAGCCGATGGTGTAAAGTAATGTTCCAGAATATTGGAATTCAAATACAAAGACAGGGTGGATGGTCCACGTGAGAGAGTTAAAAGAGAACTACTCACTAGAGACCCCCGTCTTAAAAGTAGGGACAACCCAGGGTAAGAAAATCGTCAGATACAGAATCATGTAGGATGGTAACCTCAGTTGGCGAGAGTGGATCAAATCAAAGAGGTCTCTGCATGGCATGCGTGGTAAAGAGAAGCCAGGTTTGGAAGGATACCTTGGTGGTACCATTGGGGGAATACTGTCACTGTTATTCAAGCTGAGGTCGCTGTCCCTGAAGTTGGGGGGGGGGGGGGGGTGAGGAAAACAGTGAAAATGAGTGCCAGATGTATAATTTAAGTTTGGTGGAGAACCTGGAACACTTTCCACTAGGATGCCCAAAATATCAGTCTAACAAAATAAAATCCACTAGAAGTATTGTGGGGAAATGGGATGAAGATTGTGAAGAATGGGACACGGGATGTAATCAAGCAGTTCGTCTCTGAGCGTTGGGGGAGAGAAGAAGCTTGGGAATAGGGAGGCGGTTCGGAGCACAAGGGTAACCAATGCTTTCATACATGAGAACCGCGACAAATCAGCGGCCGGTCAAAGTATTATTATTATTATTATTATTATTATTATAATTATTATTATTATTATTATTATTATTATTATTATTATTATTATTATTATTATTATTATTGTTGTTGTTGTTGTTGTTGTTGTTGTTGTTGTTATTATTATTATTATTATTATTATTATTATTATTATTATTATTATTATTATTATTATTATTATTATTATTATTATTATTATTGTAGGACTGCACTGCAATGTGGACAAGTTTGTACATACTTTGTTGATTCGATATTATTATTATATTAAGTATTATTATTATTATTATTAAGCGATATATTTATTATAAGACGATACAAAACTCAACGAACAAACACTTGACACATCGTCGCCTGAGTGCTAGAATGTTCTATGCCCCCCATGGGACATAGAACATTCTAGCACTCAGGCGACGACATGTAAGGAAATTCTCACAACAAACACGCACTGACAGTATTTGGTTAAAAAATACAGATACAATTTTTTATTAACCCATTAAACCCTGGTGGTATCTCTCATATCAGTTCATGGTTGCAATTGGGAGAGTCCATATTCATTATTTGGGGGTAGGCCAAATGGGCTGCACGTTGAAAATATTGATTGGTCTATTCACTTATTTATTATTATTTATTTATTGGTGTTTAAGGTCACATATTTCTGCACAATGGCTAACCATGACCGTGATAGTTTTACAGGTGGGGGATGCCGGAGTACCCGGAGAGAACCACCGAGCAACGGCGAGCAACTGTCAGCTCCCCAACATACCAACTCCACACAAGCAGGGTAGGCATTAGTTGAAGACAGGTGCACCATTGACGTGCAGTACGCCTTAGTGCACAGCGTCACCGTGCCCCCTCGTGGGCAATGGGGGTGAAGTGTCTTGCTCAAGGACACAACGTGGTTGCCGCAGGTGGGATTCGAACCGAGGACCTCTCGGCTTGCAGCCTGCACTTCTACCAACTGAGCCACCGCGCCCCCGTCTATTCACTTAGCTGCCATCCTACTTAATGAAAGTATGAAGCACCATGTTTCTGTTCGGAAAAGCGGCCGCTCGGATTCAAATGGATAATAATTGTTTAATACAATGTATTAGTTTGATTGCTCTGCTGGAAAATATTCTACTACATTTTGCAACGTTTTTTCCGGTCGATGTAGTTGCATTTTGTAATATTTATTACATATCGTAACGTTTTTCCAGTCCGTGCAGTTTCATTTTGCAACAAAAGTTCAAATAATTTAATTATTTGCCCCGCCTCTGCCTTTGATTGGTTGAAAGCATACAGCGTGAAAGTCGTCAAAATCGTATAAACCAAATCACGTCATGATTTGGAATGTCGCTACACGTTCGCACATATGACCCAACCTCGAAGCCCCGCCCACTCAATCCAATTGTCACCGTGAGGGCGTGACGGCAAACTGATAGATGGATAACAAGCTTGTAAACAAAGATCAATGATCGATTTTTCATCGCCTCCAGTCAGCGAGAGTATAATGATAATTTCTCAGGTACAATTGAATTTCATAAAGTATACCGAAGTGGGAGACGAATAAAAGATCATATACCCAAACATGATTTTGGGAGAACTTAACAAAAAATGTTTTTAATGATATTGTTACGTGACTTGCTAAATATCTGTCGTCTGCGATCGAAAATCAAAACAACAAACAATTTGACAATGATTGACGTGACCTGTTTGTGGCACACTTTCCTGAGTTTGACTGTTGTCTTATGTGAAAATTAAAAGTTGTTCGTTCACTTACACATAGTTTTTATATTTTAATATTACAGCCGGATTAAATTATAAGAAATAACTGTTGTTTTCCTTCGGTTTATGCGATATAAACCGAAAATTTTCAGCACAAGCTTAATCATAACTCGCTACGCGAGTTATGAAGCTTGTGCTGAAAATTTTCGGTTTATATCGCATAAACCGAAGGAAAACAACAGTTATTTCTTGAATATCTACGGAACTCACTCACATCCGCGTAGAAGTGCACATAATATACCCTAAGACAGTCGTAGAATCAAAGAGATACAATTTATTTAAAGATTTGTATAATAACATGAATTAGTTTTTGATTGCCGGTTTGAAAAAAAAAAGTTTACTACATTTTGCAACGTTTTTTTTTTACGTCCATGTAGTTGCATTTTGTAATAATTATTACATTTTGCACCGTTTTTCCCGTCCATGTAATTGCACTTTGTAATAAATATTTCATTTTGCAACTTTTATTACAAAGTTCGTTGCAATCCCATCATCGCTTTTAACGCAAATCGTCATTCAAAGTTTTCTATTTTTTAACTTTTGCTGCCTCTGAAACATACCTCACAGGTACGTAGACACCGAGGGTGTACAAGTGGTATGTGTCCCCTAACTATCTCCAGAAAATAGAAAGGAATATACAGCTTCTTTACGAATACAGTATTTGTTTACATCATAATACACTACCCGAAAATCAGTGTCTGTGTATGGAGGGGGAGAGGTCCTCTTTTGTAAACACCCCAAGTTTGTATTTCTCTCTTACTCGTATGGTTTATCTCTTTTGTGGCCTTTGAAATGGAGAAAAATGCACACTTTTGGCTCTATATTCAATAAATTTCCCCACCGGGCCGAAATGGTGTTAACCCTTTACCTAACATGAAAAGCAGACGACACTTGCAAAAAAAATTCTTGAATAACTAATTTTTTTCATTTTTTGTCTCAAAAACATAGGTTATGACCCCTCGTTGGAACGAGCTTGACGAGCTTGTTCCAACAAGGGGTCATAACCTATGTTTTTGAGACAAAAAAATGAAAAAGTAATGAAAATTAACTGGTGATTTTTGAGAATAGCGCTGGCCGGTTTTGACCGTTACTTTGGGTAAAAGGTTAAAATATACATTAAATATATAAATATGTTCATTTTTCTCAATGGAGAGGAGCGTTAGGCCCAAACATGACTATGTTGTATTCCCACCAAGCCAATAAGGCATGCATATGGGCCACTACTGATTTATATCAGTGTTTGGATGTTCTGCTATGACCGTGACCCAAGTTCGCAATGTTTCCTACACCGCTGGTAGGGTCAAGAGTTATGTTTTGAAGGCCACGAATAATAATGTTCAGTGATTCCAGAATATTCTGTGTCATTGTTGTCACTTCGAGGGTACAACGGGAAATTCCCTAGAAAATGTTTGGTCGTATAATTTGTCGACTTGAAGAGAAGAAGAAACCCCAGCAGTAACGAAAGTTAGGGACTGGCCCCGGAATGAAATCCCTTAACAATTACAAAAATAGGATTAGAGAAAACTCTTGTAGTATTTTTGAAGGACGGGGGTCATCCACCAATCCTACTTGGAGGGTGGTAGGATGTCGGGTTTCAAGCTTCCCTCACCCAACAACAAAAAATAGTCGCGATAATCAGTGAGTGTGTGGGTTAAGTGTACCTCAGTGTGTTGGTGCAGTTTTTGGTGATATTTTGAGTTGGGAGGGGCTGGGTCAAGCAATCCGCGACACCCAGCAATAAACGATGTTGGCATCTGCCATAAGGGACTGCGATTCAGATAGTTATGCGTCTCGTTAATATTCGACTGCCCCTATGCACTCTGGATGACTGCATGAGTGTGTCTGTAGCATTGTCGGTATGCATGCGAGTTGGTGTGATATTGTGGTTTTGATGATGAAATGGTCAGGGCAGAGTCCAATTCTGAGCGGCACCCAGCAACGATGATGTTGGCATCTATTCGGGGGAGCGTGGTGAGCAGATAATTATGTAGCAGGTAGTTTGAGCCCATCCGTGTCCAATCTGGGTGTTTGCATTAGTGCGTCTCTAACTATGTTGTAGTTTCGACGTATGTGTGTACGCGAATTTGTGAGATATGGCAGGTGGGGGGCACCAAAAATTTGCAAGACGTGACGTGGGGGTGGGTGGGTCTCTTGAGTGCGCCAAAAATGTGCATTTCCAACTTGTGAAATTTTTTGAATTTTTTAAAAATACATCAATATATCAGCTAATATATACCATCATTTGTGTTTCAAACCTTAAAGATGATGTCGTACATCACACTCTTAACATAAATACAACATCAGGAGGCTTTATATGTGAGAATATTGGGCTTAATCTGGGAAAATGCCACACGTTAGTAGGGGGTGAGTGTCTTGTTCGAAATGTAGAAAAAACGCAGACAATATTTTGGGAACAATTCAAATAAAAATTTGTTCCCGTATATGTACACCTGCTCTGGCCAAGCCTGATAATGAACAGCTTGTCATTTGTAGATTGGGGCCCACAGCAGCCCACAGCAGCCCACAGATGTTTAAATTGGTGATACCAGTTTAACCCTTTACTTAACATGAAAAGCAGACGTCACTTGCCCAAAAAATGATTTTTCGAGCTCGTTCCAATGAGGGGTCATAACCTATGTTTTTGAGACAAAAAATGAAAAAATAAAAAAAATTAACTGGCGATTTTTTAGAATAGCGCTGGCCGGTTTTGGCCGTTACGTTGGGTAAAGGGTTAAGAACATTATGAAAACCCCCTAAAGACAGCTGTGCCTACTAAGTTTATAATTTTATTTTGGATTTTAATAGGAGAGTGGGGGTGGGTGTCTCAAAACGGTAGTAGAAAATTTGCGCGTAGTGGGTGGGTGGGTGTAAAAAGGAGCCGAATAAAAAATAGGACGTCACGTCTTGCAAAGTTTTGGATATGGTGGTATTAGTGGTGAGTTGGTTTTGAACGCGTTTGAGTTCGGCAAGGTTTGTTTTACTGAGATTTTTGATTGAGAGCCCAGTATTCGAGGACTGGTCGTATAAATGATTTATAGAGTTTTTGGGGTGTTTTTCTTGTCACCCCAATCTTTGTCTCTTTTCATTTTAGGAGGTTTATTCTTTTATTGACTCGGGTTACAGTGTTGGAAATGTGGGTGTTTAGGGATAGTTTCGTGTCGATACTTATCCGTAGGAACTTATCGTCGTGTATGGGTTTCAAGTTTGGTGTTATAGAGGTACAGGATGGGTAGCACTCGGAGTGTTTTGTTATGATTAGTTTTGGGGTTTTGTTAGGGTTAAGTTTGATGCGCTACTTTGCTCACCAGTCCTCTAGATCCTTTCGGGCGTCTTGAAGTGTCGGCGCTTGCTGATGTCACGAGACCTACTGGCATTGTACAGTCCTTTATATAAACGATTTGTGAGATTTCAACCTTGTTCTCACCAACTTTATGGTTGTCGTTTACATAAATAATGAATAGGAGTGGGATCAAGACCGAACCCTGGGGCGTGCCGGCCGGGAGCTCTACTTCATCTGATACCTCACTATTTACCTTTACTTTAATTTTCTATTCAGTTAGATAATTCGAATATTTTATGGGGAGTTTCGATTTCACAAGTTTTTATCTCATGCCTTATGCCATACTGAGTCGAATGCTTTTTCGACATCTAGTAGAACCACTGTCCCAATTTCTTTTTTGGACAAGGAGGTCTGCATGTAATCAATCAACCGGTATACATGTTCTATGACATCCTTGTGATAACGGTAGTCTCTTCGCCACTTATTCAAAAAGCTTGTAGATTCAAGGTGGGATTTACGTTTGGAACTTAGCGTCGTGTTGGAAAGTGCGCCATCAAATATTTCGCCCAAACAGCTCAGAAGACTGACGGTGTAACAATAAATATTATCCCCCTGGAAATATTATCCGGGTCAAGTGACAGGATAGTAGTAATGGTAGTATATTATAGTGTCAATATTCCTTGAATAATTACTCCTCAAACTGTGATGTCAGTTGTTGAACTTGAAACTGACAGAAAAAAAAATATTGCTGTGACCCATTTTGCTTCAAATGATTGCAACTGTGTTTGGGTATGGTTGCAGCCATTACCTTTTACCACTAAACTACTTTCAAAATGAAATTACCTGATGTTATGTGACTTCGCAGTTAAATTACATTTTTGCTTTACAACAAAAATTTAATGTGAGCATAATACATGTAATCTCAATCATCCCAGACCAAAATATTTAGGAGGGCAATTTTTCGCTCTCCTTAATTCTTTCAGGAGGGCAGTAAGGAGAGCTAAAAAATCGCTCTCCTGAAATTGCCAAGCCTGACTGGGAGAGGAAAACCATCACAGACTTCATGAATGGCCGATAAGATCAATTCTTATTTTAGGACAAGGAGGTCTGCATGTAATCAATCAACCGGTATACATGTTCTATGACATCCTTGTGATAACGGTAGTCTCTTCGCCACTTATTCAAAAAGCTTGTAGATTCAAGGTGGGATTTACGTTTGGAACTTAGCGTCGTGTTGGAAAGTGCGCCATCAAATATTTCGCCCAAACAGCTCAGAAGACTGACGGTGTAACAATAAATATTATCCCCCTGGAAATATTATCCGGGTCATTATATTTCCTAGGAAAATTTGTAGTCAAGACAGAATTTCCTAGGAAATATGATAACAGTTCCGTAAAAATTATCCTCCAAACATTTCCTGACAGAAAAACGGAAATAAAAATACCCAAACATATGCTTTAATATATCAATATTTATTTTACTAGCAGTACACGTGGACGCTTTTTGTTTTGTCTTATTTCGTTTTGTTAGTAATGAAATAGGAACTATGTAAGAAGCAGCGTCATCGCTTTCTAACGTCATTTTTTCTGAAAAAGATCACTTATGGACTCCGTAGAGGAATCAAATTCTGATGAAGCAGATTTAATGGGAACAGTTCCTGATAGTGGTATGTCAGAAATAGTGTTAGAAATTATAAGTTTCTCTTGTTGCACATCATGAAGTTGTTCAATTTGAGAGGTGTGTTTATGACATTGTGAGGTGCGAACCTTTTGCCGTTATATCTTATAACATATTGTAGCAGTCGAGGAATAAAGGCCATTTACCAATCATTCTGGTTGCCCGAATCTCTTAGTCTTGCGGTAAATCGGTCGCTTTGTGTGCTAGAGGTCTACGGTTCGAACCTCGGCTCCCGCACCTATCTTTCCTCCTGTTACATTTGGGGCTCGTCCCATCCTCAGCCGTGGAGGGCATTGACGGTGTTTCGACCGCTCTGAGGGAGGAACCTGGATGAGATTCATATGTGGTGAATTTCAAAAAGAAGCGGGGAGTCGTGTAGCAGTCGACGAATAAAGGCCACTTAAGAATCAGCCTGGTTTGATCCGGATCTCTTAGTCTCGTGGTAAATCGGTCGCTTTGTATGCTGGAGATCGACATCTAATTTCCTGTCCCAACTTTCACCATCCTCCCAAACTACTTTATTTATCATTGATTCCAGAATCTGGTTGAACCTTTCACATTTACCATTTGATCGAGGATGGTAAACACTTGCAGAGAAACGTTTTATATTATGAGAAGATCAAAATGTAGGCATTGTCAGACTGTTGGATTCAGCTTCTCTGTCTGAAATGATTTCCTTCCTCCGTTACTCCAAATCTATAAACGAATTTACGTAATTGCTCACTAATTTCTGTTGATGGCTTTGAGTATACAGGTACAGTTTCCGGCCAATTAGAAAAATAAACTATTACTGTCAGAACATATTTGTAGTTATTAATTAACTGGGCAGGCCTGGCATTCTGAAAAATGCAGGAGGGCAAAAAATCGCTCTCCTCAATCAGCTTAGGAGAGCAAATAGCTTTACACAGCATTTTAAGTATCCAGTTGAACGAACTCATTGAAACTGAAACCAACAGACTACATCAGTGATTTTATTAACTTTACTATGGTAAAGCGAAATCTCTTAGACATCTAGATGTCTCACTCAACAACCGAACACTCACTTGACAAGACCTGTGTGTGTACCCAGCCTGTTGACCAAGAAAGTCATACGCCTGCCACTACCACCTTCAACCCCCAAAGGTGGGGGTTGAAGGTGGTAGTAGCAGGCGTATGACTTTCTTGGACAAGAGGTCTTCTTGAATCTACAGTCACATCCTGGTGCAAGTGCTTCAAGTGACAGGATAGTAGTAATGGTAGTATATTATAGTGTCAATATTCCTTGAATAATTACTCCTCAAACTGTGATGTCAGTTGTTGAACTTGAAACTGACAGAAAAAAAAATATTGCTGTGACCCATTTTGCTTCAAATGATTGCAACTGTGTTTGGGTATGGTTGCAGCCATTACCTTTTACCACTAAACTACTTTCAAAATGAAATTACCTGATGTTATGTGACTTCGCAGTTAAATTACATTTTTGCTTTACAACAAAAATTTAATGTGAGCATAATACATGTAATCTCAATCATCCCAGACCAAAATATTTAGGAGGGCAATTTTTCGCTCTCCTTAATTCTTTCAGGAGGGCAGTAAGGAGAGCTAAAAAATCGCTCTCCTGAAATTGCCAAGCCTGACTGGGAGAGGAAAACCATCACAGACTTCATGAATGGCCGATAAGATCAATTCTTATTTTAGCACAGGCACGTGGAGGCATTGGAACTACAGTCTTTTCACTAACAGAACTGACAGGCTTTGTGTTGAAAAATTGGCATTGAAGAAAATTAACAATGAAATTTTTGACATCACTCATCATGGCACTCCAAAAGAGTCTTGATTTTTGAGGATCATATATCTTATCTCCGCCCGAATGACATGCTACACTTGTGTCACATTGTTTGTTCATTGTTGTTTTTTATCATCTGTGATGCCCCTTCTTCCCCGACCTTTAAATATGTAATAAATGCTATCTTCTTCAATTTTGAAATTCTTAGCTTCAGTTTCCAATGCCCTCTTTTGATTTTCAGTGAAAGCAGATGAGCACACATGTTTGGAAAGAAAACCCCAAAGAATCTCAAATTCAATGCAATTTATTTTTTCGCAATTGACCTCTACACTCTTCTGTGTGCGCATGGCCAGGTATGAAGGACTTGACTGACCAGCACAAAACAAGTCGTGAATGGTGTTCAAACGAAAAATAAACAATAAACATGTATCCGGACAATACACTGACGGAAAAAAGAAACGCAGTTGGCGTAAAATAATTTATTTTATCCGCAGATCAAAAGCAGTAAAATTTTATACATAGCTACCTCGGTGTACTGTCTAAAGAGTCTTTGGTTAAAATTTAGTCAACCAAGACCACGTGCGAAGCTGCGCGCTTCCAACAGATGTTTCGACAAAGCGTGCAGCCAGGGCACTCCCACGTCCTATGGGCTTGAAAACCATACCAAATCGAAGTTTTGAACAGCACACATCGATTTCATAGCATTTCATTTCAACTCGATTGAAAAGCAACTTGCAGCGAATGTCCGAAATTGATAGGGGTATGGCTATTGCTATAATTATCTATCCTTCCGCGCTGGCACTCGTGCCATATCGATTAACCCATCCGCTCACGCGTGTCGTTCTTTGTATCTAGGGGAAAAGATCTACTCTTACAGAAGGTCTGTAACTTGATTGGTTATTGGGGTCTTTATTCGATTTGGGGATCATCACCCTTGGGCTTCTTTCCAACATTTTGGGAAACTGCCGACAGAGAGGCAGCGGTTGAGGATTTCAGTAAGTCTCTCGTTAAAAGCAGTGGGTACGGGATGGGGGTGGGGTGTTTGAGGATTTTGTAAGTGATTTGCTCTTCACCGGCTGAAGAGGATTTTTTTGCATTTACGGATGATATCCATGATTTCAGTGGCCAGGATTGGGGTCCCAAGGTCCCCTATCGTCGCCGGTTTTCTGAATTTCGGTTCAAAGATTTGTTTGTTATGGATTACAAACTCGGTGACTTAATCTTTTGGAGTCGTCATCGCATTTGACACCTTCGTGTAGTCTGATTAATGCTGTCGCTTAGGTTTCGTACATGCTGCTTCGAGTTTATCCGCGTTGCCCCCGCATTATTTTTCTGAAGTTTAACATCTAATATTTGTCTCAACGCGCCCCAGTCAATTTTAGCTACATTTTTGGATGGGGTCGTACTTAGCTGGACCTTTGTCATTGACGAGGATGGCATATAGGGGGAGATGGCCGTTTTGTAGAAAATAGTGCACAATACAGTCACATGACATCTAGCAGTTTTCACGCTAGCTCAATATTTTAATGTGCCAAAGCTGAATATTTTTTATGCCAAATGAGAATCTTTTGTGCCAAAACAGATTTTTTTTGCCATGTGTATTTCATGTGGGAGAAAAATAAAAACTTTTTTTTTCATATTCTATACAAGAAAGATCAAGAGCATAAAATTACATAAAACCAAATATAACATAGAACGGAGCATGAAATAATGAAATAAGAAACATAAATATCCTTCGTATAGCAGGTCAATAGAAATTCGCACCTTGACGATCTATACGGTAACTAATTGACATGCGGAATTGAAACCTTTGTTATTTTATCACTGTTTTAATCTTTGATTTTGGTTAATGGCGAAAGTACCACCAACAATTAAAGACAATTGATTATATGGCATGCGTTGTTGACACAACACACGACTTCTTAATCCGGGGTCACCGATAATAACAATTGAAGAGTGACTGGTCATTGTGTACGTAATACAGTTAAAACTAGAAGTCCTGTCACGAATAGTGCGCTTATCTAGGCTTAATTGCGCATTGGAATTGCGCGCAATTGCCATATCGAATGGCATCCAGAGCACGGCAGGTTCTCCTGGTTACTCATAGCAAACACATGCAATGTTTCTGCCAATGGACCGCCGGGTTACCCGGAGGTCCACTGGCTGAAACATTGCTTGTGCACAGGCCATATGTACAGAATTTGATAGCTTTACTTGGGCCATAGCGCGCACATTAACGCACATATAAACGTGCTACATGACAGGACTTCTAGTTTTAACTGTAGTTACTAACCTCGCTGTCGGTATTCATGAATTTGAACAACCTGCCAACGTGCGGTATGTGTTACAGCACGTTGGCAGGTTGTTCAAATTCATGAATACCGACAGCGAGGTTAGTAACTTACTTACACGCCAATTCACAGAACGCACGGACCCAGGTATGGTAAGTGAGTACAGGGGTAGTTCACGTCTCTTACCAACCCGGAGAAGACAAAGGAATTGGAGTGTAAACAGCAGAACGAGATTATTTTTTGATATATTTAACTTATCATTTGTTCGCTTTACTAGGCGAAAATGTAATATTTTATACTCGTTTTTAGCAAAGTCGGAAATGGTTGTCATAAAGTCAATGGTTAGACAAACATCAAGAATATACCAGGTTCGTGATGTTGAATTTATGTGCCAAACGCGCACATTTATGTGCCAGATTTTCAAAACATGTGCATTTGGCACACTTAGCACATGCCAGCGTGAACACTTGACTTCTAGTTTCAATTGTACTAAACAGAGAGGACACCACCTCGCGTCTCTCCCCAGCTTTGCCTGCGCCAGTCGTCTGTGACCTTCGGTCATCAATAGTCTATAAAACCCAATTTATTATCCACTTTGAAAAAGCCTTGCCACACACTTGTGGTCTCAAAAGCCGGACCCCTTACTAATCAGAACGCGATCGCGATCAGGGGCCAAAACTATAAAACTTTTACAATTGTATTTTCTGGAATTGTATTTTCTAGTCATGACTTTAAATGGGTTGAAGTGAATCCTAAGCATTTTCAAAGATGTTGCAATTTGCCAGTTGGCCAGATGCCATATCATTTAAAATACTAAGGATTTATTTTAGTCAGTTATATTAATAGGTAAAAAATACAATTCTATAAAATACAATTGTAAAGTATAGTATTGCAGGCTTGGGGCGAATACTTTGTAAATGTATTCGAATTCGAATACTTTGAAATTTCATGAATACGAATACGAATACAAATACACAAATTTTCAAATGTATTTGAATACGAATACAAATACATTACAATGTATTCATGAATACATTTTTGAATACTTCAATACTTTTTAAATTAGAAGTATTGAAAGCAAGACTTTTAAGTTTTTTGTTTGTTGGGTTAAAATTCATTGTTGAACTGATGGCCCTTTAGCTGAAGCTTAAATTGTGCTTACCATGATTTGTTGGAAAACTAAAGTAATTACCTGACGGGAAATCCACTCTATGAGTGTCATAGTAATTAGACTACTCTCCATGGACAACACATCACAAAATGTGAGTGGATTACCTCTAAAAAATCACAGGCTGGCGTTTCCTCCTGAACGTTAAGTATCAATTGCAAAGTCACCACAAAAGAAGGACTGGTAAAGTTTTAGCCAATGCACTTCATGGTTAAACCTGGAGGTCTGTTGGCTGAAAGTTTGCTAACAGCAGTGGTATTTTGTTTATAATATTTACGTGTTTTCACCGATTATAATAAGGCATACTGAGCTGTACAAATGTGATCTTAAACAGGAATAAATAAATAAATAAATAAATAAATAAATAAATAAATAAATAAATAAATAAATAAATATGTGTTTTCACTGTGAAATAATGGATAAATAGAAAAACTTTAAATAAATCCAAAACTTTTAGAATATAATATCATTGAATAACTGAGTTGTGTCCAATAACACATTTTTGTTTTATTTTTATTGTCCATGTTTTCAACAATTTAAAACGCCATGGGGATATGTGGCCATTACATAAATAGGTTGTATTGTGACAAGTTAACTGATAATTAAGTCTATTGAAATTTCAGACTAGGTGTTTGGTGGTATATAAATAATATCAGGGATTATTAAGTTTTTAATATTGATATGAGGTGTGAATTTGTTGTCTGGAGTCCATGGGCTGCATCTGTGAATACCTTTTTTCAGTATATGGTTCTCTAATTCCAAAATATAGAAAGTATTCAAAAAGTATTCAAAATGTATTCATGAATACAGCTCAAATTTTAATGTATTTGAATACGAATACATGTATTCGTGACATTCAGTGAATACTGAATACATGTGAATACTTGATAAACTGTATTCGAATACGACTGAATACGAATACTGAATGCGAATACCCCACCCCTGTAGTATTGGACCCTGGTCTTCGACTTTCACATCAGTGAATGACGATTTCCTAAATAATATATTGCAAAATTTAGAAAAAGGAAGTATCTAAAAAAATTTCGACGGGTGGGATCCCACAGAGTTACGAAGGGATGTCAAAAAGTTTTGAGCCTAACATAAATAAAGCTGGAATATCGGTACAGAACATATTTATTTTTCAACATAGTCCCCTTGTAATTCAATACACTTGTTCCATCTGGTCTGTCAGTCGTTGATGCCGCGTCTGAAGAAGTCCATATCTTGGTCCTGTAGCCAAGCCTCCACAGCAGCAGTAAGTTCCTCATTATCTTGAAATCTTTGACCACGTTAGTGTTTCTTCAAATTTGGAAAGAGGTGGTAGTCACTTGGTGACTACCATCTCTTTCCAAATTTGAAGAAACACTTACGTGGTCAAAGAGACTACCATTGTGTCTAACTGTCTTGAACATGTTCAACATTTAAGGGGAGGCCTACATCGATCCAGTCCCCGCTGGATTATTCCTCCCCTACTCTCCCTCCAAATCTCCCAGTATTCAGTCAAAAACTGTTTCATACGTCGCTCCTTTGGCACTTTCTCGATCTCCCTAACTATAAATTGCCCCTTTCCCTCGCAAACAAGCAAACCGAGGGTTTTTGCTCTCCGAAGGCACATAGGGATGATGTGGGATATATTAACGCCGTGAGACTCCTCAAGTAGTACAATGGTACTTTCCACATCCGGCAGCTGCACAGGAGGAGAGGCCAAGGTGCAAGAATGGACACATGACCCAGTCCGCCACCCTGCGATTCTTGGTCTGTTTTTCGGGCATGTAAAGTCTGCAAGTTATGTAACATAGCTCACTGAGAGGATCCACTTCCTTCATTAACAAGTTTAGTCTGTTTCCGGAAGTTAAAGATGGTGATGATTCTTGGGGTAGTTTTTGTTGTTCTTCAGGCAAGTGCAGTCAGACACTTGTTGTTGTAAATCTGTCCCAGAACGAGCCTTGATTGTCAAGTATAGTCTGTATTTGGCTCGGGCGGATGCGCTGCCACCACAGCACATATCCAGCACACGTGAGGGTCATAAGACGGCCATAAGACGCCCCCTAGACCAGAAGATGTTTTATGATTATTTGGAGACTGCGTTGGTTTAGTCCGAGCATCTGAGGGTGATTTTGACTCTGCCAGGGCGGTACAAGCCACATAAGGGAACCTGGTCGGGCTGGAGAGAAAAAGAACAACACTCCAGCAGTAACGGCAGCTAGGGAGGGAGTGGCCCCGGAATGAAAAAAAGGGTAAGAGAAAACTCTTGTTGTATTTTCAAAGGTCGGTGGTCATCCACCAATCCTTCGGGGGTAGGGGAAAGATGCCGCGTTTGCCGCTTCCTTCGCCGACCTCACAAACAGAGTTGAGGTAATCAAAGTGTTGGTGAGTTAAGTGTATCTCACTGTGTTGGTGTAGTTTTTAGTGATTTATTGAATTGGTCGGGGCAGGGTCAAGCAAATCGCGGCACCCAGCAATAGACGATGCTGACATCTGCTATAAGGGGCAGCGATGCAGATAGTTATGCGCCTCGCTAATATTTACCTGACCTACCCACTCTGGGTGATTGCGTGAGTGTGCCTATAGCTTTGTTGGTATATACGAGAGTTGGTTTCATATTGTGGTTTTGATGCCGGTTGGGGTAAAGTCCAATTCTGAGCGGCACCCAGCAACAACGATGTTGGTATCTATTCGATGGAGCGTGATGAACAGATACTTATGTAACAGGTAGTTTGAGCCCATCCGTATCCACTATGTGTGTTGTGCATTAGTGTGCCTTTAACTGTGCTGTAGTTTCGCAAATGTGTGTTATATGGTATTAGTAGTGAGGTGGTTTTGCACGCGTTAGAGTTTGGCAAGGTTCATTTTACTGAGGTTTTTGAGTGAGTGCCCAGTATTCGAGGACTGGTCAGATAAATGATTATTGTTTTTACTACGCCAATCCTTGTCTCTTATCATTTTAGGAGGTTGATTCTTTTATTGGCTCGTGTTACAGTGTTGGAAATGTGGGTGTTTAGCGATAGTTTCTTGTCGATAGTTATTTCTAGGAGTTTTATTAAGGTTGGGCTTGATGCACCATTTTCCGCGACAGTTTTGTAGATCCTCTAGGGCGTCTTGAAGTCGGAGCTCGGTGATGTTACGGGACCTACTAGCAGTGTAGAGCCCTTTGGCATCAGCGAACTGTGAGATTTCAACCTGGTTTTCACCCACTTTCTGGATGTGCTGAATAGGAGTGGGTTTAGGATAGAGTCCTGAGGCGTGCTGTCCGAGTGCTCCACTTCATCTGATACCTCGCGTGTTACCCTTACTTTAAGTGTTTCCGGTTAGTTAGAAAGAGGAAGATAATTCGGAGTATTTTATGGGGGAGGTTCATTTTAGCAAGATTATATCTCATGCCGTTATGATACACTGAGTCGAAGGCTTTTTCGATATCCAGTAGAGCTTCTGCTCCAATTTCTTTTTGGGACAAGGTGGTCTGCTTGTAATCAATCAGCCGGTATACATGCTCTATGACCCCCTTGTGCAGTTACGATTAGCCATTGTGCAGAGGTATGTAACCTTAAACACCAATAAATAAATAAATAAATAAATGAGCTCCTTGTGATTACGGTAGGCTCTTCGCTACCTATTCAAAAAGATTGCAGATTCAAGGTGGGGGTCTGCGTTTGTTGGTAATTGCGCGTTCAAATAGTTTGTCCAAACAGCCCACAAGACTGATGGGTCTGTAGCTTGGCGGTTATTGGGGTCTTTATCACCGGGCAAAGTCTTGAAAGGAAGGCACCACTGTACATCAATTCCATTGATTTTATTGAAAGCCTTCGACAGCGTTCACAGACACCATGTGGAAGATCCTCGAGCCCTATGGAATACCAACAAAGATTGTGACTCTTATCAGCTGCTTTTACATACATTTTGAATATTTTCAATCCTCAACAATAACCCCACAGAATGGTTTGCTGTTGAGGCTGAAGTACGACAAGGCTGTATCATATCACCAATGCTTTCCGTATTGTTATTGTAACAGGGGGTGGGGTGAACGACTCCCCAGAGGCTAGAACCCTGCTGAAATCTCCCTGTTGGTTTTCAGATTCGTGAGGATCTGGATCAACTAGCAAACCTTGGATAAAATATAACTCAACTCTGGAGGTAGAATAATCATTAGATTACGTGTTGTGGTCTGGATGAATACACAATAAAATAGGAAAACAGTTTATACGTGGTTTATTAAGTATGATATGAAATGGACATGAATATGAATGACGGATCAAAAACCACGGGCCCACTACACTTTCACCCCAAAGGGGTTTAAATTCCACACATTTATTCAGTAAATGTGGATGCTTCCAACTGAACTCGGACCTGGAGAGAATCACTGTCAGAAACGTTGATTCTCATCAGGGCCGAGTTGAACGTGTCCCAAACTGACGGTAGCCATTACGGTTAACCTTTTTACAGGTCATAAAGTGTCCGCATAACTAACCAAGTGAAAAGGCTTAAGTTTGACCAGCAAGTTCGAAGCTTTAATGCCAAACATAAACTGGACGACGAATAATGAGCGAGACCGTTCTTATATAGGATAATTTCGCGGGAAAAAGTTTCGAATACTGGAATCTGATTGATCCCTCGCTTTCACCACGACGAATGAAACAGCAGGACCACGCACTACGGCGTGAATCAATAAGTTACATCGATTCATTTTAAACATGGAAATGACCTGAAGCCAACAAAAATAGAATTAAACCTCCGTTACGAGCAGTCGAATTACAACAGAGTACGTTAGAACGTTTATTGTATATTATTTTTCAACTGCTGTTACCAAATCCGTTACACTATTGACTGGATAATGAAAAACACCACCAATGACCAAGCAAATGCATCAAGTGGACCCCATTATCATCTTTAGAAGATCTGGATTTTGCCGACGACATCGCCTAATTATCCTCCAAATATGGCCATATCCAAGCCATGTGAAACAGACTGAACCATTATGCTAGCCAGACTAACATCAAACGGTCAGTGAATTAACCTACATGGGATCAGTCATTAGCACAGAAGACGCTGCCAAAGAGGACATCAGAAACAGACTGGCAAAGGCAAGAAGAGTATATCAACAGCTAAAGTTCATATGAAAATCCAAGCAATACAGCCGCAAGATCAAGATCCGCATCTATAACAGCAATGTCAAGGTCATCCTGCTCGATGGAAGTGAGTGTTTGAGGGCCACTAAGACTGATATGGAAACAGTGTTACTTTCCACCATGGGTGCCTCAGGGAGATGAACAGAATATTCTCCCCAAACAAGATCTCCAACAAAGACCCCCTTGAGCTCAGCCAAGCCACATGTATCGTGGAAGAAATCACGCAGAGACGGACGAGATGGTTAGGTCACGTGCTAAGGATGCCATCATCAAACATAGCAAGGGTTGCTCTGAGATGGACCCTACAGGGAAAGAGACCAAGAGGCAGACCAAAAACCACCTGGCGCAGAACAACGGAGTAAGAACGTAGAGAGATGGAAACCACCTGGAAAGAGGCAGAGACCAGGGCAAAAAACTGTGTTAGATGGAGGCATCTTGACGAGACCTTAAGCTCCAGAGGGAACAAAGAGGATAAATAACACTCTACGACTACTTTCCAGAATTTGGGTAAATAGCCGAAGGAGAGGCAGCGGTTTAGGATTTGAGTAACTTTCTCGATAAAGGCAAGAGGGTCTGTTTAATGAATTTGGAGGTGATTTTGTCTTCACCGGCTGAAGAGGAATGTTTAAATTCACGGTTGATATCCATGATTTCGATGGCCAGGATGGGGGTCGCAAGGTCCCCATGGCCGCCGGGTTTCTTTATTGGGGTGAAGTTCGGTTCAAAGATTTGTTTGTTATGGCCTACGAAAGGGTTTACTTTATGTTTTGAAGTCGTCGTCGAAATTGACACCTTCGTGTGTTTTTGTGAGTTTCCTTGAGTAAATCGGCAAAGGTGTCGGCCATTGCCTTGTCATCAAGGGCTTTTGTACCATCGGCCCGATCGAAGGGGGAAACATTTGATTTTTTGCTTTTTGTCCCGTTAGTAATTGAAACTATCCCAAGACCTTTGGGTGTCGTGTTGGCAGTTCAGTTTCCCTGTGATCTCCTCCCACCGATCTCGGTTTTCGTTTCTGATTGCCTGTTTCAATTCGCCGTGAAGGAGATTATAAACTGTTTTAAGTTCGGCTTTTTGGTAGGCTCGCGTTCGCTATTATTGGTTCTAAAGGCTTTTCTTATTTGTTTTATAACTTCCATCGTTTTAGCTGCGACACGATCTTTTCGGATGTGGAATGTTTTCTTGGAGCAGAGTTCATCGAGCGCCTGATTAATGCTATGCCTTCGTGTTCGTACAGGCTGCATCAAGTTTATCCGCATTGGGCTGTTATTTTGCTGAAGTTTAACTCTCTACTATTTATCTAAACAGGCCCCAGTCAGTTTGCGCGAGGTTCCGCTTTTGGATGGGGTCGTACCTAGCCGGTATTTAGCTGGGGTTTTGTCATAGATGAGGATGGCATGTATAACATTGGGGAATAACCATCGGTATCTGCTGTGTTACTCTGGTGTTCAGCTTATGACTCAGATACAAATTAAAAATGACGATAACAAGTTTATCGTGAACCTGGTTTTCCAAATGTCTAACAGCAATAAACATTTAACCACTGGACTTGTTGGATATCCGAACAGTTTTACAGTAATATGTCGTGAGATTTCCCAATAATATGAAGCAGAGTTACGTTTGGAAATCCAAACTATAACGGAACTCTTACTTGTGATCTACGCTATATATACAATAAAATAAATGAGTCATGTTACAACCGGTTTACTGGATATAAAGATTAAAGGAAGCTTTCACCGTGCCTTAATCAGATGCCTTATTCGCTTACCGAATAGAGCTTAAATAAACAATGGAGGGAAAGACCTGATTGAGGTAACTTGTTAAAAACTACTATGGGAGATGTCTGCTGTTACATGACGAATAAAGAAACATGCAAAGTTGGAAAGAAATGAAATTAAATGGGATACATAGAGGATATCTAGTGTTTTTTAATGGATACTGAAAATTATCTCATGAATGACCGAGACAAATGTTTCAAGCGAAAATAACCATTTGTCTCGGTCACAAATGAGATATTTTTAGGTATCCACTCAAAAACAGTAGACTTTCTTTTTATTAAACGCTTTTTATAAGAATCTGATTAATTCCACTCGTTTCATCCTTGAATTGATGCATAAAAGTAAACAGCGCATTGAATCATTGATGCGCGGAAGTGATTTAATCAATACTCGGAACAGACAGCGTCTTGCAATCTCATTCAGCTGGCGGGTTTTTAGTCCAAACATGGCCTGAAAGTCCGTAATATACGTTTTTGGTTTGGTACTTCCTTTGAAAGGACGTACCAAACCAAAAACTTATATTACGAACTTTCAGGCCATGTTTGGACTAGCGGGTTTCATGCATCAATTCAAGGTGAATACATGTTGAATTATTGCTGGAAATGATCGGTATCCCCTCAAAACACTAGATTTATTTTTCATTATACGTTTTAGAACAAATTGATCATTTCCATTGATAATTTGACTCGTATTCACCTTGCAGTAATGCTTTGAAAGCTGCCATTTTGATTGATACCGTGAAAGTGAAATTTTCTATGTCTTCACAGTGGGGGATACGATTTCCACCTTTCCTCAATTTCTTCGATAATCTATCGTTTAGCGTATAATATAATGCGAATAGTATAGATTGTCAATGCAATACAGCAATAGTAAATTAGACTTGTATCGAAAGTCTGTTACGATGATCCTTCAAGGCTAGCTGATCAATTTGGCGAATTCTTCATCAAAAAAATAAAATTACTTCAGGAAAATATTCAAAATATAAATGTAGACAAAGTTGACATCAACCAAAGACCATCAGAAAAAGAGATTTCAACTTTTCGATCTTTAGAAATACACGAGGTAACCAAATTAATAAAAGAATCCTCAAATGTCCCATGCCAACATCTATTGTCAAATCATGTGTAGACTCTCTGGCTCCTGTAATCACAAAAATGATCAACATGTCTCTGTTAGAAGTATAAGTGCCTGACGCGTGGAAAATAGCAATTCCTAATCCTCTTCTGAAGAAACAAGGTGTGAAACTTGTGTTTAAAAACTTCCGACCAGTGAGTAACTTACCGTTCCTCTCTTAGCTGTGTGATAAAGCCGCCATCGATCAGCTAATGTTACATAGGGATATACATGCTCCATTACCGGCCAACACGTCTGGATTCAGAAAATCTCACTCAACTGAAACGGCATTACTCAAGGTTCAGAATTACATCCTCCTTAATATGGAGTCTGAAAGGGTAACATTGCTTGTTCTTTTTACCTTAGTGCTGCTTTTTGACACTGTTTGTCATAAAACTCTGCTAGAGACAATGAATTCTGATTTTGGACTTAATGGTGTAGCTGCTAGCTGGCTATCATCATACCTCAAAAACAGACAGCAGCGTGTATCAATAAACGATAATCTGTCAAAAGACGTCCATCTTGACCGTGGAGTCCCACAGGGCAGTTGCCTTGGTCCTTTTCTGTTTCTATTCTATATTTCAAAAATGTTCACCATCTTTGAATCTCACCTGCCTGGTGTCCATGCTTATGCTGCTGACACACAGGTATATTTCTGTTTTAGACCAGCAATCAAGGATCAAACTAAAGCTCTAGTAACTATTGAATCATGTATTTCGGACATTCGCAAATGGATGGTTTCAAACAAATTAATGATAAATGATGATAAGACTGAATTCCTAATAATTGGTTCACGACAGCAACTCACTAAAGTTGGCATCAATTCGGGGAAGGTAGGAGATTCCGCCATCACCGCAAGTAACAGTGTACATAATCTTGGTGCCTTCTTCGACTCTACCATGTCTATGGACAGACATGTTACAAATATGTGCAATAAGGTTTTCAGAGGTCTATACACATTTGAACAGATAAGATAGTTCCTCACCGAAGATTCCATAAAAAACCCTAGTTCATGCCTTTGTAACTTCACATTTGAATTATTGTAATGCCTTACTGTTCAACCTTCCACAATATCAGTACTCTCACCTGCAGATGGTACTAAATACATTGGCCCGAGTGGTATGTAGGGTATCACGATCTCAACACATCACTCCTGTTCTGAGGGATATGCACTGGCTGCCAGTCAAGTACAGAAAAATTTTCAAAACTTTATTATTAGTTTTTAAGGCACAAAACAACATGTCACCAGCCTACTTAGAAGTACTCCTTAATACCAAGAGTGTGTGCCAATACAACCTGAGGTCCAGTGGTTAAGTGCTACTACATGTTCGAAAACATAGATGTAAGACATTTGGAGATAGGTCATTCTCATTTGCTGGCTCTCACTTATGGAATAATTTACCAGAACACCTAAAAAGACTGTCAAATGTCAACCTTTTCAAGAAAGATCTCAAAACATACCTGTTTCAAAAAGCCTATAAGTGATGTAAGATACTGTATATATTCCGTTTGTATATTTGCACGAGCTCAGTAACATGTACAGCGCCTTAGAATATGGTTCTATATCTTCTGAACTATAATTTTGGCGCTATATAAATGTGGATATTATTATTATGTTCTGCACATGTCCCGGCGATACATGTATGGGGAAATGGTCGGGTTGCTTGATCATCGTCGCTGACATGAAAATCAGTCCTGCAGTTAATTATATTAGTTAATTTATCTCATGTTATTCCTCATCCATTTAATGACATCCAGTTTTAAATGTTTTCAACTGTGGTGAGTGTGACAAAACGAAATAGGAACGGCGCTTTTCTTGGATGTAGAAAAAGTGTTCAGCTAGGTATGGCACAATGGTAAGAGATATAAACTGGAGAAAATGGGTTTAACGGCTAAACCTCTGAGGATCATATCTATATTTCTAACTGACCGAAAAATCAAGGTGATGGTTAACAGCGAGGTGTGAGGAAGTAATACTCGAAGCGGGCAATCGAGCACGTTGACAACGCCAACAGCCCCCTACCAATGTCCAGGAACTCGCCACTGCACTGCAGGAAGAATGGAATGGCATCAGGCAAGCTGATACTGGACGTTTGGTGAGGAGTATTCCACGTCGGATCCGCACTTGTCTCGCGAACCGAGGAGGATTTACAAGGTAGTGAGGTCTTGGATTGAATGTGGTAGATTCACTGACTGACCATCCATGTCTTTTACAGCTCAGTGCGTGAAATGTGTGCTTGTCAGACACCCAACTATCGCTGAAATCATTCACCAGATGTCACAGAGCAATGCCTCAGCTGTCTTTTTTGATGAAAATATAAATATATTTCTTCATATATCTGACTTTTATCAAATATCCCTTACTTTTTTGAATAGTATATCAAGGCATGCTATTCGAGAAGACAAAATAAATCTGATCAGGTTTCTAAACATCCAAACAATGACACAAAACGCATCAGTGTTGGGAAGTGGGATAGGTCAAATGGGGAGGAGTTCAGTAAAAACCTAAACAACAACGTCGCCACTGAAGTGTAAAATATGCTGGTAGACATGCAAACTGAATCTATTGTGACGTCAGATGACATACATTCGGTGGTTGATTATATGACCGATATCTCTTCAGAGGCTGCTAAACTGACATTTGGTAAACGTGTTATATCGGGGGAAAAACAAAAGGGAAAATCGCCCTGGTTTTCCTGACTGTTTGCATGCGCGGACTAAATATAGGGAACCGAGAAAGGATTATATAAAAGACCCGACACATAATAATCTGGTACGCCATAACCTGCCCAGATCTTCATACAAAACAGCTCTTTGTAAAATTTAGCTAAAATATGAGAGAAATACAAGCTCATGGGTTCGTAATTTTAAAGGAAATAATCCAAAACAATTTGGGAATCCAATTAGCTTGGCCCATACTTGTAAGTAGACCGAGGCGTCTAAATAGTGATATTTCATTGGAGGACATCGAAAAGGCTGTGTGGGTGGGTGTGTAGGTGGGTGGGTTTGGTTTTGGGTTTTTTTTATTTGTATCGGTTGGTGGGTGGGGGTGTGTGGGTGTGTCTTTGAGTGAGTGAGTGAGTGAGTGAGTGAGTGAGTGAGTGAGTGAGTGAGTGAGTGAGTGAGTGAGTGAGTGAGTGAGTGAGTGAGTGAGTGAACAAGCGAGCGAGCGAGCGAGCATATCGCTTAGCCCAATGCTGTTGCGACCGATCTGACTGTTGCTTCACCTTCATACATATGTCCATACATGTACTGTAATATTTCGTATCTACGACTCTATTATTTTCAAAAGATAATATTAATGAATTAACGCATTCACTACCGAAACGCTTTAATGGTTCCAGCCTTACATGTATTCTTATTTTGCTAAGTCAAGTACTTTAGTAGAGTAAAGGGGTGAGTATTTTAAAATTTGAAATCTGCTGCCAAGAGGCTGTAGATTTCAAATTTTGAAGTTCTCTCCACTTTAGATTAATGAAAACTATTGGCCAAGTTGCTACTGCATCTGGAGATTGGAGGGTCAAGTTTATATATGCGCTGGTAGGGAAAGTGTTAAGAGATTACGCAATTTCGCTACTTAGTGCTACGTTCTGTTCAGAAGCAGATGATAAACTCTTTAATTTCGACCATCCTTTGAGTTGTTCGATCCATTCATGTGGACACACACACACTTCTGGAAGTGCCCATTGGCATGGAAAAACTTTGAGTCTGCACAGATCTAAAATATACTCCCAAGGAAAGCATGTTTCGGATTTTGATTTCCTCGCTACCCTTTCACTAGCAAAATACTAGAGAACCGTAATGGTTGTTTGGTTACCACGTGAATGGTTTAAATTATAGAAGTTGTCGTCATTGGTTGGGAAAGAGTTGGGGACCTAAAAGTAGAGTGATTGCCCATCGCAGGTTGCACACACGCAAAAAGGTACTATATACTGGATACTATGTCATATAGACGACTCAATCTGATTCCGTATCATATAGATTATTTATATTTATTTATTTATTGGTGTTTAAGGTCACATATTTCTGCACAATGGCTAATCATAGTCGCGACAGTTTTATGAGTGGAGGAAACCGGAGTACCCGGAGAGAACCACCGAACAACAGCGAGCAACTGTCAGCTCCTCAACATACTGACTCCACACAAGCAGGGTTAGCAGTGGTTGAAGACAGGTGCACCATCGACGTGAAGTACGCCTTAGTACACAACGCCACCCTGCCCCCACGTGGGCAATGGGGGTGAAGTGTCTTGCCCAAGGACACAACGCGGTTGCCGCAGGTAGGATTCGAAGCGAGGACCTCTCGGCTTGCAGCCTGCACCTCTACCAACTGAGCCACCGCGCCCCCTATCATATAGATGACTCGTTTCCAGGAATGCAACGGGCTATCATAACAGGTCTATGAATACATTTTATATCCGTTTCATTGATCGGCTCAGCTGATCGCTTACAAAATAAAACAGAAGTCCCTACAATTAGCGACAGAACTATTAATAGCCAATGCTCCCACCCCCCCCCCCCCCTACAATAAATAGAAACTGCACAATAAAAGATTACACACTTGTAAATTCAAGCTTATGGTCATAGGAAGTGACATTGAGAGTGAATAATTTTACAACGCAACATTGAAAATTTGCGATGACCGCGTTACTCATTTTTTGTTAAAGTGCACCATATTGTTCCATAAAAAATGGGAGCGCGGTGGCTCAGTACGTAGAGGTGCAGGCTGCAAGTCGAGAGGTCCTCGGTTCGAATCCCACCTGCGGCAACCGCGTTGTGTCCTTGGGCAAGACACTTCATCTCTATTGCCCGCGTGGGGGCACGATGACGCCGTCTACTAAGGCGTACTGCCCGTCGATGGTACGCATGTATTCAACCAATCTAACCCTGCCTGTGCTGCAGTGTGGAGTTACGATGTTGCGGAGCTGGCAGCTGCTCGTCGTTGCACGGTGGTTTTCTCTGGGTACTCCGGCTTCCTCCACCCGTAAAACTATCACGGTCATGATTAGCCATTGTGCATAAATATGTGACCTTAAACATCAATAAATAAATAAATAAATATTCCATAAAAAATGGGTTTTTTTAACTTTTTCTCGCCCAACATTATGTCCCAAAACTGTATTAATAATTTAAGATTTAATCTGTGAGTAGTAGTGCTCATTCAGGGATTTTTAATACGACTCTTATCCTCATTTCAGAAAAAAAGGGGTGCCGAAGGCCATATGTTTTTTTCAAAAAAAGGGGTGCCCAAATTGGGGTGCCGTCTGGAGAATCCCTTTTTTGTCAAATGAGGATAAGAGTCGTATTAAAAATCCCTCAAAATGGGATTCCATAAGATATACCTGTGAAATACTGAAATGAGGATAAGAGTCGTAGTAAATTGTACCTCATTGAGGCATTTTTCAAGGTCCTCATAACCTCAAAATTCAATGAGGGTATGAGGGATAATAAATGAGGACTCATTGAGGGCTTTTACATAGCCCTCATGGCCTCATTCGACAAAAAAGGGATTCCATAGCCACGGGCGTTTTGCAAAAAATGGGATTCCATGGGATATGGCCAATGGATATAGTGTTTTGTTACAGAAGGGCGATAACCCTGCATACAGATTATGGGAAATCAAGTAATCTGATTGGTTAGTTATAATCTAGATAAATGAAACAACAAGAGTACTTGGAATAGGATCAGAACTAACAATAATAGACCAAAATAGCTAAATATAGTAATAATAAGTAAAGCTGTTCCAATTAATAGGCTCTTCTACGCTACTGGAGTATACTCTAGAATAAAGGAACATGGCCAGATAAACGATAACTATTGCATATATAGATAGAAGCAGAGAATTCTGGAAGAATTCGAAATAATACAGGTTGTCGGGTTGTTTGTGGTAATTATCAAGGGAAATCGTTCCAGAAAATACTCCGATTCAATCGAACATACCCTCCGAACATACCCCTGTCCTATAAGAAGGGTTTAGGTAACATAGCAATCACGTGCTACCATAGAAACCAAGATGGCTGCCTCCAGTATACAAAATGGGCGACGGAAACACGTATCATCCTATCAACACGCGCTGTGGAGATGACGTCACAACATGGCCGCTCACGCGGGTTACCATGACAACCAAACATGGCGCCACTACGTGACGTGACATGTCGTCACTTCCGAGGTCCTGCACCGAGGTCCTGCCAATGAGGACTGAAACGTGCGAGCACTACTATTTCTGTGTATAGGTGACGGAATTGTTAGATAAATGAAATATGATGATAATGTGCATGTCCTGTGATTTGCATCAGATTCTCGGTGGTGTCCAGAATGGGATCACAACTCGCCGGCAAAGCCGGCTCGTTGAGATCCCATTCTGGACACCACCTCGAATCTGATACAAAGCCGGCTCGTTGAGATCCCATTCTGGACACCACCTCGACTCTGATACAAATCACAGGACATGCACATTATCATGATAATCTGTATATATGTGGTATCTGGTATCTTTTGTGCGTGTGTGCAATAATTTTATTTTAGTGCGTATTCTGTATTCGCATCCCAGACACCATGTACTTGGTAAAAAAGAATAAAGAATTGAATTGAATAAGTTTCAATTAAATCTCCGAGTTGCGTGAATGTATTTTTGAACATTCTTACCCCTTTGATACGTTTGTACGTCTTATGACGTACGAAATCAAACAGCGCGTTGATACTCTGTTGTCATTTGTTTTGTTATTATTTTTCGATTTTTTAAAGTTTTAACCTCAATTCCAATTTTTTCCCGATTAGTGCTCAGTGACACCCGTTGAGCCAAATGTTATCGCAGCTTAAAATACTAATCTACTCCTGCTGTCAAGACTTATTAACTGGTTGAGTGCTAGAAGCCACTATCAGGGCTTTCAAAAATGAGGATACCAGTGCAAAAGCCAACACTTTCCTTGATTATATTTCATATTCAGTCAAACACAAATAATATTTTGTTTATATAAATTTATTTTATTACAAATTATTGGAGAGTGCCTGTGGGCACTCTCCAATAATTTGTAATAAAACAAGTTTTGAATAACGAATTCATACCCCCAAAAATAATCTATCCCTCAACCAGATAATCACTAATGTGAAAAATATATTGTTATTTGTACTTTTTGACTTTTGACTCCGCATTTTGAAAAACGTTGAAGAAACTGAATTCCCAGTGACGTTTGAACGTCAGGATAATTAAAGTCTCAAATGGTTAATTATGAGTCCGCTCTCATTGTTAGCCAATTGAATGTCACCATACAGAAGAATATCGACTGAATTTATTTTGAAATTAACCAACTCACTCAATAACTGAAGCCCAGTTGCTTTTATTTGGTAGGAAATGTTGTCATTTCTGACAAATGGCATTCAGGAACGCCGAGTTAAAAACTTTGTAAATCATTCTAGACAACTTGTGACTCTAAATTCATTAAATTTACAAACACCAAAATCATTGTCAAAGAAGCAATTACGAAGTGTTTTCTGAACAATACGGCTGCACCTGAAACAAGGCAGTTTTCTTCCTGAAGCTGGATTGAAGGAAGTAGGTCCATCCAGAATGCAACTCGATCTGCGTACATATGGTCACGCTCTTTTATATTAGCATACGTTGTGCCAAATTCCAAGAATTTCTGTTCATCCATCGTGTATTCCGGCCATGTTTTTGGTATACCATCTGTGATTGGCATGTTTGGGTTTCTAAAACATAACAAAATAGCATTTACTAGTTCTGGAGCACATTGTGAGGTAAATATTTTTCCCCGATATCGTTTATACTGACGCCAATGCAAATAAAGCGAAACAAGCCTTACGAGTGAAAGATAGCGATAGATATCCGGGGCAAACAAGTTCATCAACAAATGGGGGCCACGTAACAGCATATTGGACGAGTGCAAAGTTCTGGCGCATTTTTAGCATTAACTGCTACCGCGTGTCCCATATTACATTACTTCCCACTGCGTTACTACAATCTTAAATCGGTTGGGTTAAAAATTAAACCAAATCATCTGGATTGAATGAATGTGAGCTCAATTGGGTTCATCATATTCACTCAACCCAGTTGATTTCGGTTACTTTTTAACCTAACTGATTTTAGAGTGTAGTATATCTTAGCGATTATTGTTTCTATAGCCTGAACTAGCAAGTGGCATGGATGATAAATGATTGGATTCTTACAACAGAAAGTGGAAATGTTATCGACTGCTACCAGTCTGATAGATGAATAAACAATGGGAGACAACACAGATTGTTGGCCGTGTATAGATTTGGATGGCTATAACGCGTGGGCACAATATCTGACCAGGCAACACTATGGAGAACAGCTCCAGACTGAGAGGAAAATAAACGGGTTAGGACATATCACATGTTTCTTATAAAGAATCTCATTCTCAAGAAATACAAGAGAATAAATTTCTGCAATAAATTCTTATAAATCGGATTCATCGCAAATTATTTATAAGATATGATGCTGATATGGACGGAAGCGTTGAGGCGCCAGTTGAGTATTATTTCTATCTTGCACGTGCAAGTTAGCTATCTTGCACCTGCAAGTTACTATCTTGCACGTGCAGGTTAGCTATCTTGCACCTGCAAGTTACTATCTTGCACGTGCAGGTTAGCTATCTTGCACCTGCAAGTTACTATCTTGCACCTGCAAGTTACTATCTTGCACGTGCAGCTTAGCTATCTTGCACCTGCAAGTTACTATCTTGCACGTGCAGCTTAACTATCTTGCACGTGCAGGTTAGCTATCTTGCACCTGCAAGTTACTATCTTGCACTTGCAGGTTAGCTATCTTGCACGTGCAGGATGGCTATCTTGCACCTGCAAGTTAGCTATCTTGCACGTGCAGGTTAGCTATCTTGCACCTGCAAGTTACTATCTTGCACGTGCAGGTTAGCTATCTTGCACGTGCAGGATAGCTATCTTGCACCTGCAAGTTAACTATCTTGCACGTGCAGGTTAGCCATCTTGCACCTGCAAGTTACTATCTTGCACGTGCAGGTTACCTATCTTGCAATGGAAGTTAGTTATATTTGATGAACATCATTATAGTCATATTTGAAGGCGAGTTCATCAAAAGTAGTATATAAGGGTCCAACCTAGCCCCAATTTGCCGGACCTAAGTTCGGATTTGCCGGACTCCCTCCCGGACTACGGAAATTCCTGTCGCTGAGACAACCACTATAGGCTCATTGGCCATGTCTAGCCGCCTGGATATGTACGTTTCGCATCGATTGCATCGCAGGCTAGGTGTGGAAGCTTTATGCTGGGGTGTGAATGGGAAAAGTCAGGCATAGAGAGAGAAGGACGGTTAGAGTTGCAATGACGTCGGTGACGTCACAGTGAGCTCGCGACGTCATGACGACGTTGACCGCAGTCCACAGAGGTGAGTGACTGGACGTCCGTAGGGTCGTTGAATAGCCGATGTCTCCCTATAGGTGGCCATGCCGTTGGGTAGACCCTGCTTGGCCGGGTCTCAATACCCCTTAACAGGAACAGGGATGTCCTTTTTCAGGTTTTCGACCCTTCTTCTCCCTGATCGACTCTGTCCTACTCTCTCTGCTCGAAACAAGGAGCCACTAGAGCAGCCCGTCGAAAATTGACACCTCGAACGACTCATACAGATGTGTAACTGGGGAGCTGCGCGAAGCAGCTTTTCGAACCAGTCCCTGAAATGAGCCTTCGAGGAGAAAATTAGTAATCAAAGAGTTAGTCCCAGCGACTCTTCGAACGATTCTTCTACATCTGGATTATAGTGATCACCAGCAATGACTGATCTGTCAGGCGACTGTTCGAACTTGTTGAGGTAGGGGTACTGGAAGAACGGGAAGAGTGACTGTGCCGCTCTTAATCGGAACAATCGATGTAGGGTCCCTGGTTCACTGGCGCAGATCATGGAGGCCTGGGCTCGTGGAATAAGGTCGACGGGTCTCTGATGTGATGAGGGGTATTCGGTCGAGTAGGTAGGATTAGGGAATCGTGGCGTGAAGGGCTTCTGGAAGAAGGGGAAGGGCGACTGTGTCGCTCTTGGTCAAGCGGCAGAGGTAAGGTCACCGTGTCAAATATGGGAATGTAAGCCACTGGGGCAAGTATGGGGAGCCGGGTCTTCTGAGATAGGGTAGCTGTCAAATATGGGAATGTAAGCCACTGGGGAAAGTATGGAGAGCCGGGGCTTCTGAGATAGGGTGGATGGGGTGGCCGTCGCAAGATAACTAACTTGCAAGTGCAAGATAACTAACCTGCACGTGCAAGATAGCAACGTGCAGGTGGAATATAGCAACTTGCAGGTGCCAGTCACTCATCTCTGTGGACATCGACAGCGGTCAACGTCGTCATGACATCACGAGCTCACCATGACGTCACCGACGTCATTGCAATTGTAATCATTTTTACTCTTTATGCCTGACGTTTCCCTTTCACACCCCCAACGTAAAGCATCCGCACCTAGCCTGCGATGCAAGCGATGCGAAACGTACATAGCCAGGCGACTAGACATGGCCAATGAGTCTATAGTGGTTGTCTCCGGGATAGGAATTTCCATAGTCCTGGAGGGGGTCCGGCAAATTCGAACCTAGGTCAGGCAAATTGGGACTAGGTTGGACCCTTATATACTAATTTTGATGAACTCGACTTCAAATATGACTAAAATGATGTTCCTCAAATATAACTAACTAGCAGGGTTACCCCGCGTTGCACGGGAAAATTTAGGGGTCATATGAAAAGTACCCCCCAAAAAAACAAAAAATAGGGGCCGCGTATTTTTCGACCCAGCCCTCCCTATGAGCGGCACTCAAGACCTCTTCAATTCCGTCACTTTTTAAACCCCCACGATTAGATTCCTGGTAAAATGTTACCCCTGGTAGACCCCTTTGAGGACCTATATCGGTGAAATCCATCAATTTTGCCCCTCACCACCCCACCCCCACCACTTTTTTAAACACCACCATCAGATTCCTGATAAAAAGTTACCCCAAATAGACCCCTTTGAAGACCTATATCGGTGAAAAAACATTTGGACTAACTTTTGCCCCTCCCTGCCTCCACCCCATCCCGCACACATTTTTAAACCTGACGAGGACCCCCGCCATAAAAAAGTACCCCAAAAAATCAAAAATAGGGGCCGCGTATTTTTCGAACCAGACCGCCCTACGGGCGGCACACTCGGGGCCCACCCTCCAGGCGGGGGGCCTTCGATCCTGTCACTTTTTAAACCCCCACCATTAGATTCCTGGTAAAAAAGTTACCCAAAGTAGAACCCTTTGAAGACCTATATCGGTGAAAAAATATTTGGTCATAACATTCGGTGCCCCTCCCTGCCCCCACCCCCACCTCGCAGAAAAAAACAGAAAAAGTACCCCTAGTAGACCCATCTTGGGCACTCTGGATAACCCCATATTCATTTCTATAGCGGACAGACAGACAGACAGAGAGACAGACAGAGAGAGAGACAGACATACAGACATTCTAAAATATAGTATAGACTTGCAGGTGCAAGAGAGCTAACCTGCATGTGCAAGATAGTAACTTGCAGGTGCAAGATAGCTAGCCTGCAGGTGCAAGATAGCTAACTTGCACGTACAATATAGCTATCCTGCACGTGCAAGATAGTAACTTGCAGGTGGAAGAGAGTTAACCCGCACGTGCAAGATAGTAACTTGCACGTGCAAGATAGCTAACCTGCACGTGCAAGATAGTAACTTGCACGTGCAAGATAGCTAACCTGCACGTGCAAGATAGCTAACTTGCACGTGCAAGATAGCTATCATGCACGTGCAAGATAGCTAACCTGCACGTGCAAGATAGCTAACCTGCACGTGCAAGATAGCTAACCTGCACGTGCAAGATAGTAACTTGCAGGTGCAAGATAGCTATCCTGCACGTGCAAGATAGCTAACCTGCACGTGCAAGATAGTAACTTGCACGTGCAAGATAGCTAACCTGCACGTGCAAGATAGTAACTTGCACGTGCAAGATAGCTAACCTGCACGTGCAAGATAGTAACTTGCAGGTGCAAGATAGCTAACTTGCACGTGCAAGATAGAAATAATACTCAACTGGCGCCTCAACGCTTCCGTAGATATGGCTACAAACTCGGTTGATATGACGCCGATCTCGGGCGAGATGAACCAAGCTAGAGTTACCCCCCCCCCCCCCCCTTCTCCCATTGATGCGTTACTTGGCGCAACCAGTTTGTTTACACCGAAGTGTTCACAAATATTCGTCGAACGTAATTAGGAAAATTGACGTTACCAGGTTTGAAGCAGAGTTTTTTGTGATGAAGAATTAATGATGGATGGCAATAAATAATGATTAGGTGGATGAAGAGAAGAAGAGACTCGTACATAAAGTTCATCGTAAACAAAAATTCAGTGTCATAAGCGGAGATTCGTCGAATGTGAGAACATGGAGTTTAGCTATCTGAACATTTCGGCTTCCCAGGTGGGGAAGCCGAGACGTTCGGATAGCTGAACTTGGAGTGGGAGAAGAGGAAGCTCCGGACTTTGTGAAAAGAATGAGAAATAATAACACTGTCAGAAAACTCTAACAGATCTGAGATTTTTTGTAATTATTTGTTTTTGTTTAATAAAGAGGTCTTTACTTGGTTAGTTTCATATTGGCCAAGATATCAGAACTCGGTGACTTCACATCAGCCTTCGATATTCGGTCTCAGGCTGATCAATGTAGTCATCTCTGGATGAAATCTCGGCCGATAGGAAACTAATCACGTAATGACCTCTGATTATTTTACATCTGTAGAGGGAGGATATACTATTGGACCGGTAAGAATTTACAAAGAAGAAGCGAACTCAGCTGGGTAATTTATGGGAGGGGTCACAGAAAGCATGGGATGCGTCTCGTGAAGTTAGCCAAAGTGTTCTTTTTGCTATTTTAATATTTATTTATCAAGATTAAATGATTGCAAAAAGGAAGAAAATTTAATGTGAAAAATTCGTATTTCGAAACCACACGTGTCATGTTCGTGTACTTAGTCAGTTCAAATCGAAATCGAAATCGTCCCTCAGGAAACGCTACCAGCTTTGTATAGTCCAGTCGGTGGGTATCGTGTTTCAGGAGATATGCTATTCCTATTCAGTATTCTAAAATTTTGTAACAGATCGAGAGAGAAACGCGGGAGCCGAAGCTACCACCGTCGATCTCTAGAACACAAAGGGACATATTTACCACGAGACAAAGAGATCCGTACCAACCACTCTGGTTGTAAATGAGACGCTACACCTCGACCGCTACACCACTCGCACGTTATTTTGCGATTCCATCCCGATGAATTGCCCCACAGATTCCATCTCAGAGCGGTCGAAACATCCACCAAGCTTCACTAGAGCACTCACAATGCCACCAACTACTGAGGGCTGGTCAACGGCACGAATGTAACAGAACGAGAGAGAAGTGCGAGAGCCGCGGCTCGAACCGTCGACCACTAGCACACAAAGCGACCGATTTACCACAAGACGAAGAGATCCGAACCAAACAGACTGATCGATAAATGGCGGTCTTCACACTTCGACCGCCACAATTTTACATGTGATGTACTTAGTCTGTTATTATATTTTTAGTAATCCTCTCAGATAAAATAAGAATGTAACTAACAGCAGAACTATTTGTAAATTGCCATGGAAGCAAGGGTAAGCGACTAGATTTTGATTGTCGATGCTTATGCTACGGTGGATATCGGTTACAATACCTGTGTAAATAACTTGATTATCGGTGCATATGCTACAGTGGGTATCGGTTACAAAGCCTGTGTAAATAATTTACAAAATGCATGCTGCCGTACATCATAAACAAACAGAATATAGGTACTATTTATCTAGTCCTTTATCTAATGTAAAGGGGAGCGCGGTGGTTCAGTGGTAGACTGTTGGACTTCTACGCTGCAGGTCCGGAATTCGATCCCCGTCCGGGAAGACAAGCGTTGTGTCGTTAGGCAAGGACTTTATCCCGGTTGCGTACATGGGGGCACGATGACGCCGTGTACTAAGGCGTACTGCACGTCGATGGTGCACATGTCTTCAACCGCTGTAACCCTGCTTGAGCGGAGCTTGGACAGAGTTAGAATGTTGAGGAGCTGACAGTTGCTCGTCGATGCTCGGTTGTTCTCTCCGGGTAGTCCGGCTTCCTCCACCCGCAAAACTGTCACGGTCACGATTAGCCATTGTGCATAAGTATGTGACCTTAACCACCAATAAATAAATAAATAAATAAATCTAATGTAAAAAAAACATAGCTTATGACCCCACTGAAACGAGCTCGTCGATCTTGTTTCAATGAATGTTTCATAAGTTATATTTCGACGAAAACAATGAGAATTTTACAGTTATTTAACCCTTTACCCAACGTAACAGCCAAAACCGGTCAGCGCTATTCACAAAACTCGCCAATTAATTTTATTATTTTTTCATTTTGTGTCTCAAAAACATAAGTTATGTCCCCTCTTTGGCTTTGGAACGAGCTCGTCGAGCTCGTTCTAAAGGGGGTCATAACCTATGCTTTTGAGACAAAAAATGAAAACAACTTAGTTATTCAAGAATTTTGTTTGCAAGTGTAGTCTGCTTTTCATGTTAGGAAAAGGGTTAAGTTATTTCTTTGGAGTTGTTGTCCTTTCTTTGTGGTAAGTACAGTATGGCCACCGTGGACTGATCACTTTCCACTGATAGCTAATATTTCCACGGATGCAATAATATTAGATTCCAAACACTAATTGTAGGAGTTGTCATCAAAAATTTAATCAATGAAGCACCGGTTACAACCCGGTGCTTCATTAATTAAAATTTTGCTTCTGACGATTTTTATTACCTGGTAAACGCATGCGTGGACATCACTGCCCACGCGTGCATTACGACCAGTCCACGGCCAGTGTACTCTAAATGGTTACAGGGACATTAAGGTTACTAATCTCACCCTGTTTTGGCGAAGTTACTCCAGTAGTTCATCACGCTCTTAGCGAACTGCAGCTCTGAGTCAGGAATAGTCGAGAAATTGAGGAAAGTTTGACTTCCGATAAGTTCCGTAACCCTCGAAAAGCCGAAGACATAAATTAGGTCGTCTGAATGGGCTGCACCTTTGAATGGATTCTTTGAGAAGTATGGTCGGTGACTAAACAAGTAGAGAAATGCTTTACTGTCAGGTTGTGTTTTGTATTTCCATAACGTCTTAATCATGGGGACAATGAAATAGTAATCTGTCAGCATATTGAAGAGCTGAGTGCGACGTTTCAGTGGACTTTCGTCTTCGTGGTTTCTGTATTTGTACGTAAGAATACGTTTTAATAGTGACTGGATCGACTTGTTCTTGCTGAGTCTATTTGCAATTTGAGGGATGACAAACTCTTCAAGATGAGCCTTGGATGTTCCATTTAAGAATGTTGATTGTGGTACAAAACTCCTGATAACTGATCCATCATAGTCACAAATTCCCGCAAGATAATCAATGCCCTTCAGTCGGTCAAAGACTTCATTTCTGTTGGTGTCATATAAAGATGAGGGGTCATAGTCAATAAAATCACCGTCAAATATAGGCGCAAATAAAAGATCATCCAGGTTAGATTTTATTTTGAATGTTGTTCTCAGTAGTTCGTTTGCCGATTTTGCTCTTAAGCACTTTACTATCCCACTGGATTGCGTAGAGCTGCAATTTAATAATTTGATAAATTTTTCAAGCTTTTCCCGCGAAGATTTACCAAACGCCCACCAAGTGAATAATGAACCACTTTCGGCTATAGCTCTTTTGAATAATCCTTTGTTGCCTTTATACATCATCTGATATGTTACGCTTGCGCCTCCAGCTGATTGGCCAAAGATAGAAATTCTATCTTTGTCACCTCCGAACTTATCAATGTGAAGATTAACCCACTGAATAGCTAGCTGCTGGTCCCAAAGACCATAGTTTCCAGGCGCTTCGTTATCTCCCGTTGACAAGAATCCAAATATACCGAGTCGATAATTCATACTCACTATAATGACGTCACCAAATGATGCTAGGTTCCTTGGATCTGCAAAGTCAGAGTTACCAACAACGAATCCTCCGCCGTGTATCCATACCATAACGGCCGTTCCAGATCCATTTATAGCGTTAAAAGGCACAAATATGTTCAGAGTGAGGCAATCTTCTGAATATTCAATGTCCGACAAAAAATATGTGGATTGCAGACAAGACGGTCCATAGGAAGACGCGTTAAATGGCTCATTCAGTACTTTCTTCAAAATTGGAGTCCTAAATCTCCTATCGCCAATCGGAGGCTCTGCGTATGGTATTCCCAGAAACTGAACATCTTTTTTATCTGGTGAAAAACTTGAAACATACTCATGACCGATGAATGTGCCCGCATCTGTAGTTATCTGGATGCTATAAGAACTCACACAAAGCCTTGCCAAAACCAAAAAAAATGTAATGTTGCGGCTCAGCATTTTCAAGGAATAACAAAAGTGTATTTCTTTTCCAGCCTTCCAGTTTTAACCTTGTGCCAGTGGAGCAGTGGAACGCTTGACAACACACATTACACTTGGTAAATAAAATTACATTCATGCATAGTGAGTGTATTCACATGAGTACAATGATAAATCGGTCAATGTGTCATGGTATTCTCGAGAAGAATGTTAGTACAGTTACACCATTCAGAACTTTTATCGCGAATTATTATATTAACTCTTTGCATGCTGCTGGCGGATATTCCTGCCCAGCACATGGTTTCTCTTATCTCTGCAATAATTATAATTTGTGCATATTTAATCATGTTGTCTCCCTGTAAATGGAATAGATTTTTCCCCAATGATTTCTTGTGTTACATTGAGGTTAATTTTCCATCAAATCTAGTCATGGCTGCTTTGAAGCAGCCATGACTAGATTTGATGAAAAATATCTAGAATATAGTCGGCGGGTTAAAAGTTAAGGAACGCGATGGCTCAGTGGTTACGGCATTGAACTTCAAACCGACAGGTCCACATTCCGATCCCCACCAGGGGTAATTGTTTTGTTTCCTTTGACAAGGTACGTAACATCGGGGCGCAGTGACAGTATATGCTAAGGCGTACAGCACGTCAATGGTGCACTTGCTTTCAACCAATGTTAACCCTCCTTGTGCGATGTTAGTACGTTGGGAAGTCTAACAGTTGCTCGCCGCTACTCGGTGGTTCTCTCTGGATTTTCCGCTGCATTCCCTTAAAACTGCCTGACAAAAGGTGATCCTGGCTATTGAAAGGTGCCGTTAAGCGTTAAACTTCAATAAAACAAAAACAGCGAATTCTTAGCACTCCTTCAATGGCATCAGCTGGAAGAATCCACAGCACGTTGAAAATATCAATCAGTGTGCCCCTCAGTTTCTCTCAGCACTCATTTACTTTTAACAATTTGAACTCAAAAGGTTAACCTTCCCAGCAACGAGCTCCTCGTTGAATACAAGACTAGCAACAACAAATGGACGACTTCATTTTGTACCCGTAGGTGAGTCATTAAAACCTTAATCCTACAATCCTAAACTTGTTTCAAGGAGCGCCGTGGTTTCGGCATTGAACTTCAAACCGAGAGGTCCACAGTAAATAAATTAGTAATAATTAATCCGCCAGAGGTAACTGCGTCGTGCCCTTGGGTAAGGCACTTAGTCCCGAATGCCCAAGTTGGGGCACGCTGGCGCTGTGTACTAAGGCGTAATGCACGTCGACGGTGCACCTGTCTTCAGTCAATGGTAACCCTGCTTGTGTGGAGCTTGTATGTCGGGGAGTCTGACAGTTGCTCGGTGGTTCTCTCTGGGTACTCTGGCTTCCTCCACCAGTAAAGCTGTCTGACATGCAGTTTTGGGAAAGGGGTCCTACCATGACCGCCCCCGTTCGTTTCCCCTTACCTCTCGTTGGTTTCCTGAACTTGGGTCATAGCTCTCATCAATTCGAGCTCTCTCTCGTGTTCCCGTTCACCCCTTTCACACTCTACCCGAATTTCTTTCTCTCGCTCTGCAGCTCTTTGTGCTGCCTCTCTGTCAGCTCTTTCTCTCTCAACCTGAATTTCTTTCTCTCGCTCCGCAGCTCTTAGTGCTGCCTCTCCCTCTCGCAGCTTCTCTTTCACACCTTTCACGCTCTACCTGTAGGTAGTGTATTTCTTTCTCTCGTTCGGCTGCCCGTAAGGCAGCCTCATCGGGCTTCAAAGTCACCTGCCGTTCCAGTTCGGCCGCGGCTTCTTCCCGGGCCCTTTCCTTTTAGCAGCTGACTCTTTCGCTACTCGCTTTTGTTAGTCTCTGACAAACTTTTGCAGCTCACCCCAGAAAAGCCCAGGTGTCCCCCCCCCCCCCCCCCCCCCCCCCCCCGTCGAAATTAACTGGTCCAAAGTCATGGGAGCCTCGATTAGTTCACTTTTAAATACTTAAAATCTATACAGTTACGTTAAATAACACTTTGCTCGCGCCTATCGTCGCGCTTAACATTTCTACGGCGGATAATTATTTAGCTACCGCGTCATTTACATCAAAACCCGCTTAAATTTAAAAATTGCAAAACTTTAACCCTTTACGGCTCTCCACTATTTCCCCAGAGCATGTTGATAACAATTTGCAAAAAAACTCATATGTAAACTTCAAAAAGCATACTACATGAAATAAATTATCTTTGAGTGGATCGTTGATCTTTACCTTTAAAAATGTTACCTTTTAGAACATCCTGGTAGCCTCGCCAGTGTCGCAGGATTACGGGGTTAATTTGATGGAGGAAATTTTTTGTTCTTATCAGTGCTCAGCCGACAGCCAGTGTCTGTCGTCTGAACCCCAGTTCGAACGTAAACCTTGCCACCTTATCAATGCCCTATCCGCTTGTGACTCTTAGGATTCCTGAAGGTGCCTAGGGCTTACAACGCCAAAGGGTGATCAACAATAATTCACTGAAAAGATTATTTATTTACATGTACGAAGAAATATAATATGAAACAAATTACTCACAAAATTATCTATAAGAATACACTAATTACGCGATAAAAGTTTATTCTTTAGGGCCCTCGACGTCTCCCACAGCTAGCTGTGTCCGCTGGATCGACCTCACATCATCTTCATCTTCTCACGGTTTGTGATGAATACAAAGTGTCTGTACACTTCTCGTTGCTTCATGCTCGCAGGGTTAACTTCACCGTCAGTCGGGCTTAACACATACAATGTTCTGCTTATGCGAATCTATCAGCGTTCTCACAGTTCAACCACAATTCAATCGGCGTCTACCACAGTTCACGATCACTTTGCGCTTTGTCTGGCTCTCACGGGGTTAAGTTATTCCTCGCCTTCAGATATATACTTAACAAAGCTTACATAATAATATTCTGCAAAGTGTTCTCAACATCACCAATTCTCGCACCGCCTAAAACTATCTTATCTCGCGAGCTATTCCAGCGCTTACTCAAGGTCTTAACACGGTTTCTAGACCTCAACATCACAGCTTTTACTTCTTTGGCTATTATGCCACTGCGGTTCGGAACCGTTAACAAACTACAATCGGTCCCTTATAACCCTCACAGGGTTACGACAATACGCGGACTTTTAACCTCGGTGCCTATTACCCTCGACGGCCAAGGCTAAATTCGGACCTTCTCTGGGTGCCCTCAGGCCAACTGCCTCGCAACGACCCACAGCCTTTCACACCTTCCGACTGGAATTGGCTGGAATGAATTTTTCGAGAAATCCCCCGATTTTTATATAGATAGCCAGAACATTTATTCTCATTAATCGCTTCTCTTGAACTTGGCCGCTCAGATCTATCTTAATTTAGCACTCGCTTTAAAGTTCCTTTGAAAGACTCGCATTTTGGTATCTTTTGACATTTCGGAGACAGGATAGATGCGTAATATGGGTGTGTGTGCAGAACATATGTGGTGCACTGTATTCTACAATTAAATTTTAACTGGCTTTAATTACCCAGATAACGATTCAGAAGAGAATATTTTCTCTCTTACTATTGATCTGTTATCAGAAGCCCATATGGCGTTGAACACGTGTACCATAATGGACATTAAATTTCATACTTAATTACTAAAGTTTGGGTTATTGATTGCCTGTTTAGATGAGAAATAGGTTTTCGGGGTCCGTTATATACCTATATTTACGTTTCAGGTTTAACCCAGTCAGAAAGATCATCGAAAATATTTACACTTTCAAAAAAGAAGATCGCAACTTTTAGCTATCACCTTGACACATACTCCTTACCAAGCGTCCAATATCAGCTTGACTGGTGTTATTTCATTCTTCCTGCAGTGCAGCGACGAGTTCCTGGACATCGGTAGGGAGCTGTTGGCGTTGTCACAGGCGCCTGCCAAGCATATCCCAGACGTGCCCGATTGGTGAAAGGTCTGGAGTTAGTGCTGGCCAAGGCAGTGTAGTGATGTTCTGCTCCTGGTGGAACTCTGTAGCGACACGAGCCCTGTGTGCTCTTGCATTGTCATCTTGGAAAATGAATCGACGGCCGTGACTTCGCGCAAATGGCACCACATCAGCTGGTAACACGTTGTGACGGTAGTACTGCCCTGTGACACACATTTGGATGACATGTAATGCTGTTCTGCTTGTCATGGTTATCCCTCCCCGCACCATAACCGATCCACCACCAAAACGACCATGCTCCCTAACGGTTACGTCATGCCGCCACACTCTATTTCGCCTGTCGTGAAAGTCGAGAGTGAACCTCGATTCATCAGAAAACATGACGTTGCTCCACTGACGATTGTCCCAGCGCAGTCGTGTTCCACTCCAATTGATCATGACAAAACCTGGCGATTTTTATTACTAATTGGGAGCTATGATAAAACTCGTTAGTAATTACAAAAGTGGGCGTGGCAGCACCTTATAATTTAAAATGTTAAAAAAGGTCGGGATAAGCACAGAGGCTTACTACACCTACCCGAAGACAAGTAGGAGAACGATCAAGGACGTAATACACAAGAGACAGGCCACTCTTGTCCGAAGAACCGACTGAGTCGCCGACCAGCAACGAACAAGCTCCGACGACAAGCCTATTATCAGAATCCACAGAACAGATGAAAAGAAAAGCCCAAGACTGACTATATTTGCCCTATACGGCTCCTACAACCTGCAAACGACAGATCTTAAGTGGAAAACTATACTTGCCTGAAGACATGACAGAACTCCTAATATTTTTTTCTCTCTATAACAGTTATGGAACACTGTGGCCTTTATGCATCTCCTCTTCCTTCACTTCATCCCATCCCATCTCTGGAGGTGGTCGCTGAGGGGAGGGGGGGGGGGGTCGATCGCTGGCCATGCGTCCTTCACGTGTCCTTTTTTGTAAACGTTCTCATAACGTAGCAAGGTCCCGGCCAAATAGCAGGCCGGTCGCCGAACCAGGAAAGTTCGGGTTGTTTGAACCACGCAAGGCGCCGTTTTTCACCTGGTTAACATAATGGCTGTGCCTTTTGCCTTATTGAACACCACCGTCATGACCACGTTCATCATCGTCATCACCACCATCTTTATCTGGACTCGGCTGTCTTCTCTCCTCAAACGCGAAACAAAAGGCCAGAAGCAGAGTATTCTTGCTTATGACGGCCCCTACAAGTAAAGATAAGTGGCAGACTATACATGCCTGAAGCTATTAGATGGATATGCTGCGTCAGACAATCAAAGAACACCGGAAATATGGTAGAAAGGGGTGGAACCATCCAACAACATTCCCGCGTGCTTGCGGCACGCCGAAACCATTATTCGCCAGGAGGCGCCAGGTTAACGCAATTTGTAATTGCATATCTCTCCTAATTCCTGTACTAGGTTATTATTGACAAATAACTTGAACGTGATGTATTTATATAATTGTATACTGTGAATATTTAAGTAAATATTTCATCCATTTTAATAAAAATTCTCACACGTTATTCGGCATACCACTTCAGAACTGTGGAAGGGTTTTGAAATAACAGAAAAGTACAGTAGATTGTTGGATTTGTATTATATACATGGGCCTTCTAGCGGCACGACTGTATTTCTTATCTTTCTTTCAGGTGGCCTGAAATCTCTTATTTTTGTCTGAAAAAGAGGCATTCTCCAAATACTCTATTATTTTTTTTAAATATATCACTTGATTATGGTGGATATTATGACGTGAGGATTGTTTTATTCGTTTAACCCTTTACCCAACGAATCGGTCACATCCGCCCGCGTAATATGCAAATTCAGCAGCTGAAAAAATACTTTTTTTCAAAACATTTCAACAAAGCATATCATGTGACCACTCTTTGGAACGAGCTCGTCGAGCTCGTTCCAATGAGGGGTCACTTGATATGGTTTTGTTGAAATTTTTTGAAAAATTTAAAAAAATTATATTTAAAATAATAAATTTTGATATCGTCTACGTTGGGAAAAGGGTTAACTGATAGAGTGCTTAATTATTTTTAGTCGTCAAAATTTGTTCACAAGTCTTTGCCTTGTAGCAATTTATGGGAGAGTGTAGGCACTCTATTATTATTTCAAGGAAATTCCATACAGACTAAATAATTTTTCTTGAAAGATAATACGGAGGACATCCACAGACTTTGAAGCCTTTGAGTTGCAATACCTGCACTCCAGAGTGAAGCCCAGCACTCAAACAGTTAATTCTTCAGCAATCACAAGCGCAAGACGGCAAGGTTGGTTCGGGCCCTTTGGCGCTGCAAAACTTTCGATTCGACTTGATTCGTTAGGAGTCGTGCTGTCTCGAAACCTTTCGAATGGTCGGGATATTCTCAATTCATACCAAGTGTATCGTTTGAAACCTTCTTTCATCATCAGCTCTCCTGATGACAGGAGAAGAGTTTATACACAGAACGACACAAGCGTGGGAATTGGTTAATCGATATGGCACGAGTGCCAGCGCGGAAGGATAAAACGAGAGGCCGCAGACCTCGAGTTTTATCCTTCCGCGATGGCACAAGTGCCATATCGACTAACCCATTCACACGACGTGTGTGTCGTTCTTTGTATATTACACGCCTTCGCGTCTCTAAAAGCAGTTATTACAGGGACACTTAGCAATTTATTTGACAACTCTTCCCCTGAGTTCTAATGTGTTCTATGCGCCAGTAGGCACATAGAACACATTGGAACTCAGAGGACGAACTATCAACAAAAAGAAGACATTTTATTGCCAATCAAATTTGTAAGGGGAACCTGTGTTACTATTTTTATTTTTTTCAGCTATCGATAGCGATTCAGATTGTAATTTCGATGCACGATTTGTAGAACATTACAGGGAAATTTTGCTTCTATTGTAAAAATAGTCCGTCAACGATTTCCGTTCGGCACATTTGTGCGGGACGGATTTTCATGGTCTAGTGTTGCTCTAGATGGGGACTTTATAGAACAGGTGTGTACACACTAAAAACTAAAGTGTTAAAACTGACACTTTCAAGGTGTTAAACCCATTCTAACTCTCAAGGTTTGATTTCACCACTCAAAGTGCAATGCTTTAAGCACTTAGACATTACAATCGTCAGACATCTGAAACTTGAATGGATGGCACTTCCCATGTAACTAGCATTGGTGGTTCTTCCAGAATCGTCCATAATTTGATTTGCGCTTGGTGGGTACATAATTAAAAGGACACAACGCAGATGACGCGGATCAGGCTCGAGAGTTCGAGCCTGATCCGCGTCATCTGCGTTGTTTCCTTTTAAGTAGCGCGACATTACACTTGTCAAGTGGTATTATTGTCAACACCTGTCAAGTTCTGGTATATCTATACTTGAACAAAGTGCTAGTTCAGCACTTAGTAAGTGTTAAATACAGCAATTCAAGTGTAGTTTTTAACACTTTAGTTTTTAGTGTGTAATAAAACGAGTTCCGCTTCCGAATCTTTTGATTCCGTTCTGGAATATTCCGCTCTTTGATTGACTTACCCAAACATACGCGTCACCACTGAATAATACTTGGGTAGAGGAGACCGGTAATATTTACTGCTGTGGGAAGGTGCAATATTTACAACCTGGAGCCAATACTATAAAACTTTTACAATTGTGTTTTCTAGAATTGTATTTTCTACGTGTTAATATAACTGACTAAAATAAATCATTAGCATTTTAAAAGATATGGCAATTTGTCAACTGGCAAATTGCAACATCTTTCAAAATGCTAATGGTTCATTTCAATCAATTTAAAATCATAAGCAGGAAATACAATTCTAGAAAATACAATTGTAAAAGTTCTATGGTATTGGATCCTGATGAGCTGTGAGATTCTATTCGATCCTCAAATCGATTTGAAATCCCCTTTCTGATTCGATTCTGGATTAGATTCGAGCCTCACTTTGAGATTCGTAGTGCCCTACGGTCGGTGTATCCAAAACACGGCTCATATTCTTCTATTTTTGTATGCCAAACCATTGCAGGTGACCCCTCACTTGTACAAGCTCAAAGATGCCGTTCCAGTGAGAGGTCACAATCTCCAGTTTTGAAGAAACAGATAAAAATATAACAAAATGTGACTGGCAGTTGTTGTACACAAATGGGGTGGATGGAAGGGATTTGACTGGTATTGTGGATAAGGGGTTGAAAATATTGCGGAAAAGCCTATAGTCACCCTATTATTTTTCATATTTTCAATATTTTGTCCTGTATTTTTTAAACCAATCCCCAATGATGCTATATTTATAACAGTTGCGGTTTTGGGGTGTACGTCGGGTGTGCCACACAGGCATGGAAATACCGAATAGTTAGAAATTATAAATTACGGTAGATGACAACCAGAGGTTGTCGCTGTGTCAGAATTTCTGTCACAAATCGACAACCTCAAGTTGTCACTTACGCGTTTATCAGAATTAACGAGTTTCTCAGAAATGGAGATTTTTTTTTTTTTTTTTGATTTGGGCCGATCGCTGATGAATTACACAGGATTAACTGCGATCAAACTGTTGGTTGGAGCATACATTCGCCAAAGGTTCCATGGAACAACTGTAGCCACAGCGCCAATCAAAAGACATTAACGCGGTGCTCGTGCGAAAAACATGCACGAAGTTTTCATGGGCCAGTGACATTCATGATTCATGATTCACACTAACTTGGTAACATTCCGATGGGTCCAATCACGCGTATCCAATACAATTTTCCGAAAATATCAACATCAGTTTGGATATCCCCTACTTTTTTTGCATAGTATATTTCACTCAATAAGTGTATAAACTGCTGTTAGTTGTTCTGGGCCGAGAGAAAACCTTCCAGATTGCCAATGATTTTGTGTCTCTGGTCAGATATACATCAGCGAAAGTTTTGAGCACTCTTCTCTGATCTTTAATACATGGCTCGTTCCCATATCTATCAAAAACAACTACACACTGTCCATACTTCGCGCGAATGTGATTCTCGTATGCTTCAGCCTGGTCCTAATAAGTTCCAGTTTTCAGCCACTGGAGTCTGTGCGAATGGGCACTTCCGCCCAAAATGAATATAGATCCATCTGACAGATAGAGAATTTCCACGGAATCAAATAGAGCAGTCCCTAACTGACTCTTGTTAGCCTTCCACATCACGATGTCTTGAAAATACACAGAACGGCACACGCGTGTGAATGGGTTAATCAATATGGCCCAAGTGACAGCGCCGAAAGATAAAATGAGATGCCGCAGGCCTCGAGTTTTATCCTTCCGGAATGGCACAAATTAATCCATTCATACGTGTGTGTCGTTCTGTGTTTATTACACTCCTTCACGTCTATAAAAGCAATTATTAGAACGACAATCAGCAAGTCGTTTGACAACTATCAACAAAATGAACACATTTTATCACCTACCAAATTTTGGAGAAGAACGCGTGTTACTATTTCGTCCCCAGAGTTCCAATGAGTTCCAACTCAGGGGCGATTTTCAGCTATCGCCAGCTTTTCAAATTGTCATTGCATTGCACGATTTGTAGAAAATTCCAGTGAAATTTCGCTTCTTTTTAAAAAAGTCCGTCCACGATTTCCGTTCCGCACATATGTGTGGAACAGTTTTTCATTTTCCGCATGGTTTAGAGTTGCTGTAGATAGGGATTTTATCGAATAATAAAAGAGAGGTGAGAACTTCAGAAAGTTCATGCTCAAAATATTATATTGTTCTATGCTTTATCACACACCTATTAATGTAAAACACGGGATTTTCACTGTTCTGCCTGTACGATTGTATTGTATCGCACATGTGGAGATACAAAACACGTTCGATTTCGTTTCTAACGTAAACAGAGAAGGAACCCGTCAAAATAAATCACGTCAATCATAAGTCGAATGCACCTGAGTCGAGATCTCTTGGAAAATCCAATTGCTCATTTACATTTGTTTACCCTGGATATTTAAACAATCAGATTCCTGTCAAAAATTTACAAAATAAAAATTACTTTCTGACGGCTTGTTCCTTGACAAATACGTTCCACAATTGGTCATACAATGATGGAGTGCGCTAAACGTATTAGCTATTTAAAAACTTTTGTTGTGTTATTCTCCGCAGTTAAGTCAATATCTGAAGTTCGACCATCGTGACCGTGACAATGATCGGTGTCAATTGGTTTCGACCAATTGAATGCCGTGAAAATTAAAAAGCAAATTAGGGTGGGTACCCCGCCAACTAACAGTGATGTCTTCTTGGCAACGAAGGAAACGCGGCAATTATCCAGTTAAAAAGTTTTTTTAGTTCAATTTTCGTGTAGACTAGTTGTCACATGGGAGGTGTGTGATAAATAAAGAACCGCCCATACGGTAGAATGGGTTCAAAATTATCGCACTCGATTGCTTTGGCCCAGGAAATATATCCTCCCATTGCGCTTTTGCAATAAAGCATGAGAATAGAACACGTGGATCTATGTGTACTCTTTAGTTATCAAGTTCGACATCAGGAGTCAAATTGCTGGGAACTCGAACCTGTTCACGCTTTTTGATTGGCGCTGTAGCTACATCTGTTCCATCGAACCTTTGGCGAATCTATGCTCCAACCAACAGTTTGATCGCAGTTAATCCTGTGTAATTCATCAGTGATCAGCCCAGAAGACAAAGATCTCAAGTTCGGTTCATCGAGATCGAACGGTTGGTGGGTATCAAACCACTCTTGAATTGGACTCTCCTCTCTTCCTACTCAAATTGAGATCAACATGCTGTTCGCTGGTCACTTGCCTCGTTTTAGTCAATTCTGCCATTGCTTCAAATATTTGAGCACACTTATGCATACTGTGAATTCATTGTTGCCTTACTGACTCACTCATTCCTCTACCTCTCGTCAAACCACCACGACATTTGACCGCATGAGAACTTTCTCAATGATAAGATCACTCGAGCATCCTTCCCAGAACTTACTTGTTCTTCGAATGAAATGGATCCCGGACACTTATACAACCACGGATACTCCATTGACTGCTCTAACATCTTCTGCAGATATAAACGGCAGCTCTTTGGATAATGTATATAACCTGTCGATGCAAAGAAGTTGAGCACCTTGCTAACAGAGATCAAATGGAGATTCCAGTCACACTTTCTCGCGGCTCTGATGACGTTTTTCGGAAATTGTATGTATTCCATGTACTGGATCCATAGTCTGTACTCGACTTCTCACCCATTGCAAATTTGTGTTCAGACAACAATTGTTGCTGATAAAAAAAGGTCTTCTGATTCTGAGACACAACTGAGAGATACAGAACATTCGGGGAACATGTCACAGAGGTTACAAACTCTTCAAAGAGTGGAATGCAGTGTACTGTCTCGTTACGTGCCACATTCTAGAGCAGGCAGCATCCCACCCGTTTTGACAAACCTACTATCTTCACAATGATCCCCTTCTGTAGATTTTTCCGTAATACTCGTCAATGGTACCGGTGGAGAATCTCTGCTTTGCGCAACCAAAGGCGATAAGTGGTAATCAACTTGTTATTCAATGCACTTTCGACTACAAAGTGACCCTTCATAGTGCGTGAGAATGTATTACCCGTTCAGTACGGCCGCCGTGGGTCGGTCATAATCCACTTTCTGAAGTGCTGTCCACGCATGCGTTTACCAGATATAAAAATCATTAGCAGCAACATTTTAATTAATAAACCATCGTGCCCAGTGCTTAATTAATGAATTTTTCCTATTATTCCTATAATTATTGTTTGGTATTTAATATTATTGTGTCCGAGGAAATATTGCCCACCCGTGGAAAGTGATCAGTCCATGGCGGCCGTACCGTAAAGCATATGGTTGAAGGAGTTCGATCCGTACACATTTTTTGACAGCTTCCTCCAAACCAGAGTCTCTCATCATCGACTCAATACTATCCATGAAGCTCATCATGAGATGAAACCCGCCCAATCTACAAACAATCTTCAATGATTTAGATTGGGTTATGTCTACAGCTTTCAACCACAACGACTGGTCGAAAGTCACACAATGAGTTTTGATTCCTTTTGTTCCTGGCTGTTCCTCGATGAATTTCAAAGTCGAGAACACGCACGACTCGTTTGAAGGGTTCAGGCATATAATTGGTTTTATTACACGCCTGTGCTATGAAATCCCCATCTACAGCAACACTAAACCATGCGAAAAATGAAAATCCGTTCCGCACACATGTGTGAGGAACGGAAATCGTTGACGGACTATTTTTATAAAGAAGCGAAAATTCACTAGAATTTTCTACAAATCGTGCACCGCAATTACAATTTGAATCGCTAGCTATTGGTAAAAATCGTCGCCTGAGTCCCAATGTGTTCTATGTGTCAGTAGCCACATAGAACACATTGGAACTCAGGAGACGAAGTAGTAACACGGGTTCCTCTCGCAGATTTGGTTGGCAGTAACATGTGTTCTTTTTATTGATACTTCTCAAATGAATTGCTGGGTGTCCTTCTAATAACTGTTTTTCATAGACGTGAAGGCATGCAATAAACACAACGACACACGTATGTGAACGGGTTAATCGATATGGCACTTGTTCCATCATGGAAGGATACAACAAGAGGCCTGGGGCCTCTCTTTCTATCCTTCCGAGCTGGCACTAGTGACATATCGATTAACATATTCACACACGCGTGTCGATTCTGAGTATTTATTGTACCTTTTTTCAAAGAGGCATAAAAATAGTTTCCACGAACGGATATCAGCGGATTTTCGATATGCTGTCATATGAACTCTGTTCGTCAAACTAATATCAATATTAGCTTCTTATCTATATTCTACTGATCAGAAAACAGATAAATGACTAGAAATTAAGGGGTCAGCAAAAACCATAGGGGTGGGGCATGCCCCCCACCCCCACTTCAGTATACATCTCCCCTGTCGACAATTATGTTTGTGCAAAACACAATAGTTAAGACAGACGCCCATCTATGATTTCCTGGATCAGTTTGTCGGAACATCGACAGTATGACACATAACTAACACTTTAGTTTCCGGTTTTCAATTCACCGCTTTTGGGTAGCCCTTTTCAAAATGATATAAAGAAATTTGCCATGGACGGATTGTAGACGATTTTGGATAGGTTATTCCACGAACTCAGCTCTTTCGATTGATACTAAATTTAGCTTGTTAGCTACTTTTTCCGGGTTGGGTCTAAATTTCGGCTCTTGCCTCCGGACTAGATCTATTTTACACCCCCGAAATTTAGACGCATGCACAACTTGAGCAGTAGTATTTAGAACTGGATGCGTCCAAAATTATATTGCCCAAAGTGCGCAATCCTATCGTTTAGGTTAAAAACCAACCCAAATCAACTAGGTTGGGTGAATGTGAACCCAGCTGGGTTCATATTCACTCAGCACATATGATTTGGGTTAATGTTTAACCCAACTAATTTTTGAGTGTACATAATCATTAAGTTTTTTCAAGATATATATCATTCGTCTTTGAAGATAGGATTTCTCCTGGTACTTTGGAATGAAAACTGCAAATTTAAAGTTTGTCATGTTTGTTTACTTATACATTCAGTCAGGAATTTATTGCATTTTCTTACCTGCGTATCTTTTTGGGGGGCAAGCAAGGGATTTTGCCCAACTGAGTACTCCAAAAGGTGTGTATATTTCCGTCGGGCGAGTGAGAACGTCTGCCCAACCTCTGCCCGAAAAAACAGATGGTCAGGGGATTTGGGGGTCCCCCGCCCTTCTGAATTTACATTCCCTGGTCATAACAGTACCTCAAAGTTTAAAAGTGCTAAGCGTGATAATGTGACAGGTATTGGGATAATGTGGTGTGGCCAACTTACTCTCCAAGTAATAATAAACGGCGTCCAAGACATTACGAAATACCACATTGACAAAGTGCACAAAGACCTCATTGACGAATTGGCAAAGACTTGCTTCAAATGTTTCAGTCATCAGAACAAAATATCAGTATTGTGCTTCCAGCCACCCCTAAAAGCAGATGTTACCATACCTAAGGAAACAACAAATCATGTTTGGTACTTCAAAATAGTGGTTGCCGTCTCTACAGAGTATGATTTCTGATGTATTCTGTTTTATTTATTTAATAAGGATTAACGACACTTTAACAGCCAAGGTCATATCGTGTCGTTGACAGTTTTACGGATGGATGAAGCCGAAGTACCCGGGGGAACAACCGAGCAACGACGAGCTGGCGCAGCCATCGACGTGCTGTACTCTTTAGTACACGGCGTCATCGTGCCCCCATGTGGACAATTGGGGTGAAGTGCCTTGCCCAAGGACACAACGTGGGAGTCCGAATCGATCGCTCAGACGGTCACCCATCCAAGGACTAACCGGGCTCGACGTTTTTTAACTTCGGTGATCTGACGAGCAGGGAGGGGGGGGGGGTGGGTCAGGCAAAAAATTACGGATACAACGTGGAAATTTTACATTTTCAATTTTCGGGACCCACCACCCCCGGAATGCAAATTTTTGCCAGTCATGTCTTGGACACCCACCCCTCCCGCACAGTTTTTCCTCAAAGACAATTGGGGACCCACTCCCCAATTTATAAAATTTGTTTAACGAAGTATTCAAATTACCTAAATCAAAAAAATAAATAAATAAATAAATACTTTTCCCAAACATGTTAGCCATTGTGCAGAAATATGTAACTGTATATTGCAAATAAAGCTATTATTTATTTAATATTACTTACATATTTATTTATTTATGTTTATGTTTATGTTAGTGTCACAAGAAGCATATTTACCTTGAAATTATACACGTTTTCCACAATCAAGATTTTTATTCTATCAATCTTTCCAGTTATTCCATACATGGAAGCACACTAGACCAATGGCAGAAGAATCAAATAATAGGAGCAACAAAGCACTAATAAGAGGCAGACTGCCTTTGTAGAAATATAAAGGAGTGAAAACCATGACCAAATAGCTGGGAATCACTTTTTTGTTTTGCACATTTTAGCCAGACCCAGGACAGGACCCACCCCTTAATGAAGTGTAAAACATGCGCAAAAATTCTAACATGGAGCCCCAAACACATTATCAATGCTCTATTCTGTTCTAAGTTATGAATCTAAGCACTTGAATTCACTTCGGTTGTAATTACCTGTCTGTAAAATGATATTTGGCAAAAAATCGCATGACACTGGTAAAAAACTGCACTTTGGGGCTCGGACCCACCCACCCACCCGGACCTTGTATCCTGGCATTTTTTGAATGTCGTCTGCTTTTCGGTGACGTCTCACTCAGCCAACCTTTTTAAAAAACGAGTCGCATCCAGCCAACTTCTAACAGTTAATTAGTAGCATCTACCCAACCTTTTTTCGGGGTCGTCTCGCTATGCCGGTTGCTATTGTTTAGTAAAAATGTGTGAAGATTAAGTACATCAAAGGGAGAAGGATTATAGTCCGTTTCTTATTCGTTTACTCATTTAATGATGAAGTTGGTTAACGCGACTGGACTTAATCACGGTAAAATGACATTTGATAACTATTTTTTGAGAGAAAAAGTTGAATGTAATTTTGTAAAAAATGAACCTTTTGAGACAATAAAATTTATAATTATTCACAACACTATAACACTACACGAAACAGAGTCCAGGTACTGGAGTAGTCCAATTTCACCAGCTTGAAATATTCTTTTAAAATGTCCCAGAGAATTGTCAATTTTTCTGTACTTTTTTTTCCTGGGTGCCAGTTTTCCTCCTGCACTTAGTTGAATTATTGTTGATTCCTGGAATGACTGTTCTTTTTTGAGGAAGTCTATCATTCTGAAAATGTTGGGATGTGACCCGGCGATGAATAAACTTAATTTCTGGTGCCAACCCTCGATATGGTTCGTCGTGCGTGGCCCAACCGTGTCAAAATCTTCTCTACGTAGGTCTGGAAAAAAGAAACTAGGTTATGTAAAAAATGCTAATAGTTTACCCCACCCCACCCACCCCTAGTCTCCCCCATTCTCCCATCTTTAATGGTATTTTTTATTATTTTCTCTCAATTTTACTGAATATCGGCAATCATATCATTCATGTGGACTTCTATGTATCCTGTATGTTCTGTGTCGGTATAACAAGTTGAATTTCATATCGAGCAAAAGAAATATCCACATCCTGTGAATTTTTCTTTCGTTTGTAACCAAATTCAACAAAATCTTTTTGATACAGACTATACCTTCTTCCCTTAATTAATAGTAGCGTTCAGCCAACCTAACACCTCTCCGACTCTAGCTAGGAAAAATTAAAAGGTTGGCTGAGTGAGACTAAACCCTAAAACCTGCTTTTCATGTTAGGTACAGGGTTAACAATCTGTCTTACGTAACGTCCAGATGCGCATAATACTGTAAAAAAGAATAGCAACTCAGCTTTTCTTTTTTTTTCTTTCACAACAAGCTTACGACCCTTTGTTGGAATGGCCTCGTAGAGTTCGTTCCAATGAGGTTTATAAAATGTTTTTGAAACAAAAAATGAAAACTAGTTATTGAAGAATAAAAAATTACAAAGCGCCATCTATTTTTGTGTAAGGCAAATGATTAAATGAGCCCTGTATGGCGAACAGAAGTAACTAAAGGAATCGGGGCGCGGTGGCGTTGCGGTAACCGGTTCTCGTCAGATCACCGAAGTTAAGCAACGTCGAGTCTGGTTAGCCCTCGGGTGGGTGACAGTGTGAACGATCGATTCGGACTCCCGCGTTGTGTCCTTGGGCAAGGCACTTAACCCCGATTGTCCACATGGGGGTACGATGACGCCGTGTACTAAAGCGTACTGCACGTCTATGGTGCGTATGTCTTCAACCAGTCTAACCCTGCCTGTGTTGCAGTGCGGAGTTACGATGTTGGGGAGCTGGCAGCTGCTCGTCGTTGCTCGGTGGCTCTCTCCGGGTATTCCGGCTTCCTCCACCCGTAAAACTGTCACGGTGTCAGGGAAAAGCCAGCCTAAATATAGGGGCAAGGGGCCTCATATTTAAAGATATTGTAAGTTCAAAATATATTCCGCATCAAGGCGAAAAACCCACATGAATTTCACTTCTCTGTAAAGCTGGAAAAAACACACGTGGTGTATATCCAGCTTTAGCGCAGGGACCCAGGGGAGAAACGGTATGTTAGATAAGGTCTAATCTCATTAAATTTATACAGTAGTCGCGAGTCTTACGAGACGTAATCGGTTGGTGGCAAGATGTCGTCACGGCCAATTGAGAAACGAGATTCTAAAACGATAGAAATGTCTATCGTATCGTCACCTGATCATTAGGTAGCAATAATGGAAAGAACGAATCGGTTTTCTCGACAAGTGAAATCACCGTTAAGTCACGCGCGAGATGACTTGTATTGATTTTGTCTCGATATATGTCATCTCCCACCGTTTTGACAGGTGGACAGATGAGCGTCGGTCCACCTGACAGTTTAGGGTAAAAAGTATATATACCTTGAAGAGCAGAGCATTAGACACACACTTGGGGTCACACACACGTTGGTGAAGTCCAGGACAGGCGGACTCTGTTTCCTGGCATAGGGGTACCTTCGATCACAGGACCCTGAAACGGCTGGAATCGCCAGAGAGGGCATTCCAGGATTGATTTAGCTTAAGGTCGATAGGCGGCTACAAGTGCCAAATTCTTTGAGAAAGAACACCCAAGGTGGAACGTTAAAGTTTAGATTGTCGAGTAGCAGGTATCAGCCTGCAATAGTCAGAAGTGTAGGTTAATTGTATTGTGCGTATTAACCCTTTGAAGCGTCAGACTGATTGCGTTCTGAGTAGTTTGTTTTGCTGTCGAAGCATCGTAATACCGACTGGAGATCGGTGTGAGTGACAATTTCGCCCTAGCACAAAAAGGGGCATTTGTGAATCGTGAATTCAACCAGGAACGGTGAATATTTCAATAGGACTTTCACTGAGGACTTTCAAAAGGCACATAAGGTATGAGTAGACAATATCTGACCCAAATCAGAAGTACGGTGGCTTTATAGATGACGAACATTGCTGGTCGGAACCCTCCGACAGCCAGAGGTACAGTTACGCGCAGACGTTGACATTTGAGCCTAATCGGGTGAAGCTCTTATGGCGAGCTCACAGTAATAACATTTCAGATTTGTGAAGCTCTTATGGCGAGCTCACGGTAGTACCATTTCCAGTGTGTAGACTATAGTGCCAGTACAGGGCTATAGAATGACTATATGATTGTTGAGAATTGTTTAACCCTAGCGACCCATTTTCTGTGAAAAGAATCGAATTGTTGATTGTTGAAATATTGAAACGGATTTATTTTTATGTGTAAATAAAAGAATCGTTGTTACTTTAAATCATTCTTTCCATTATACAGCCTGAAGTGATTAGGAATCACACCTAACGGAAATCGAACCTATTTCAGGCCAATTTGGCAGAGAAGGAACCACGGCGTCGGTCTAACTCATCTCCCTGCGCCGGGTTCGCGACACTTGGATTCCGACCCTCCACGTTGGTCTAATTTTCCCGTAACTTCATCAGCGGGACTAAATAACCCCACGTCAGCCCAGGCCTTACGGGGCCTCAGGTGTCCCTGACACACGGTCATGATTAGCCATTGTGCATAAGTATGTGACCTTAAACACCAATAAGTAAATAAATAAATAAATAAATAAATAAATAAATAAATAAATAAATAAATAAATAAATAAATCAGCGCTGTAGCTTGAACATCTTACGTAACCACATCCATCAGTACTTACGTTATGAAATATCGCCTGTTATTTGGTGTGTGTGTAGGAGGGGGGGGGGTATAGGTAGACGTAAGAAAGTCGTTTGGACAAATATTCCGCTTAGAATAGAAAATGTCATGATTCTCTCTTTTAAACTGGTTGGTGGGTGTTCAGCTATGCTTTATTAAATACACGTGCTTTACTCACACTGACGCCAGTTTGCAATTTGAAACATAAAACCACTGATTCTAATTGTTGCGTAATATTTTTGTCAGTAACTGTATGAGGTTTTTATTTGCCTGTAGGGTTCATTGGTATGGAAAATCTTGTGGTAATAGGAGGGTTTGTTTATTCCTTTCAATATATTTTCTCCACTCTGCTGATCTTCGAGTTGTGTAACGAGAGGATCAATTGATCTCTCTGTCGGGGTAGGTACTAACAAATAGATTAAATGCAAAACACGAGACTTTATGGCCTCAAGGGCTTCAAATTTAAAACTAACTCCGATAAAAAATTGTCAGATAAATTCTTCAGTTGTTTTCCTCATACGAATAGCAGACGACACTATCAAAACATTTCTTGAAGCGACAAATTCAAAACCTTATAAAATTGGAATTTATTTTGTGAATCTGTGTGGGTCGGGTGATATGGGTGTAGTGTTAGTCGGATATATCCGATACGGAAAAGGGCGGATAGTTCAACAAATCAGCCACTTAACCCTTTATCTAAACGTAAAGGGCCATATCCGTCCAGCGTAAGACACAAATGTCGCCATTGAATTTATTTTTCAAATTTTGTCCCCAAAACATACCTTATGACCATTCATTTGAAAGAGCCCGTCGAGCACGTTCCAATAAGGGGTCATAAGCTAGGTTTTCAATGCAAAACGAAAAATATATAGCATGCCACAAGTATATTATACAGTACGTGGAAAGTGGATTGTAACTAAATCACCCGTGGAGTGGAGTAATCACCCAAAGTATTACTTTCAAAATCTCTACATATGGACAAAAAACGTAAGCAATGTTTCAGCCATTGGACCTCCGGGTTTAACCCGGAGGCCCATTGACTGGAACTTTGCTTTTGATTGTTAAGATTTGCAACAAATTTGCAATTATTGCTCGGGTGGAATTTCCACTCTGTGGGTGATTTAGTGATAATACACTCTCCACGTACTGTATATATATACATTTTGTAACTGTATATTGCAAATAAAGCTATTGTTTATTTACTATTACTTACATACTTAGTTATTTATTTATTTATTTATTTATTTATTTATTTATTGGTATTTAAGGTTACATATTTCTGCACAATGGCTAACCATGACCGTGGCAGTTTCACGGGTGGAGGAAGCCGGAGTACCCGGAGAGAACCACCGAGCAACGGCGAGCAACTGTCAGCTCCCCAACATACCAACTCCACACAAGCAGGGTTAGCATTGGTTGAAGCCAGGTGCACCATCGACGTGCAGTACGCCTTAGTACACAACGTCACCGTGCCCCCACGTGGCAATGGGGGTGAAGTATCTTACCCAAGGACACAACGCGGTTGCCGCAGGTGGGATTCGAACCGATGACCTCTCGGCTTGCAGCCTGCACCTCTACCAACTGAGCCACCGAGCCCCCTACATACTTAGTTATTCAAGTGCATGTATCGCCATCTTATCGTGTTGAATAAATTATTAAGATATATATATAAAAAGGACTGACCTATATTTCATTCTATATTCAAATCGTTCACGGAAGATGTTCTTTTCTCATTTAGTGTGTTGTCAAGCACGGAAATCTTCTCGCATCAGCCTAGTTAAATAGTTTAAAAAGGACTTACAAACGTTTCGAAGTTTATCATTTGAAAATGTTGTCTGCTATTTTTGTTACACTGGCAGTATTCGCCAAACCGTGTAGTAGTTCTGATAGTATCTTAGTAACTACAGATGCAGGAGCATTTATCGGCTATAAATTCACGTCAGACCTTCCGCCAGAAAAAGAGGGCGTTCATTTTCTTGGAATTCCATATGCAGAGCCACCAACTGGCGACAGAAGATTCCAAAAACCACTTTTGAAGAGGAAACTGACCAAGCCATTCAATGCATCAACGTATGGACCGTCGTGTATACAGAGTCAAATTCTGGTGAAGGGAGTTGAATTTTCAGAAGATTGTCTCACTTTGAATATATTCACATCTTTGAATGCTATTAATGGGTCTGGAACAGCAGTGATGATATGGATACACGGTGGAGGCTTTGTTATTGGCAATTCTGATTTTGCAGATCCAAGAAATTTAGCATCTTTCGGTGACGTCATTGTAGTGAGTATGAATTATCGAGTTGATGTATTTGGATTTTTATCAACCGGCGATAATGTAGCTCCAGGAAACTATGGTCTTTGGGATCAGCAACTCGCAATCCAGTGGGTTAATCATAACATTGACAGGTTCGGAGGTGACAAGGAGAGAATCACTATCATTGGTCAGTCGGCCGGAAGTACTAGTGTAACATACCAGATGATGTATAAAGGCAATGAAGGGTTATTCCAGAGGGCCATAGCTGAAAGTGGAACGTTATTCACGTGGTGGGCTTATGGAAAATCTTTGCCAAAAAAGCTTCATACGTTTGCCAGTTTATTGAATTGCAGCACCCTACAGACCAAAGAGATCGTGAATTGTTTGAAAGGAAAGACATCAAACGAACTCCTTTCTGCAATATTAAAGACAAAATATACCTTGGATGATCTTCCATTTGCTCCGGTATTTGACGGTGATTTTATTGATTATGATCCCGCAATGTTGTATGAATCCACAGCAAACAATGTTTATGAGAGGTTGACAGGGATAGAGTATCTTTCGGGATTTACCGACTATGATGGCTCTGTTCTGAATAGTTTTATATCCCCCACTACGTTTGTTAACGGAACTACAAAAGCTGAACTAGAAGAATCCGCAGTTCCCCGAATTGCAAATAAAATAAGTGGGGACAAATATATTCGATCACTTCTAAAACGTATCCTAATATTCAAGTATCAAGACCACGGAGATCAAAGTTCATTGGAACGACGTACTCAACTTTTCAATTTGTTAACTGACTATTATTTCACTGTGCCTGCCATGAAAATGTTGTGGAAATACAAAAAGAACACGGATAGTAAAGCGTTCCTGTACTTGTTCCGCCACCGATCATATTTTTCAGGATATCCATTTAAAGGCGCAGCTCATTCGGATGACCTCCTCTACGTGCTTGGATTTTCAAAAGTTGTAGAGTTTATTACCAACCAACGATCTTTCAATTTATCATCTGTTCCTGATTCAGAGTTGCTATTCTCGAAAGCGGTGATGAACTACTGGAGTAATTTTGCCAAAACTGGGTAAGTATATAAACAATGGTGCCTTGAAGAACAGTAATCATCCCTAACTTATATCTTCATGAAAGTCGACTTTCGTTAAAGATATCTCCCTTGGAATTATTAGACGAGCGAGGGTGGTCTAATTAAGGGATAAGTAATTGTTGAGAAAACACCCATGAGATCAGCAGACAATAAAGTTATTTATTTATTTTTTGGTGTTTAAGGTCACATACTGGCTAATCGTGACCATTTGACAGATTTACGTTTGGAGGAAGCCGGAATATCCGAAACGAACCATCGAGATCGACGGGTAACTGTCAGCATCTCAACATTCTAAGTCTGTTCAAGCTAGGCTCAAGCAGGGTTACAGCGGTTGAAGACAGATGCACCATTGGCGTGCAGTACGCCTTTGTACACGGAATCATCGTGCCCCCATGTAGGCAACCGGGATAAAGTGCCTTGCCTAAGGATACAACGCGGCTCGTCCCGGACGGGGATCGAACTCGGGACCTATAGCATAGAAGTCCAACAGTCTACCACTGAGCCACCGCGCTCCCAGACAATAAAGTAAAGTTTTCTTTAGTTACTTTTAATAAACGAAAACAACAGACAGCTCTCAGAGCTGTCTGTTGTTTTCGTTTATTAAAAGTAACAAAAGGATAGTTTCGCTTTTTATGACAAGCTAATCAGAAGTAACTAATTCAAAGACAATCTGACATTATGAATATCTATCAGTATTTTACCTACCAACACTAACGCATCCCCTTTGGCTCCTTGTTTAGCGAATGTGTTTTCACAATAATTTGCAAGTTTTTTTATTCTTACCATGAAAATAATTAGGAAATCTCACTTCCCAGACCTTTATATAAATGGAATGGACAGTGAATGTACTATTTGTCACGATGCTCACACAGTTAATACGATGAACCGAAAAAGGTTACAGAACTTGAAAGGATGGTGAAAATGCCGTTTTCTTATTATTGAATGGGTTTCAAATGAGAATAATAGTGAAAAGTACAAACTGATTGGGAAAAAATTGTAAAATGCCAGCTTCTGTATTTTTATATTACTCTTCAGGAAATTGCCTTAAGTTTATTAAATGATGCACAGGCAGATGCTAAAGATTCGGTAACATCTCGAAATTTCAATTTTTAAATCAAATTCCCATGCTATTAGATTTAAATTTACTGATAACAGTAGGTGATAAATGCCGATTCAAAGACAGGTGTACATGTACGTGTACATGTACACGTACATCGATGTACACCTCCATAGGGTTTAGTGTTAAAATCGTGTACAGGTACACGATTTTAACGTTTTTTAGGGTGTCTTAGAATCGGCTTTGCCGATTCAAAGACCACTGGATTGTATCCAAGAGTGAAAAAAACGCATGAAATTTTACGTATGTGTACATGTACCGTTTTGTCTTTGAATCGGCAAATGGGTTTTCCCCATAGGATTCAGTGTTAAATTGCGAGCAAAAAAAACGTTTTGTCGTTTCTAAATCATCATCTTGCCGATTCTAAATCATCCGCGTCTGTACACGATTTTAACACTGAATCCCTATGGAGGCGTACACGGAAATCCATTTGCGGATTTTACGTCGGATATCGAATCGTGTACGGTACACGGAAAAGAGGTGTTTCTGAACCGGCAAACCCACTGTCACGTTTCCTGAAGTAAAACTAACACATGTTATTGTTGTGATTGAATGGGGTTTTCGTTCAAAAGAGTAGACTATAAATATGAGCGTCAGTTTTAAAAAGGAGTTGTGTGAATGAAAGGCATCCGTTCAAAAAGAGTCGACTTTAAAATATGGTCTGTAAAAATAGACATTCGTGTTTTGTTTCGATGTAACGAAGAGAAATTGAGTTTAGAGACAATTAGAGAAAAACATCAGAGGTAAAAAATCGTTTGTTCGCGTTTGTCACTATTAATTCTTGTGAAGTAATCTTAATAAACACTTAATGGAATGTTTAAATGAAAAATGTTGCTCATGTTTTTTGTTGTGGCGTGAATGAAGGTTTTTCGTTTTAATGGATCGTTTTAATAATGTATAATAAAACGCATTTTCCACTCAATTAGTTTTGTGAGGTAATTTTTTTAATATATTCATGATAACGATCAGAGATTTGAATGAATGAATGAATGAATGAATGAATTCCTTTAACGTTAAATTAGAAAAAAACAGGGGTTTTTTATGTGCTGGAATATTTTAACTGTCATCAAAGGGTTCTCTCTTAATTCGAGACTGAGTGAATGGTTTTTTGATATGTGAATGGAATTCCTTTTAACAAACGTAAATTACTCTCAAATGCGTTAAATCAGAAACCGGTTTGTCATGTGCTTAAAACGTTTTTAAACTTTCCCAATTCAATCAATACTGAGTTGAGATGTGAATTTTTAGTTATTATATTAAAGACAGAAAGATTTTTATTAACTTGGAAACATAAAAATATAATTATACATTTAATTTTAAAAATAATAAAATAACTCGCATTAGCATACTTAAAGGAACATTAACAATTAAAAAACGAAAAATGTTTTTACAGATGGATTCTAGGCGCCGAGATCGAATTTTAGACGAGTATGAACGTGCTAAGAAGGGCATTCAGTCGGCTGACAGAAGCAGACGTCTTGGTGAGATGGAATTCAAACGCGAAGCCACAAAAATATTTAAACCCGTGACGGAGGGTCAAGAGCGGAGCAGGAAGGAGATAGTCGAAGAATTGAGACCCATAAAAGAGAGTTCTTTGAGAATGGGTTCGTTGCCCGGTAGTTTTGGAAATCGGCATTCCGTTCAATCTACACCGAATTACGTTCCCACGGGAATTCAAACAGACTTGAGCGACGATACAGCTTCGACTATCACCACTGATAGCGTCGCATCGTCCGAGGATGGCGGTAAGAGAGATCTGTTGTATGGATTTTATAAGGATTCGGACGGTAATACTTTTATTGTAGACACAGAAGTAGAAACAGGTGATGATGAATTGACCGTGGGTTCGAACAGATACGAATTGACTGATGGACTGTGCAGATTGCTCCTTTACGACAAGCCTAGTGATTACACGGAACAGGATTTCGACAATTACGGCGACATTCTGGTTCAGACCCACGCCATGAAGAGAAATAACGATGCCAGAGAGACGAGACCCAAAGCCAACAGAGGTTACAAGTGGACGAAAGTGGTGAAACCCATATGGGATATGAATAAGAAGTTCGTCGAATCGGTGACTGGCAAAGGGGTGAAAACCACGATTCTGACGCTCTGTCTCAGAGATTGAGTTTGTTGATGGCGAGCAGACGGGCTGGTAACACAGGATTAGATAATGAAATAGTTACTATATCTGAAGAATTGTTAAGACAGAAGGTTTTGAATAAAAACCATTATAAAAGGCTGATGAACGAATTGAAGGATTGATGTATATATAATAAGTAGAGAGAAACAAACAAACAAACAAAATAAAACAGTAAATTTTTACACTAGAATAATAAAAGTATTTAAACAGCAAAACGATTTACCAGTGAAAAAACAAAATATATTATAAAAATAAAATATGTTGGTGATAAAGAACAGGGGATACGTCAGAACTTACGTTCAAGGCGGTTCTGGCATCGTCGATTCTATAATGCGAGCGTTCACGACCGATGCGGGTAGAAAACTCGCATCGACTGAGTTTGAGGTCGGCAAGAAGACGGCTTTGGATGCTGGTAAGAAAGCCGCTTCCGAAGCCAGTGGTAGGATAGCTTCTGTGGCTGGCAAGAGGGCAGCCGACGCGTTGATCGACAAGTTGATCAGTCCACCGGCGAAGCGAGCTCCGTTAGAGCGAACGCCGAAAAGTTGGAAAGATTTTAAGGATGCTGTGGTACCCATACAAGATTTAGCCAAAATGACGAGTGGATCAGGATTGAAGAGAACTCGCGACGGTGTGATATAAATAAATAATAATATTAAAAACTGAGTTTGAAAAACATATAAAATTTGTGTTTGAAAGAATATAAAATAACAACAACAAAAAAAAAATAAAACAAAGATGAACATTAAAGATATGTCTTGGAACGACGCCGCGACCAAGAGGTCGAATAACGAGTTCTTTCCTAAAAGCATAAGAGGCTTGATAGTGGGAAAATCGAATTGTGGAAAGACCAATCTGTTGATGAATCTGTTGTCCCGACCCGACTGGTTGGATTACGACAGATTGTTCGTGTTTGGCAAGAGCTTGTTTCAACCCGAATACAGATTGCTTCGAGAGTGCATGGATCGTAGATTGCCCAAGGACGTCATAGCCAGAATCTTTGACAGTAGGGAGGAATTCGACAAGAGTGAAGCTCCACTTTCGACCATTTTGGACGGTGCGGCGATGGAGCTGATGAAGAGAAATGCATCTTCGAACGTCGAGTGTCGATTTTATGAGAACGCTAGCGACGTTCCGGATCCTAGAGAATTGAAATCGGAAGATAAGAATCTCATGATTTTCGACGATCTGCTTTTGGAGAGACAGAACCGATGCGAATCGTATTACGTTATGGGTCGACACAGCAACGTGGACTGTTTCTACCTGTCGCAGAATTATTTTCGATTGCCCAGACAGACGACAAGGGAGAACGCTAATTTTCTATGTCTCTTTCGCCAAGATCTCAAGAATCTCAATCACATCTACGGCGACCACGTCGCAAACGACATGAGCGTGGTGGAATTCAGGAGATTATGCAAGAGGGTTTATGATGGAGGGCTTTACAATTTCGTCGTGCTCGATTTGACAAGCGAATTTAATCGCGGAAAATATCGGTGCGGATTCGACAAGTTTTATGTTTCTGATGATAATAAGATAGAGCGTGAAAATAAAAAGAATTTAGAAAATAATAAATCTTCAAATAATTAGTTTTGAAAAAAATAAAAAAAAATAAAATTAAAATATAATGTTGGAACAAGGAGAATTGTTAGAACGGATAGCTGAGAATACAGCTGCAAAACAATCCATTCAAATCGTGGTGAGTGGCGATTCGACTCGATTCGCTACGAAATTCGAACCTTCCATCGAATTGAATAGAGAGAAAAGATACGAGATGGCGTTGGTGAATCTGGAGACTTATTATTCCTTTCCCAACGTCACCGAAAAGAATAACTCGTTCAAGTATTCTGACGAAGTGGATTGGTTGGAGATTCGAATTCCCAAAGGGAGTTACGACATAGACGATTTGAACAATTACATTCAGACGCGAATGAAGACGGATGGAAAGGGAAGCAACAAGATCAGACTCGCTCCCAATTCTAATACCTTACAGACGATGTTGGATTTGGAAGATAATTTTCGAGTGGATTTCAACACGGATGATTCTATAGGCAAGATGTTGGGATTCGATCGAAAGATGTATCGAGGCCACGCGGCATCTGAAAATACGGTCGACATTCTCACAGTCAATAGCATTCTGGTGAAAGTGGACGTGATTGCTGGAAGCTACCCGAATGGTAGCGCCCAACCGACGATCTATTCTTTCTTTCCAAACGTGTCGCCGGGTTATAAGATCGTGGAGCGACCTCGAAATTTAGTTTATCTACCAGTGATTTTAGACACGGTGTATAGTCTCAAAACCACGTTGACGGATCAAAATGGTGAACTGTTAGATCTTCGCGGAGAGAGGGTGACGATACGATTTCACATAAGAGAAATATAAAAGCAAAACAAAAAAAAATATTGTGTATATATATAGATAACAAAAATAAAATAAACGCAATATTAATTTTACAAAATTATTTTAATATAAATAATTTTTATTAAACAAGAAAACAATTGAAGTAAATATATTTTAAAAAAAGAATTATGACAGAATACGTGATTAAAAACGTGAACATATCCGCAGGACAGAGGAAGAAACTTAAGAGAGCGTTAACAACTCGAGGCGAGGCGGTGAGATTCAAATTCACTCACGAAGATCTGACGAGAGGCGGTCAGGATTCGATCGCCTGGACCAGAAGTCAAATCAAAAGGATGGAGAAAGCGATTCGCGATGGAAGAGGGTTGACGGTGAGATTGAGTCCCGCTCAATTGAGATACAATTTGAGAATGAAAGGTGGTTTCCTATCGCTATTGGCAGGAATCGCCGCAAAAGCATTACCCTTCACCGCAAAGGCACTACCCTTTCTCGGAAAGACTCTCGGCGTGGGAGCTCTCACGGGACTCGCGAGTTCGGCAGTTGAGAAATTAATGGGTGGCAGCGGACTGTTTTTGAAGAAGGGAGGAGCCGTGTGTCGCGTCCACATAGACGACAGCGGTAAAGGATTGTATCTAGAACCCGTTAGAGGTGGCAACTCTTTGAGTGGAAACGGTCTCTATCTGAAGAGTGGACAGAACGTTGAGCGAGTCGGCAAGGGTTTGTTGCTTGGTGAGAATTCGCCGTTTAGGAATATACCGATTTTGAATATGTTATTATAATATAAAATTATATAATTATATAAAATATAAATCATAGAAATTATAAAATAATATATAAAATGGATAAAAAGGTGGAGAAACAATTAGACGATAATGATGAATATCGCGAGACAGAGTGCAAAAAAAAAGATGTGGAAAAATGGTTAGACGCTAATGATGGATATCTAAGGAAAGAACTGATGAAAGAGTTAGATAAAAAGCGGGATAGACGGTTGAAAATGAAAAGAATGAGACGCTTTCCACCGTCACCACTACCTTCTGAAGAGAATGGTAATGATGTGAGTGTTACCAAGAGATGCACAACATTCGTTCATAATTATGATTCGGATAAACAAATGTGTTGTTATAAAAACGTATCATATTACAAAAAAAGAAAAGAAGAATCGACGCTGAAATTTAAGAAAAAAGGAAACGTTATTATAATATATGGTAATAGTGAAGAAGGAAAACAAAAAAAAAAAAGTAATGAGATCTAAAGATGATCTCATTACTTTTTTTTTTCCTTTTTCTTCACTAAAAAAATCAATCTCTCTATTGTTTATATTTCCAAGCTCGTTATTAACATGTTGACACTCGTGTTTTCAAGATGATCTCATTACGTTTTTTTCCTTCTTCTTCACTAAAAAAAATCAATTTCTCTATTGTTTATATTTCCAAGTCCGTTATTAGCATGTTGACACTCGTGTTTTCTCCTTTTTTGCAAATGTGTTGAATGTTTATCTTTACTCTTTTGAGTTTTGTTACTTCAGTCAACTCGCTCTCACCACCCAATTTCTTCACGAGTTCGAATGAGATGTTTGGAAATATGTAACTTCCATAGGGCAACGACAAATCGTCCTTGTTGAATTCTCTATCTTTGGCGATGACGATGTTCTGCAGATCGCTTTCGTACTCGTAAAACAAATCGAGCGCGGCTTTGTCCAATTTCAAAGGCATGTGATATTTGTCATATTTGTGCTTTAAGCCCTTCGTCTCGACCTCGTTCAATTGGATGGGATCGTGTCATTGTAATTTATAGATTTTAAAACCTAATTTCTTACACGTTTCGACTCGTTTCAATTTCAATTTGCATCTTTTAGGTGTTGTTGTCGTCATGATCGATTATTTGGGTTTTTTTGTTTTATGAATTCTTGCAAATAATGTATATTTTAAATTTTGTATTTAAATAATAATTTGTTAAAAAAGTTTGTTTATTTTTTTTTTTGCTCTTTATATATATAAAAAAAAGTTGTTTTTTTTTTCATTTTTAATTTTCTTTAATGTAAATTTTTTTAGTAAAAGTTTTTTTCTCTTTATATATATATAAATAAAAAGTTAAATTTTAACATTTCAATCTCTCTATTGTTTATATTTCCAAGTCTGTTATTTGCATGTTAACACTCATGTTTTCTCCTTTTTCGAAAATGTGTTGAATGTTTATCTTTACTCTTTTGAGTTTTTTTACATTGGTGAACGTGCTCTCACCACTCGATTTGTCCACGAGTTCGCGTGAGATTTTTGGATATATGTAACTTCCATAGAACAACATCAAATCATCCTTGTCTAATTCTTTATTTTTAGCAATGACGATTTTCTGCAGATCACTTTGGTACTCGTAAAACAAATCGAGCATGGCTTCATCCAATTTCAAAGTCATCTTATATCTGTCGTATTTATGCTCTAAGTCCTTCATCTCGACCTCGCTCAATTCGATGGGATCGTGTTGTTGTAATCTATAGATTTTATGACCGAATTTCTTATACGTTTCAACTCGTTTCAATTTCAATTCGCACCTTTTAGGTGTTGCTGTCATGATTGATTATTTAGTTTTTTTTTGTTTTATGAATTCTTGCAATAATGAATATTTTAAATTTTGTATTTTAATAATTTGTTTAAAAAGTTTTGGTTTTTTTTTTGCTCTTTATATATATAAAAAAAAAAGTTTTTTAATTTTAATTTCTTTAATGTGAAAAATTTTTTTTGTAAAAGTTTTTTTCTCTTTATATATATGAATAAAAAGTTAAATTTAACATCTCAATTTTAAAAATTTTTAACAAATTATCATTAAATACAAAAATTAGAAAAAAAATATTCTTACAAACCCAATTTTGTGGTAAAAACAATGATCAAGTCCGAACATCCGAATTATAGTTTAGAACGTACAAGACTTCAAATTTAAAAATTGGCCTTCACATCTTGCTCAAAAACCCAAAGATTTAGCTGCTGCGGGTTTCATTTATGTGGGTAAAAGTGACAGAGTTAAATGTTTTTGTTGCAACATACATTTAATGAATTGGGAACCTAACGACAGACCTTTGGTAGAACACATAAATAATACCAAAGGTCATTGCGATTATTTGAAGAAGATCCAGTCATTGGGATTGATTAAAATTGAAGATGAAGAATGGAAAAGAAATAAAAACGAGAGTTTATTAAAGGGTATTTTACAATCCGGATACACAAAGGAACAATTGTACAATACATTGAATCACGCAAACAAGATGTTATCTCAATTCTTGACTTTAGAAGATTTGATTCGATTCATGAAAGAAGCAGACGAGTTTTAGAACGTGCAAGACTTCGAATGTTTAAGAATTGGCCTTCGCATCTTGCAGTTATCATCATCTATTGAGAATGAATCGGGTGACATGAACACACATCTGCTTCGTGGAAATTTGTTTTGAACCTCGTGTGAGACTTCGCGTAAAAGTCGTAAGAGTTCTATTTGTCTTGAACCTTCTTCTTTTTTAATAGTTCGAACGACATTGTCAATTAATTTTTGTTCACTAATAGTATTACGATTCGATTTTCTATCGCAAATCGTATCGTTTTCTTTCGAAACACGTAAATATAAATTACGATTTTTTTCTTCTTGGTTTTTTGGAGAATAATGATTAATTAAACAACGTCGACGTTTATGTCGAGATTCCATCGTGGATGTTGTCGTCATGATCGATTATTTGTTTTTTTTTGTTTTACGAATTCTGGCAAATAATGTATATTTTAAATTTTGTATTTAAAGAATTTGTTTAAAAAGTTTTGTTTTTTCTCTTTATATATATATATGTATAAAAAGTTAAATTTTTAACATCCTTTTTTTCTCGTATTAATTCAATTTTTTTTTACGTTAAGGAACATAAAAAAAATTGATTAATTTCATCCAAAAAATATTTTTCACATTAAAGAAAAAAACAAAACTTTTTAAACAAATTATTTAAATACAAAATTCGGAAAAAAAAAAAAAAAAAAAAATATTCTTACAAATGGAGCAAACAGATAAAAAAATGGAAAATTTAAATGAGAAAACCATACCACAGTTAAACGAGATTTGTAAACTATTAAAAATTTCACATTTCAGAAATCATAGAACTAAATCAAAAAAAATTGAAGTCATACAGGAATATTTGAGAAACGATGGAAAGGCAAACGAAATGCTGATAGCAATGACGTCAAAAAAGCATTGGTTGTGAAAGAGGAGAAGAAGAAGAAAAAGATAGTAAAAGGAATCGAAATGCTGACGTCAAAAAAAAACAAAAACGTTTCGATTGTGAAAAATAAGAAGACGACTAAACGAAAAGCCGTTGAAAAACTTCAAGTTTCCAAAGAAAAGAAAAGAAAAACGAAAACGAATGATGCACTTCAGATTCTAGGCAAACGAGATATATATCGAGCGAAATTCGATGAGCAATAAACGAAGGGAAAGGAAAAGAATATCTAGCATGACTTGCCACGGAACATTTCAATCGAAGACCGTAGAATGGGAGAGTGCGATCAAAGGTATTTTTAAAACTTTCGACGTGGTTCCCTCATTGAAGAAAATTGGTCCGAAATTGTTCATGGAACGGGTGAAGAAAAAAGTATTGGATTTGTTTTGCAAATACATGAACGTGGGACTAAAAATTAAGATGATACTCCATTGTGTGATGAATAAAATCAACGTGAAGTCTGGTGAGAGCATCGTGAAAAATGCATATTTCAGATCTAACATCGAACCTGTATTTCGAGGTTCAGATTTATCAGACGTTTTCGAAAAGATGAAAGACAAGATGTTGACGTCTCTCGTGAATTATCAACATGAAGGTAGTAATTGGACGTTCGATGAGGTGTTGAAACTCGAAATTCACATAACTGAAAACGATTCGTTGAAAGGATCTTCCTACGTGGAATTACCGTATTTCTTAGCTAAAAAACATGCCATGGTCAACGTGAGAAATAAAGATGATCAGTGTTTTAAATGGGCAGTCACTTCTGCTTTATACTCTGTCAAAATCCATCCTGAGAGAGTTTCTCGTTACGAGGAGACTTCTAAAAATCTCGATTGGACTGGAGTGACTTTTCCAACAGAGTTAAAACACATTGAACGTTTCGAGGTTCAAAATCCCACCGTAGCAGTGAACGTCTTGGGATACGACGATGAAAAACAAACAATCTATCCTCTCAGACAGACTTCGTATCTCGAAAGAGAAAAGACGATTATTTTATTATTGATTTCGAATGGTGACAATCGTAATTATTGTTGGGTTAAACATCCGAGCCGATTACTGTCGAGACAAAATAATAAACATGAACATAAGGTATGTTTATGTTGCAACTGCATGAACACATTTCACAACGAAAAATCGTTAGCGAAACATCAGGAATATTGCAACGAAAATCAAGGTGTCAATGTCGAAATGCCTAAACCTAACACCATTGTGAAGTTTGAAAATCACAATAGAAGGTTAAAAGTACCATTCGTCGTGTACGCCGATTTCGAATGTTTCACCATGAAAATGAGTTCCTGTCAACCCAACGCTCTTCAAAGTTACGTCGAAAGATATCAAAAACACATACCTTCGGGCTATTGCATTTATGTGAAATGTGCTTTCGACTCGCAACACGACATGGGTCCCTTCACCTACATGAAATAGTATGAAGATGACGTCGTGGCCCAAAGGTTCATGGAAGAGTCGGAATCGAAAATTCAAATGTTATACGACAAATTCAAAACTCCAGCAAAAATGATCATCACGCGAGAGCAGCAGGATGAAAATAACAGAGCCACCAAATGTCACATATGCAGACAATCGTTCGACGAGAATTCAGAGGAAAATAAGAAGGTTAGAGACCACGCTCATTACACGGGTCTGTATCGCGGTCCAGCTCACAGCAAGTGTAATTTAAAATATCGAGATGCTGCTTTCTATCCGGTGATGTTTCACAATCTCTCGGGTTATGACAGTCATCTGAAAAATCTCGGCACCTCACACGAAGAATTAAATTGCATCGCGAACAGCGAAGAAAGATACATTTCCTTCACAAAATGAAAGCTCATGGAAAAGAAAAGAGTAATCGACAGAAATACGTTGGAAGAAAAAACGAAATCCATTTGTAGAGGCATACGTTTCATCGACAGTTTTAAATTCATGTCAACCGCTCTGGAAAAATTAGTCAATAACATGAGCAAGGATAAATTTAAAATCATGAGTGAACATTTCGGAGATGTTGAGGAAAGGAGTCTATCCTTACAATTACATGAATGATCTAAAGAGATTCGAACACACCGCACTACCTTTGAAAGAAGATTCTTATTCGAAATTATACGAATTCGACATTTCCGGCAAGAATTATGAACACGCTAAAAACGTGTGGAAATCATTTGATATGAAAACCATGAGAGATTATCACGATCTCTATCTGAAGACTGACGTTTTGCTCTTGGCAGACGTGTTCGAAAATTTTCGAGACGTCTGTTGTCGAAATTACGATCTGGATCCCGCTTGGTATTTCACCGCACCCGGTCTGGTGTGGGATGCTCTGTTGAAGACCACCGAAGTCCAATTGGAATTATTATCCGACGTGAACATGTTGCTCATGTTCGAAAGGGCTGTGAGAGGTGGCATCTCGATGATCTCTCACAGATATTCTGAAGCTAACAATCCCTACATGAAAGAAGGTTTCGATTTGAAATGGTCAACTAAATACATACAGTATTGGGATGCTAATAATCTGTATGGTTGGGCTATGAGTCATCCTTTACCGATTGGAAATTTTGAATGGGTGACGAACCGGAAGAGATGCAAAAATGGAGAGACTATCCTTGCATTTTAGAAATCGATTTGAACTATCCGGAAGAATTACATGATCCACACAACGATTATCTGCTGGCTCCCGAACGAATGGAACCGAACGAAGGAGATGAGGAAAAACTCATTCCGAATTTATTTAACAAACGTAACTACGTCATCTACAGCCAGAATTTGAAACAATACGTCGATTACGGGATGAAATTAGTCGACATACATCGCATCATTCGATTCGATGAAGAGCCTTGGATGAAAAAATACATCGATCTCAACACGAATCTCAGAATTCGAGCCAAGAACGATTTCGAAAAAGATTTCTTCAAACTCATGAACAACTGCGTGTACGGTAAATCGATGGAAAACATCAGGAAGAGAACTGACGTTCGACTCGTCACGTCTGAGAAAAGAAGTGGCAAAAAAATTAGTGGCAAAACCCAATTATAAACACTGAACCATATTCGACGAAAATCTAGTGGCCGTTCACATGCAAAAGACGCACCTGAAGTTCAACAAACCGTATTATCTCGGACCGATCATCTTAGATATCAGCAAGCGATTGATGTATGAGTTTCACTACGATTACATCAAACGAAAATTTGGTGATAATGCCAAACTACTGTTCACCGACATGGACAGTTTAGTTTATGAGATAGAGACGAAAGACGTCTACCGAGATATATTTCAGGACGTGGCCGAGTGGTTCAACACGAGCAATTATCCCGTCGATCACCCGTCCAACATTCAATCAAACAACAACAAGAAGGTGTTGGGTAAATTTAAGGACGAAAGCAGCGGTAAACAAATCGTCGAATTCGTGGGCTTGAGACCCAAACTGTATGCTTATCGTCTAGAAGATGAAGAGATCAAGAAGTGCAAAGGGGTTAAAGCATGCGTAGTGAAGAAAAACATCTCTTTCAAAGAGTATAAAGATTTCTGTTAGGAAGTGGTCCGGTGCATAAGACTATGAAATCGATTCGAAGCGAAAATCACGACTTGTATACCGAAATAGTCAACAAGATTTCGCTGACGGCCGACGACGATAAGAGATTCGTGTTAGACGATAAAATAAGCACTTTAGCACTCGAACATTGCACTGTGGATCTAATTAGAGACAATATGAATGTGGATGATTGGATTCCAGATATGATTGTGGATGATAAGATTCCAGATATGATTGTGGATGATAAGATTCCAGATATGATTGTGGATGATAGGATTCCAGAAAATCAAGAGGAATTAGATGGATTCGAAATTATAGAAATTGATAGAGATATCGAGAGAGTTAGTTTAAAAAGAAAAAAAAAAAAAAAAAAATACTGTCATGTTAGTAAATTATAATAAATAAATAAAAAAAATATATATACGCATTTATGAATAAGAAAATAAAGATATTCATAGAAGGTGTCATCTTACCTAACGAACCCCTATCCAACATCGATCTGTTGAATGCGGCAAACGATTTGAAAATCAAAGATTTTCTAGGCGTGTTTTCCAGAGATGCCTTGCCAAAGAGAAGACCTCGACAATTGGAATGCGGAATTTTAAATCTAGACGATTCATCGGGTGAAGGCACTCACTGGGTGGCGTAGATCAAGAACGGGAAGAAGAAAAATTATTATTTTGACAGCTACGGAATCTCACCGCCAAAAGAAATAAAGAACTATTTCAACAAATTGATGGTTCGTTACAACACGGAACAAGTGCAATCACCAGGTCAAGTGTTTTGCAGTCACCTGTGTCCCTACGTTCTCAAGAGATGGTCTGAAGGAGATCGGTTTCAAGACATTCTCAATGATTTACATTAGAGAGAGATTTTTTTATAGAATATATAAAGATAATAAATTATTTTTAAAAATTTTAATCGAATAAAAACGAAAAATAAAAATAAAATAGTTCATTTTTAATAAACTGCGTTTTGAATATATTTTTTCTAAAAAACAAAAAATCCCACAACAACATGCCAGTCGATAAATTTGGTAGAAGTGACGACGAAAAAGTCAACCTAAGAAAGAAGAGGAAGACGTTCGAAGTCGACGATGGTTACGACGTTGCCAACTTGGACGAACGTTATGTTCGGAGATACGAACCTCGAGAAGAACCTTTGAACATGAATGATAAGAAGCTCTACAATCTTCCCGAGCTGATAGATCTCGCAGATGCTGCGAATAAAAAATACGTCAACAGGAGGAACGCCGATTTCGAATGAATCATGCTAGATAATTACGTGGATAAAACCATGACCGACGATCTCGATCTGAAATCCAAATGTTTGGTGAACGATGCGAATCCCATAGATCCCACCAATGCCGCGACCAAGAAATATGCAGACGACTCTCACACGAGATTCAGCGAACACCTGAGAAATAGATACGTTCAGAAAACGATGCACTCGGAATTGAACGCCAATTCTAAAAAGATAACGAACATGGCCACTCCCACGAATCCCAAGGACGTGGTGACCAAACACTACGTAGATCTGGAACAGAGAAAGTCTGACAGACGAGAAATGAAATCGGATCTGAATGCGGGATTCAACAAGATATTGAATCTGTCGAAGGTTGATGACACGGATGCGGACTCAACCGCAGTCAACAAGGGCTACGTGGATTCTGCCATGATATGATCACAAGAATACCTAGAATCGCAATTAGATGATCTCTACCTGAACAAACAATCTGGCAGAACCATGGAGGGTGGTATCGACATGAACGGTGAGAATTTATTCAGACTCAGTCACGATTCCGAATTCGATTCCAGCGCGGTCAGCAGAAAGTACGTGGACGACAACTCGGTCTGGAGAAAGGGTGACATAATGGAAGGTAAACTAGACATGGGTGGACACGTGCTCACGAATTTACCAGATCCTGTGAACATGACGGATGCCTGCACCCTGATTTCGATGGTGGAGAAAGTCAAATGTGCTAGACAATTGATCACTGTGTCGGCCGAGGAGGCCGGCACCTTAGATGAAGGAAAAGCTGAGTGGTCTTTCGGAAATGGAGGTAGCGGATCGAAACATGGTCAGGTGGGATATCCCATGCCGCCGGGAGGTGAAATCCTTCGAATGAGTCTGGCTTCCTCGGATTTGAATAACAGAGCAGTCGTCAATCTCATGGTGAATGGAGTAGAGAGCGATAAGAGATACAGCGTCAAAAAGACTGAGAATCAACACGCGAATGTTAGCACGTTCGGTATGCCTCTCAAAGTGAACGCCAGAGACAGGATTAATTTCAGTACGAAAACCAATAATCCCGAAGCCGCCACTTCCGTGGTGAGTCTACTGATCGAATTAGTTCCTTTGAACAAACAGTGAACGCGTGGAAAATAATGAATTAAAAAAAAAAAATAATGTGTGATTTATTAAAAACAAAAAAAAAAAAAGTAATGAGATTTAGAAAGATGTTCAATCTCTCTAGATCACATTACTTTATTTTTTTTTTTTTTTTTTTTTGAGGTTTTATTTTAATACGTTATTTCTCATAATGTTTCATCTCGTGAAATTGGATCACCTATCTCAAAACACGCATCGACATCTATTTTAGCATTTTGAAGAGCTTTTATAAATTCTAGAAAAGCAGTCGGTCCTCAATACGTCAACGTGTCTAAAAGTTTTCTGGTCTTATCTTCTATCAAGATTTTACTTTCGATTTCACGTCTCATATAATCAGTCAATATCAAAGGTTCTATTTCGACTAAAGTGTCTAGAATTATTGCTAACGAATCTTGCGAAATATTTTTAATCAAAACACGTCTGTTTCTTCTTAAGTATTCTCTTTCTTTATCATTCATTTTTATAATAATTTTTTAATTTTATTTATATATATTTTTATTTTTTTTTTTTTTCACACTCGTCTCTCATCGAATGATCGACATCTTATTTCCATCCGATTCGAATTGTAATTCTCTATCCGACAGGACCAGGGCGAAGGCTTCGGTTTTTTCTCGGCACGTTCCTATCGAATTGCATCTTGATCTGAATGTCTAAGACACTACTCTTGATTCGTTCACTCTGTTTACTGACGTCGAATACGAAAATGGGATACATTGACTTGTATTCGCCGGGAGATATGTTAGGGTTGCTCATCAATTCGTCTAGACCGTGATTCTTCTTTCTAAAATCAGCGTCGTCGCCGTACAGTCTGCAGAAATCGTTCTTGTCGAACGACGCGTTGTAATCGATTGCTGGATATCTCGTGGCGTTCAGAAACACTTGCATGTTTCTCAAATGGCAGTGACCGAACAACGACGCATTCTTTTCCTGAGACCCGTCCCTATCGGTCTGAAACGCAACCACGATGAAACGAGGTCTCTCGGAAGCGGATTTCACCGTCAATCTCCAATCGAAGTGATTCGTGGAGGGTGGAATGCTAGCCGTGTCGCACTGTCTCATTCTAAATCCCACGGGTAATTTACTCTTGGATTCTATGATCTTGTAGAGACGCGTTTTTTCCACGATCGAAGGCTCCACGTGCGGAACGAACCACGATATCTTGTGTAGAGTTATCTTACCCGCATTGGTCGCAGTGAGTCTCACTATAGCGTCGTCGTCTCCTTTTCGAATCAACGTCAGATTGTGTTTGAATCCGTACATGATCTTGTTGTAATCGTCCGCAAATCCGAAGATGTGTTTCAAAGGTATCCTGAACGAAAACGTTCCTTTGGGTCTGGACGTCTTGACGACGTAGTCGAATATCAAGGCGGCGCCCGCGCTAGCAGGGCCGACGGTGTCTTTCACCCACAACTGATTAAGTCCTCTGGATTTCGAAAAATTATCAGGATACGTCAAGAGTCCGAACATCGTGGTGGCCTGACCGGGATGAAACACGGATTCTATCTCTTGTCCGGATAGCATGTATTTTATATTACTGACTAGATGCATGATGCCATTATTGTCATTGACGAATTTCACGAAACGTGAATACTTCTTCTTGAGAGAATGACGAGAATCTCTCTCTCGAGTTAGATACTCTTGGATTCTACTGATTTGATTGATGCAATACCTCTCTCCTCTTTCTTTTTCTTCTAGCGACGGTGCCGTCGGCAAAACGCTGATTGGCTTCTCATCCTCGTCGTCTACTAACGTCGGATACAATTTATTTCTGGTTCTCATTTTTTTTTTTCTAATATTAGATAAAAAATTTATGTGTGTATTTATTTTCTATTCTCCCTTATTTTATATCAACGAGAAACTTAGACGTATGCCTCATTGAACAATAATTTCATGACGCATCCCTTATCTTCTAAAGTCAGACTTTTACGCGCCAATTTCTGTTCTTCCGAAACTGTGAGCTTGCTTTGATCCTTACAGAAGAGTAATCTCTTCCAAAACGCGATCACTTCATCGATTTGAACGCGTTGAACGCCGGTTCGAAATACTTGACGACCAAATCTTCCCTTTCTATCCACAGACACGAATGATTCTCGTGATCGAAGTCTAGGTGATCTTGACATCTGACGCATCGTTCTAACAAGAGACGACCTAGTTGTTCGTTCACGCAGAATGCGTAGGCTCTCATCAGCATTTTTAAAAGAAACCTTACTCTAATAGTCTGAGAATCGCTCATGATTTACGTATTTATTTTTTATTATCTATTCGATTTGATATATTTATTTTTTAAATAACTATTTATTTATATATTTTTTCTCTCCTATATATATCAATCAAAAACGTGGCAGTGGGTTTGCCGGTTCAGGGACACCTCTTTTCCGTGTACCGTACACGATTCGATTTCCGACGTAAAATCCGCAAATGGATTTCCGTGTACGCCTCCATAGGGATTCAGTGTTAAAATCGTGTACAGACGCGGATGATTTAGAATCGGCAAGATGATGATTTAGAAACGACAAAACGTTTTTTTGCTCGCAATTTAACACTGAATCCTATGGGGAAACCCATTTGCCGATTCAAAGACAAAACGGTACATGTGCACATACGTAAAATTTCATGCGTTTTTTTCACTCTTGGATACAATCCAGTGGTCTTTGAATCGGCAAAGCCGATTCTAAGACACCCTAAAAAACGTTAAAATCGTGTACCTGTACACGATTTTAACACTAAATCCTATGGAGGTGTACATCGATGAACGTGTACATGTACACGTACATGTACACCTGTCTTTGAATCGGCATTTATCACCTACTGATAACTTTCGGTAATTATTATTATTATTATTATTATTATTATTATTATTATTATTATTATTATTATTACCTTGACATATATGCACGCAATATTTGGTTGAAGCGCTACCACCTCTGACTACAATAACATTCAAGAGCCTCGGATACTTGACAGCAGTGACTATGATCGTAAAACGTAGATAGGCGCTGTTAGTCTTGAAACAATCTTGCCTGTAGTTTATGAGTAGCATATACATGCCACCAGAAAAGTTGAAATAAGCCTTGACTTTTTTCGTGTTTCTATGGGGTGGGGATCATGAATTCTCGGAAAACACGCATGGGTAACTTCCGATCATAGACTACTTTCGGCTCACGATGTGCTGAAGTAGAGAAGAGTTCGAGGTTACCAACTCCTCCTGTTAGAGAGCCATGGTAAGGTCCCCATCAGAAAGGTTAATTAGACGCACTGCAGAAAAATGTGTCCACTGTCGCAAACCACTTAAACCAAGTCGGTCCCATATGTTATCAGTCATAGAACGTAGATTCCAGGCATTTGTCGTTCGACGAATACCAACTGTATGTGCTTTGGACTAGGGGTAGGGCCTTATTGTTATTGTGGTGAATTATGGATAACATTGCCTGCGATCGATCTGCAGCTTGGAGAGTTTGTTCAACCTCGACGCTCTGCGTCTCGGTTGAACAGAAACTCCGGTCCGCAAACCTCAGACCATGTTACAGTCAATTCATCTCAATAACGTGTAATGTTACATTTTATTCTTTGTTGATAATTCCAAGGCTTGGTATCATTTCTTGGACAGCTCTCGGACAAAGGTTCCAAAAAAATGTCAGCTTTTTTAATTATTAACAGGGGAAAATAGTTTGATAATTTGTTGATGGTATTCCTACAACTTGTTTTAGATAATACTGTATGCATGACAGTTCCAATATGTAAAGCACACTTCTCCCAGAAAGGCAGTTTTCTGAGACTTTGCCCTCCAACTAAGGTTCCGCTGTACAGTTTCGCACTTTTATATAGGTATAAAATTCTAAATAGAGGCATGTGTTGAAAGTAAATTGGTGATGATCTTTTTGAATCGGGTATATGATGGAATTATTAGTCATTCAACAACACAATTGAAAGTCCTGATCGCTGTGTTGAAATCGCCGATGTGTATGATAGAATTAACCCTTTACCCAACGTAACGGCCAAAACCGGCAAGCGCTATTCTCAAAAATCGCCAATTAATTTTCAAAATATTTTCATTTTTTGTCTCAAAAACATAGGTTATGACCCCTCATTGGAACGAGCTCGTCGAGCTCGTTCCAACGAGGGGTCATAACCTATGTTTTTGAGACAAAAAATGAAAAAAATTAGTTATTCAAGAATTTTTTTTGCAAGTGTCGTCTGCTTTTCATGTTAGGTAAAGGGTTAAACTATTCATTCGACAACACAATTTGAAGTTCTGGTCGCTGAGTTGGAATCTCTAATGTACAGGGATCAATTGCCATGGGAATTGTGGAAAACGGTGGCTCCGAAAAATTGGTAATTTTTATGTCGATTTTACACGGAGTCCACACTTTAGAAACAGGAGATGAAATGCTCCATGAGTAGGGTAATGGAAAAATTCTGCTTTTATGTATCTGGATGACAGAGCACTGCTGATTTTAGTACTTTTTCATGTAAATTTCCATGTTGAAGCCTTGCATTTGACAGTAAATTATCCCGTCCTCAAAAAAAAATGTATTTCCGCTTTGTCCGACAGTGTGTCTGTTTTAGTGGATTTAGAAAATATATATAGACTAGAGAAACAGAATTTACTGCCACCAATAAATTCAGGTCTGTGTGAAAAGGATTAAGGAATCAGGAATAAACTATATAGAAAGAGAATTTATGGAGGCTTATTTTCAGGAGTAAAATATTTTTATACAAATCAGAAATGGATTTTCGTTAACAGTATTTACAAATATCCATACTGGAATCTGAATTGTTTTTATGGGAAACCAGAAAAGGCATATATGTGCCCAGAATTCAAAGGGTTCGATACAGGAATCAGAAATGGACATTTTCGGCTCTGCCAATTATTTGAAAGATGAGATATATGGATAATCTTCAGCATTGCATTAGCTTTTATAAAATGCAATTCCTAATAGTTCTGAAAAATATGCGTTTAATGATCATTGTTGCCCGCATTGAGGTGGACCATATTTTGAACCTCCAGAAGGTTTCAACTCATTCAGTGTAGGTCCCGTGTCTATAGGTCATTCCAAACCTGAAGGATAAGCGTATCCCACTTTAGAAATATTGGCTCCACCAACTCCGTATATGCCATGTTTATTGATGACAGCAAATATTCATATTACCAAGAAAAAGTTAAGGTACATGATACCTCTTCAGTAATGTTGGAATATAGAGGTAAACGGCCCCAAGAGCCCACGCGTGTTTAGAGAACAGAAAGTGTTATCATTATTCCTGCATTGCAAAAGTAAATGTTTGGGGACCCATATTAAGATACTGAGAGGGTTAAAATAATCCCCTTAAATACTCCATTTTAACCCTTTAAAAAGGAGCTCATTCCAATGAGAGGTCATCAGCTATGTTTTTCAAGCAAGAACAAAATGAAAACTGACTGGAAATTTCAGTGAATAATGCTGGCTAGTTTTCGACGTTATGTTACGGAAAGGGTTAAGAATGCTTTACTTTGGAAGGTAAACCTGGAAAGGTGTCACATTCCGTATAGAATTAAATGTTACAGAAAGGAAAGCGTAAAAACATTCTGCAGCAATGAGTTATATGAAGGGTATTTGTACTCACACTGAAGTATTAAGAGGGTTAAAAACAGACCATTAAAATATTCCATTTTATTACTTTATAATTGTGATATGCGTTTTGGGAAAGCCACACACCACTCCATACTGAAACCTGTTGAGTTATCATTGAGAATAAATAAATCTTAAAAAAGCTTTGAAATGTAAAGAGTTCTATTTTCAAAATGGTTAATTTTGTAACATGATATTAAATAAATATACAATGCTATTCGATGTAAAATTTACAGCATTCTCTCTGACCTCTTGTTTATCAAGTTTTAAATAATGGCTATTGACTTCAGTGAACTCATTTGCAAGTACAGTCTATCAGTATAACAAAACATTAAGATAGGATTGATTGTATTAGATTATTGTGTTGACAAACAGTGCATATTGGACACAAATATTACAACTACACTATCAAGGCATGCCTTCTATGAATGTTATTTATTTATTGGGCTTAACGGCACTATTGACAGCCAATGTCACCCTGTGCCGAACAGTTTTATGGGAGGAGAAAGCTGGAGTACCCTGAAAGAACCACTGAGCAAATGCGAGCAACTGTCAGGCTCCCCAACAGACTGAGTCCACACAAGCAGGTTTGGATTTGTGGAAGACAAGTACACCATTGAACTATCGACAAGCAGTACGTGTTAATGCACAAAGCCACCATGCACCCAAGAGCGCAATGAGGGTGAAGTATGCCAAGGACATAACAGGGTTACCACAGCTGGGATTCGAACCGAGGACTTCTCGGTTTACAGTCTTCGCCTCTAGCTTCTGAGCCACAGAGTCCCTTCTATAAATGTAATTGGAATATTTTGGAGGCTTATTTTTGGGGTTAAAATCGTTTTAAAGAAATCAGAAATAGGTTTTCGTCAACAGTATTAAAAGATATTCATTCAGAAAAGGCATATATGTACAGAGCAAAAAAAGGATTCGATTGAGGGAATGCAGCAGGAGCCAAAAATGTGTTTTCAGCAGTTCTGAAGAGTGCACTCAATGACCCCAAGGTGACCTCAGCGACCTTAATTCATGTTTTAACCCCCCCCCCCTCCCCCCACCCGAGGGTCGATTCTTTTGTTGTTGGACCCAGGTCCGTTCATCACACCATGCTGTAGTTGAGTGTGTCCCAAATGTTTTGGCCACGCCCACTTTTTTTATGTAAAAATGCATGTATGGGTTTTGGGAATGCATTAGGAGGTTCAAAATGTGGCTTCCAGCAATTCTGAGGAATGCACTCAATGACCCCTGGGTGACCTCAGTGACCTTGACCCATATTTTGAATCTCCATCGAGTGTCGACTCATTTGGTGTTGGTCCCAGGTCCATCCGTCATACCATACTTGAAATTATGAGCGTGACCCACTTTCAAAAGTTTTGGCCACGCCCACTTTTTTCGTGTAAAAATGCATGTACGAACTTCGGGAAAGCATTTTGGAGTCGAAAAATGTGATTTTCAGTAATTCTAAAAAAAATGTACTAAATGACTGTTGTGTTCTGTATTATACTGTATATAGTCATCCATAGGTTAGGGTTAATTATAGTCTCCAGTGGACAGCAACACTATTGGGAAGTGAATACTATTCAAGTATTTTGATTGGACACACTGCTTCAGGTGTGAACACATTGTAAGCTAGGGTCAGAATGATATTGATTTTTTCTAACAGTTTGATATGAATAAATGTTGGTTCAGAAGCATTATTATGTTCTCCTGTATGATTTCTTACTAAATACACTACATTTTTGGCGACGATAAGAGAACCTACCAGACTTTTACAATAATGGCTACTAATTTCATAAATTCACCACCTATATTTCTGCAGTGTCCAGGAAATCCTGCAATTGAATTCAAAACATGGATGAAAATGTTTGATAATTACATTACTGCAATTTCGACTACAACTGATGATATTCCTGATCTACGTAAGAAGGCTATACTTTTAAACTGTTTGGGTGTTGAAGGACAGAGAATTTTCTATACTTTGCCTCTTTCCGACGAAACTTACAAAGGTACTGTTGAAACTTTAAAAACGTTCTTTTCTCCCACTGTCAATGTCGTGGCCGAACGCTACAAATTTCGTCAAAGAGCCCAACAACCCAATGAATCAACTGAACATTATATTTCCTCCCTCAGAGAGCTTGTAGTGACTTGTGAATTTGGAGTTATGACCGATGAAATGATCCGTGATCAGATGATCGAAAAAACAAATATTCCACGAATTCGAGAAAGACTGTTGCTAGAATATGACCTCACGTTAACAAAGGCACTTAGTTTGGCGAGGCACATTGAATCTGCTATGCACGAAGCAAAAATTATTACTGAAGGCGAATCGCAATCTGTGAACTTTGTTCGTTCAGACAAAGCTTCCAAAGTCAGAACAAAGCACTTTGATCAAAACAAAAATAAATATAAGAAATCCACAAATTTTCAACAGAAAGAACAATTAAAATGTTTTCGCTGTGGTTCCACTTCACATTTAGCGGATAGTAATGCGTGTCCAGCTAAGTCCGTACAATGCAAACAGTGTTCTAAGACTGGTCATTTTGCTCGGGTCTGTAAATCGAAATCTCGTGCAGTGAACGAAGTAACGGTACCCGACATAACTGTTCTTTGTGTGGATAACAGCCGTGCAGTAAAGTGTAACGGTAAACTCTTTTGTGATGTCCATATTTCTTTACCAGATGTTCAAGAAACAATTCCAGTGAATTTATTGGTCGATACTGGGTCCTCAGTTTCGATTTTATCAGCCGAAATTTACAACAAACATTTCAGAAGTTGTGCGCTTTCAAACGCCCAAGCTAGACTTGTAACTTATTCAAAGCAAAGCTTACCAGTATTGGGGTGTTTAACCAGTTTTGTCTCATATGGTGGAAAAACTGTACAAACTGAATTTTACATTGTTGAAAATGGAACTCCTATTTTAGGCATGGATCTAGTGTCTAAACTTGACATTCATATTGTCAGGGGTGCATTGAAGATACCTCCCCATAACGTCAATAATCTTTCAGACCGCCTTGTAAATGAAAACGCCAAATCATATAGCAAGTTGAATGATACTTTGGGCAGTTCTCAAAGTACCATTGGACATGCTAGAGGATTTATTCATAAAATAAAAATTAAAGAAAATGTCAAGCCCGTAAGACAAAAGTTGAGACCTTTGCCATTAGCTGTTCGAGAAGAGGTAAAAGCAGAATTACTAAAGCTAGAAAAAGAAGGTGTTATTGAGCGTATTGAAGCTTCAGAGTGGGTCTCCCCAATACTAGTTATTCACAAGAAAATGGGTGGTATAAGGCTATGTGTAGATTTACGGGAACCCAACAAAGTTGTTGTTACAGATAGTTACCCACTGCCTCGTATTGATGAAGTGGTGTCTGAATTAAGAAATTCAGTTATGTTCACGAAATTAGATCTAAAAAGTGCATATTACCAGTTAGATCTACATGAGGATAGTAGGGATTTAACAGCTTTCGTTACACATGAAGGACTTTTTAGATTTAAGCGAGTCCCTTTTGGTCTGTCGTCTGCTAGTTCGGCATTTCAAAAAATGATGTCAACCATTCTCGTAGATTTGTCGGGTGTACAGTGTTATATGGACGATGTAGTAGTACACGGCCATACGCCAACTGAACACGAGACAAATCTCAAGAATGTTCTGTATCAGATCCAAAAGAGTGGTTTGAAATTGAATCTTGAAAAATGCGAATTTCGCAAAAATAATCTAAAAATTTTGGGGTACGAAATTAGTTCTGAAGGGTTAAAACCGGATCAGAATCATGTTTCAGTCCTTATTGAAACTACAGCACCTACAAATTTAGCAGAACTCCGTTCTTTTCTAGGATTTACTTCCTGGTACTGTAAGTTTATACCAAATTATGCAACTTTAGTAGAACCAGTACGTTTCCTTACTCGTGGAAGTAAAACTTTTGAATGGAATAAACTGGCTCAAGAAAGTTTTGAAAAGGTTAAATCTGCCATAGTGAATAGTCCAGCATTAACTTTGTTTGATCCGAATTTACCAACCATTGTATCATCTGACGCTTCGGACTGTGGTTTAGGAGCTGTACTTACACAGCTGCATGACGGTATAGAGCATACAGTCGCATTTGCTTCTCGAACTCTGTCTGAGACTGAACGAAAGTACTCTATAGTAGAGAAAGAAGCATTTGCTTGTGTGTGGTCTGTTGAAAAATGGCGTACGTGGCTATGGGGAAATCAGTTTACTCTTCGCACTGATCATCAGGCATTGACTACCCTGCTCTCAACAAAAGGAAACAACAGAGCTGGTATGCGTATTGCAAAATGGTCAGCTAGATTGCTTAATTACAATTACAATGTAGTTTACAGGGCCGGTAAAAAGAATGAAATTGCCGATTACTTGTCAAGACATCCAGTAACCAAAGTAGAGCCAGATTTAGGTAATCTTGAATTGGTTGCAAATATTTCTGAATCATCTTGTTTTGACGCAATTACGGAACAGGAATTTCGTAATGCAAGTTCAATTTGTAAAATTCTCAGTAAGTTGAGAGAACAGATTTTGAAACCTTGGCCCAAACGTAAGAATTTAGATGCAGAATTGTTACCATTTTACAATATCAGAAATGAACTTTCAGTTCACGGTGAACTTGTTTTGAAAGGAGAATATAGGTTTATTGTTCCAATGTCATTGCAAAGCAAAATAATTTCCTTGGCCCATGAGAGTCACCAAGGGATAGTGCGAACGAAACAACGGTTACGTAGTTTGTATTGGTGGCCTAAAATGGATAAGGCCGTCGAGATAGCTAGCTATTAGTAATTGTGTTATTTGTCAAGCACATGACAAATCTGCAATTACACATACTGCTCCTCTGCAGCCAGTGAAGTTTCCAAATAGTGCTTGGGAAAAGGTTGCAATTGATATTGTTGGACCGTTTGATAAAGCTCCACTTGATTGCAGATATGTGATCACTTTGGTGGATTACTTTAGCAAATGGCCAGAAATCGCATTTGCTTCCAAAGTCACTTCATCAGTTATCATAACATTTCTGAATACTATTTTTAGCAGAGAAGGTTTTCCAAAAGAATTAGTTTCGGATAACGGAAGCCAATTTGTTTCCGCCGAATTTTCAAATTTCTTAAAGTCAAGAAATATTTGTCATTTACGTTCTTCTGTCTATTACCCAAGAGCTAACGGAGAGGTAGAACGATTCAATAGAGTTCTTAAAGGCTGTTTACAATCAGCTCACTTAGAAGGTGTTTCTCTCAGAGATTATACAACAACATTTTTGAGGAATTATAGATCTACTCCGCATGCTGCAACTCAAGAAACTCCTTCATATTTACTACATAATCGTCAAATGTGTACCAAATTGAATGTTTTCACACTTGTACAAAACAAGAAGCAAGTTTCAAGTGTTCCCTGTCGTGTAAATGATTATCAGAACAAAAGTAAAGCTTACACTGACAGAAAACGGTCTGCTAAAGAAAACAAATTTAAAAAGGGAGATTTAGTACGCTCCAGAAATCCAGGAATTATTCGAAAAGGTGATTTTAAATTTTCACAACCGAAAGTCATAATGGAGCGTAAAGGCAAGCATTCTTTTAAATTGGATGATGGACGGATTTGGAATGCGTCACATTTAGCACATTTGACATTTAATGGTCACAGTAAAACCGATGAGAATAATCAGTCGAATACCTCTTCAATGCATGTGCCACAGAATGATACATGTCTTCGAAGAAGTACTCGAACGAGAAATCCTCCCGTTTGGTTGAACGATTATGTCAGGCAGTAAATACCGCATTGTGGTAGAGGGGATATGTTGTGTTCTGTATTATACTGTATATAGTCATCCATAGGTTAGGGTTAATTATAGTCTCCAGTGGACAGCAACACTATTGGGAAGTGAATACTATTCAAGTATTTTGATTGGACACACTGCTTCAGGTGTGGACACATGGTAAGCTAGGGTCAGAATGATATTGATTTTTTCTAACAGTTTGATATGAATAAATTTTGGTTCAGAAGCATTATTATGTTCTCCTGTATGATTTCTTACTAAATACACTACAATGACCCATAGGTGACCTACTTGACCATGCCCCATATTTTGAATTTCCGTCAAATGTAGACTCATTTGGTGATAGTCCCAGGTCCACTCATCATACCATGCTTGAGATATGAGCGTGACCCACTTTCAAAAATTTTGGCCACGCCCACTTTTTTAACGTAAAAATGCATGTATGAACCTCAGGAATGCTTTGGTGGGTCAAAAAATGTGATTTCCAGCCATTATGAAAAATGCACTCAATGACCCCTAGGTGATTTCCGTGACCTTCACCCATATTTTGAATCTCCATCGAGTGTCGACTCATTTGGTGTTGGTCCCAGGTCCATCCGTCATACTATACTTGAGATTATGAGCGTGACCCACTTTCAAAATTTTTGGCCACGCCCACTTTTTTGTGTAAAAATGCATGTACGAACTTCGGGAAAGCATTTTGGAGTCGAAAAATGTGATTTTCAGTAATTCTAAAAAAAATGTACTAAATGACCCATAGGTGACCTACTTGACCATGCCCCATATTTTGAATTTCCGTCAAATGTAGACTCATTTGGTGATAGTCCCAGGTCCACTCATCATACCATGCTTGAGATATGAGCGTGACCCACTTTCAAAAATTTTGGCCACGCCCACTTTTTTAACGTAAAAATGCATGTATGAACCTCAGGAATGCTTTGGTGGGTCAAAAAATGTGATTTCCAGCCATTATGAAAAATGCACTCAATGACCCCTAGGTGATTTCCGTGACCTTGACCCATATTTTGAATCTCCATCATATGTCGACTCATTTGGTGTTAGTCCCAGGTTCATTCATCATACCACGCTTGAGATATGAGCGTGACCCGCTTTCAAAAATTTTGGCCACGCCCACTTTTTTAATGAAAAAATGCATGTGTGTACGTCAGGAATACTTTGGGGGGGGGTCAAAAAATGTGATTTCCAGCAATTATGAAATATGCACTCAATGACGTCTAGGTGACATCCGTGACCTTGACCCATATTTTGAATCTCCATCGAGTTTCGACTCATTTGGTGTTGGTCTTAGGTCCATACGTCATACCACTCCTGAGATATGGACGTGACCCACTTTCAAAACTTTTGACCACGCCCATTTTTTCAACGTAAAAATGAATGTTTGAACCTCAGGAATGCTTTGGGGGGTCACAAAATGTGATTTCCAGCAATTATGAAAAATGCACTTAATGATCCCTGGGTGACTTCCGTGACCTTGACCCATATTTTGAATCTCCATCAAGTGTCGACTCATTTGGTGTTGGTCCCAGGTCCATACGTCATACCACGCCTGAGATATGGGCGTGACCCACTTTCAAAACACAATTACGGACACCCCTGATGCCCCGGGAATCTGAAAAACGTAGTGGCCGAGAACTTTTGACTGTCCACCAGTATGCCAAAAATCAGCGAGATGGGATGACTCGTTTTCGAGTCATCGTGAGGACAAGGAAGTGCATAGAAGACAGAAGTCAAGAGAATAAGAAGAAGAAGAAAAAGAAACCGTACAAAAACAATAGCCTGTGTGTTTCACACAGACTAAATATACCCATAGTAGCTTGGTGTACCAAATGTTCACCACGCCTTCGGCGCGCGGTTAACACCACTTCACCACGAGTGGTGAACATTTGGTACATCAAGCTACTTTGGGTACATTTTATTTATACCATGATCGTCAGATTATTAAGAGTCGCTATTATTTTTTCTCGATTTTACTGAACAGCAGACGTACATACGAGTGAATCTGTTTTTGTTCACACGAGCATCGGTGGAAGGTACTTCCGCTATCAATTTTATCGCCGAAACGAAATGAAAAAATGAAACTGAGCCTTTTTCGTTTAATAATATAATAACATACTATTTCGAGTTATGCATGCTTTATTAACATGAAACAATGCATGTTTGTTAATTTTCGGCATCTTATGAGGTAAACCCATTTAAAAACGTAATAAATAATTGCCTCTTCCATTTCACTCTTCGCGAGGCGACGTGCGATAAATTTAGACAAGTTTGCATTCAGCTCGACGTCACCAAAGGTCAACGGGGATGTAGTTCTATTGTAGGTGTAAATTTTTATTATTGGAATCCCATTACTGGCGTGTTCATCACGGTTGGTGTGTAAACCTAACATTTATGTCATAGGCTTTCATGTATAGTAGAATAGGTAATCATGGTATAAATTACATTTCATGGGTTTGACAAAAATGTTGGACATCATCCATATTTTGGGAAATGTCTGGAATATCTGGAGCGGAACAAAACCTTGCTGTACGGGGACGAAGCAAAGATGCCGACATTAGAGGGAGAGAGGTGAATATTTCCGACACGGCTACTTACACGCCATACTGCAGACTCACCGTGATGACCACATTGTGGATTATGGCCTAGTGTGTCTCCGGCTGGTGGGGGTCTCTGCTGGGAAAGACATGGAGAACATGTGCATTATAAGTGTTTTCTTAAGCTAATCTGGGCACTTATTTCTCCTAATTTCGCAATGCACTACTCGTGTCTCCTGTCGTCGAGTTACAGTACCGACTGAAATTAGAGTTGGGAAAATTTCGGTTACTGAACATCTCTTCCTTGTCGATAAACGCAAGTTTTGACATCATTTCTTGGCAAGCTCTCGGGGAGAGCTTCCCAAAAAAGATTTCATCGATTGCAATTTTTTAACAATAAAATGGGATGAAAATTTTGCTTGTGGTAGCCTCTCAACTTACTGTGGTGTTTTGTTTAATTTCAGTAATCCAAACCTACCGATTACAGATTACATACCAACACACTGGCCAGAATACACGATGGATGAACAGAAATTCTTAGAATTCGGTGCATCGTATGCAGAAATAAAACAAGACGACCATATGTATGCCGATCGAGTGGCACTGTGGACGGACTTGATTCCTACCATCAAACTTCCGGATAAAGCCTGTCCTGTGTCAGCTGCAGTCGGGTTATTCAAAGCTGACATGGTCATTGCTGTAACTGTAATGGTGATTTTGTTTGTCGGCTTAAGGCAATGATAGAGATAATGATAGTAACAAAATTGGACCTCTGCCATGTCGTGAGATTTGTGAGAGAAAACAGTAGATTCCTATACTGAGTGGAGTGAAGAATGAGTGCTTTTCGATTTTCTGTTCTTGAATGGGCGGCAGATTGTTTAAGATATAACGAAAGGGTATGACTGCTTTACCGAACAACTAGAACACAACACAGAGGCGGCGGATCCGGGGGGGGGGGGGGGGCATATGGGGCACATGCCCCTCACTTTTTTCCAGAGATAAGTTTCGCAGTTACAAAATGCGTTAAAAAGTTAAAAAGGGCGCATGCAGACGTGTCAATATATAGGCATTCCTGTAACATTATTTGTAAATCCAAACAATATTTAGCCAAAGAATCCCACTTTCTATAGCTTCGGAGCGTTTCTTCTATCTCAATTATCTTCCAACCCGAAGGCCAGCCTGAAGTAGAAGAAACAGATAGGACTGTGACCACACAGAGGCATGTTCATCTAAACGACAGACTATAGCGAGTGATGGTATATTCACTGATGTACGATTGTAACCTTTCTCATACTGGTAGCCTTATAAATGTGTGCCCTTCACTTTTATCGAGCTGCTGCTGCCCCTGACAAAACACTTTCAAAACAATTTTCTTAAAGAACTAAATATTTTCATTTTAGCCTTGAGAACATATCTTATGACCCCTACTGAGACAATGATATGTTCCAATGAGGGGATCATAAGCTATATTTTGAAGGCAATAATTGCAAATTTTAATATTTGTTTACGTTATGTACGCGTATCCCAGACGAGCTTAGGAATGATGTTAATGATCTCTATTTACTAGTATGGAATTGTACAGAGTTGGGCACTCTGTTTCTCCACATGAATAGAGTTACGCAAATGGTGCAGTTTGACAGGGACAAAAGTGCACTTACTCGGCGCGCTATTACTTCAAAAGGTGCACAATACAGTCACAGTTCTTCTAGTTTCATCTGTATTGTCTCTTCTTAGTAAACATTTTTATAATTTGAAAAATTCGTATTTTTCACAAAAAGGCAATTAAATCATATTCCGAAAATCGCACACTATGCAGTCGGTGAAACGCTTTCTACAAAAGGCCGTCTATTGGTCTGATGACAAATAATTCGACCTATAATACTGTCTACCTCGAATGAAGTTTTCGTTCAAAACAAGTTCATGATCAAAACACAAAAGAGATTTTTAACCCTTTACCTAACGAATCGCCCGCATCCGCCCGCGTAATATGCAAATTCAGCAGTTGAAAAAATATTATTTTTCAAAAAATTTCAACAAAACCATATCATGTGACCCCTCGTTGGAACGAGCTCAATGAGCTCGTTCCAACGAGGGGCCACATGATATGGTTTTGTTGAAATTATTTGAAAAAATGAAATTTAAAATAATAAATTTTGATATAGTCTGCGTTGGGTAAAGGGTTAACACCAAAATATGGGATTTTATTGACTGATTGATTTATTTCTCAACTTGGTTCCATTTACATGGAGTAAAGTTGCACAAATATATAAAGAAAAAAGCATAAAGGTAATGTATAACACATGTCCGTAAGAGGAGAGTAAACAACACAGAAAATGGCTTCTTGCACACACAGACTTCTTACACGCTTGCACCGTCAAGAAACGCGCACTCTAACTTTCGTCCTCCTTTCTCCCTGGTTTGCTAAACATGTGTAACGGGAAAAGAGAGAAATGCGAACCCACATCTCCAGCACACAAGTCGACCGACTTATACCACGAGATCCGGACCAACCAGGCTGGTTGGTAAGTGGCCATTATACCTCGACCGCTACACTACTCTCCCCGTCTTTTGAGATTCACCACACGTGAATCGCACCCAGATTTCTTTCTCAGAGCGGTCGAAACACCCGCAGTGCCACCTACTGCTGAGGATTCGACGAGCCCCCAAATGTAACAGCAGGAGAGAGAAAATGCGGGACCGAGCCAAATCACCGAGCCGCAACTCGGGCCGCTCATTTGATTTTAAATTCTCCCAGTTTCGGCATAAGAGCGGAGTTAACTTTGACAAAAAGAACTGCGATTATAGTTTCCATCGGACTTTTCTTTGCCAGAGTTATGCCCCTTTATCCGTCCGTTTGTGCGTGGACATAATTTTGTCCGGACCTTTTCTCGGTTGTTTATGAATCAATTTCTCTGAAAGTTGGTATGGATGTTCACTACCATGGGAACATGTGCACCTGCGATTATAGTAGTTTCAATCGAACTTTTTTGCTAGAGTTATGCCCCTTTATCCGTCCCTCTGTCTGTAGACATAATTTTGTCCGGATCTTTTCTCGGTTGTTTATGAACTAATTTCTTTGAAAGTTGATATGGATGTTCAATACCATGGGAACCTGCGCACATGCGATTATAGTTTCGATCGGACTTTTTGCCAGAGTTATGCCCCTTTCTGTCTTAGAATATCGTGGACATAATGTTTTGTTCGGACATTTTCCCCTTTATCCATGGACAAAACTTTCCGGTTCTTTTCTCGGTTGTTTATGAACCAATTTCTTTGAAGGTTGGTATGGATGTTCATTACCATGAGAACCTGTGCACCTACGATTACAGTTTCGATCGGACTTTTCAGCCTGAGTTATGCCCCTTTCTGTCTTAGAATATCGTGGTCATAATGTTCTGTCCGGACATTTTCTCGGTGGTTTATGAACCAATTTGTTTGAAAGTTGGTTTGGATGTTCAATACCATGGGAACCTGTGCACCTATGGTTATTGTTTCGATCGGACTTTTTTGCCAGAGTTATGCCCTTTTGTCCCCTCCGTCTGTCCGTGGACATAATTTTGTCCGGAGCTTTTCTCGGTTGTTTATGGACCAATTTCTTTGAAAGTTGGTATGGATGTTCACTACCATGGGGTCCTGTGCTCCTGCGATTATAGTTTTTATTGGACTCTTTTGCCAGAGTTATGCCCCTTTATCCGTCCGTCTGTCCGTGGACATAATTTTGTCCGGAGCTTTTCTCGGTTGTTTATGAAACAATTTCTTTAAAGTTAGTATGGATGTTCACTATCATGAGAACAGGTGTACCTGCCATTAAAGTTTCGATCGGACTTTTTTTGCCAGAGTTTTACCCCTCTCCCTCTTAGAATATCGTGGACATATTTTTTTTTTCCGGAGGTTTTCTTGGTGGTTTATGAACCAATTGCTTTGAAAGTTGGTATGGATGTTCAATAGTTAGTCACACCACTAGTTTTTTCTAACTTACGAGATTTCAGAAAGTTCACGTATTGAGAATTCACAAGTCACATTATTGGAGAAGTTGATCGAATAATCGTCACGGGACCGGGGGGGGCAAAAATTTGCAAGACGTGACGTCCTATTTTTTATTCGGCTCCTTTTTCTCAGACATTCACCCCCCCCCCCCCCCCCCCACTCTCCCATTAAAATCCAAAATAAGCTTATAAACTTAGTAGGCACAGCTGTCTTTAGCGCTATTCTCAAAAATCGCCAATTAATTTTTATTATTTTTTCATTTCTTTGTCTCAAAAATATAGGTTATGACCCCTCATTGGAACGAGCTCGACGAGCTCGTTCCAATGAGGGGTCATAACCTATGTTTTTGAGACAAAAAATGAAAAAAATTAGTTATTCAATCATTTTTGGGGAAGTGTCGTCTGCTTTTCATGCTTGGTAAAGGGTTAAACTGGTACCACCAATTCAAACCTCCGTGGGCTGCTGTGGGCCCCAATCTACAAATGACAAGCTGTTCATTATCAGGCTTGGCCAGAGCATGTGTACATATACGGGAACAAATTTCCATTTGAATTGTTCCCAAAATATTGTCTGCACATTTTCTACATTTCGAACAAGACACCCACTCCCTACTAACGTGTGACATTTTCCCAGTTTAAGCCCAATATTCTTACATATAAAGCCTCCTGATGTTGTATTTATGTTAAGAGTGTGATGTACAACATCATCTTTAAGGTTTGAAACACAAATGATGGTATATATCAGCTGATATATTGATATATTTTTTAAAAATTCAAAAAATTTCACAAGTTGGAAATGCACATTTTTGGCTCACTCAAGAGACCCACCCACCCCCACGTCACGTCATGCAAATTTTTGGTGGCCTCCCCATGACGGGGCGACAGATTTTCGCAAAAGTGGTTCCCTCAGGAGAAGTGCAGTTTGAACAAACATCTCGATTAAACAAGAAACTACGCGTGTTTATGACATAAATTCAAAGTCATACTTCCTAAAGAGCTACTCTCCCTAAACTATCAGCTTTCAACATCGACATAAAAAGGATAGTTCGCAGCTGACGAATTAGAACAGACGACTAGATGGCAGCTAAAGCAAAAATCGAAGATCATGACATCTACGGGTTTGAAGTTTACTTAGGGCACCAACGACGGTCCCAATCGTAATTCACCCTTTACAACGATTACGGATGTAAAAGTTAAGTTTTATTTAACATCGAAAAAGAAAAAGCGATTCAGAGAGACAGAGTAGAGGCAGACGGATAAAGACACATGCAGACAGACGTGTAGGCAAGCATGCCGAGAGACCGAGATACAGACAGATGGTCACACACGAACAGAGACACGTGCGCAGTAATCACATCAGTTTTGTTCTGGATCTTGATCTCCGTCATATTTTATATTTTCCGCAGCATGCCACACTTGATGATCAGTCAGAACTATTTCCATTAAGACGCGAAGATCACTCCGTTTGAGGAATTTATTGTGACCACCTTCAACGCAACGCACCCACCTCCTGCACACACAGAATAAAACATGATATTACATCGGATGAGGTATGCTTCAAAATTGTCTAATGGTATTAGAAATTGTGTCTGTTCAACCGGAATAGTCATCAATAAAGTTCAAAACCAAATTTTGTTATCCGGACGGGTGGGTGTGGGGCAGGCATGCCAAAGTACCGCCGGTACAACATAACCGATACCTGGACGTGACAGAGCCTGTTCCGCCGAAACCGGTACCGGCGGAAGCGTGGGGGAATCGGCGGTACCGGTACCCTTACAGATACCGGTTGACATGCCTAGTGTGGGGGCGCTGAAAAAATTGCGAAGCACAGGTGTGGGTCATCGAAATGAGGGTACGCGAAATTTGAGGAATTGTTTGCTTCATTCCTTTAATGGCTGCAAGTTTGCTGGAAAATGAATTATGACGCAGAACATTCCAATAAACAAGTGTAGTACGTCAGTATCCAGACTGACCTGAGATTATTGACCTCGCGATTGACATCGGGGTTGACGTCATCTCGAGGTCCATTGTGTGTTTCATGTGGGGTTGTCCTGTTAGCTTGTGTGCTATGCCATGAGACCATTGCCATAGTGATACCTGGTGTCAGTAGGCATGCGCAGCATGTGGTGTGTTGTTAGGGTGAAACGTGTTTGCATCGTCCACACTGTATATTGCAGATAGCCATCTTGGTTGGAACGGTAGCACGTGGCTGATAATGAGCCTGAAAGTTCTCTAACAGGATCGGTGTGTACGAATGAATAGGAGTAAAACTAATTACCCAAATGGACCTGACAACGACCAAAACCACCAACAACTATACAAAATCACCGAAACGGACAATAAACTCAGGCGAGTCGGGACCCTGACATACTACAAGCATGGTAGAGGTATCAGCATAGCCCGATATCCCCAGGTGTATATTGTGAGAACATATAACATGAAATGACGGTGAAGTGAGGTGGATGAGATTTAGGATACAAAAACATTTCAAGCATAAAACAATTCCTTTGACATACTATGGGAGGATTTTCATAATTTTTACTCACACTGGTTAATTCACACAATGGATTTTTGTACTTCTATGGAGTTTTTCAGGAAGAATGGCACTGGAATAAGCTGATGTATTTCGTGGTTGATTTTAGGACTCATATAACGACCGTGGGACGTTTGCCCTGGCGATAAAAGGGAAGCCCTATCCTTAAGTCGCCAGGTCCAGGGTACATCCCGAAAACATTAATTTGACACGAGCTATCCATGCAAATTAGGTTCGATTGTACATCTATCGCCAAAACAATATTTTTTCTTGAAGGCCGTAGCATAAGATCTGGGCTGGAGTATAGTTTACTTTTCGAAATTCAGGAAATCCCGTAAAACACTGACGTTAATTTTTAACCAGACGTGCGCGAGTGGAAAAGATTTTACTTTCAGAGAAATGTAACCGAGAAACTCTAGAGTATTCGTTTCTAACATAATTAACCCTTTACCCAACGTAACGACCAAAACCGTCCAGCGCTATTCACAAAAATCGACAATTAATTTTCATTATTTTTTTTTTATTTTTTGTCTCAAAACCATAGGTTATGACCCCTCTTTGGAACGAGCTCGGCGAGCTCGTTCCAACGAGGGGTCATAACCTATGTTTTTGAGACAAAAAATTTTAAAAAATAGGTATTCAATAATTTTATTTGCAAGTGTCGTCTGCTTTTCATGTTAGGTAAAGGATTAAGTGTGCCAATGTCAGCGGGTGGGGGGTATCAGTTATAGAGACGGATGTTGGTCCATAAGCTTCAAACAAAGAAGCTATACAATCCGTATGGGGATTTCTAGAGCTTTATTTCGTCCCTTGCGCGGAATAAGATGCTTTAGCATTGCAGATGGCAACTTTTTCCTCTCAAGTATCCTCTGTGCAGCTTTCATTATATGTCATGGCTGAAACTGCAATTTCCCCACATTTCGAACCAAACACTGTTCGGTATATCAATGTCATTCGTCCTAGATGCTAATTCCATTAGGGGAACATATCCTGACTTTTGATGTGGGCTCTTGTCCCATCTGAAACTTCGACTAGGGAGTGGGATATGCAGAGAGATGACAGTCTTAAGATGTATTAAAAGACTTTACATACATTTATAGTCTGAGGAACGAGTGTTGTTTTTCCACATTACATTAAATACATCAACTGGTGTTCTCACAATTATAATTCTCATTGTCTGCCAACAGTGTTCACAGTCAAGAGTATTCATTTATTTATTTATTTATTTATTGGTGTTTAAGGCCACATACTTCTGCGCAATGACTAATCGTGACCGTGGCACATTTTAAGGGTGGGGGAAGTCGGAGTACCGGGAGAGAACCACCGATCATCGACGATCAACTGTCTGCTCCTCAACATTCTAACTCTGTTCAAGCTCCGTTCAAGCAGGGTTACAGCGGTTGAAGACATGTGCACCATCGACGTGCAGTACGCCTTAGTACACGGCGTCATCGTGCCCCCATGTAGGCAACCGGGATAAAGTGCCTTGCCCAAGGACACAACGCGGGTCGTGCCAGACCGGGATCGAACTCGGGACCTCTAGCATAGAAGTCCAACAGTCTACCACTGAGCCACCGCGCTACCTCGCCAGTCAGATACCAATGGTGCCAATTGTACTACAGAAAACGTTTGGTATGAAACATACAGCATTTGGTATCAACATTGGTACCCCAAAATACTTTTGGTAGGTTTCAAAGGCTTTGTGGTTTATTATTTCAGTGCGTCGTTTTCGGCAAAATCTCTGTCTGACGATAAAGGCGAGACATCTACGCCTGTCAAGTAATCTAGACGTCATAATCATGGTTCTTTGTTTTGGATGTACCAAAGTAACAGCTTATCCATTTAACCCTTTTCCTAACAAATCGCCCGCATACGCCCGAGTAATATGCAAATTGAGCAGTTGAAAAAGTTTAATTTTTCAAAATATTTCAACAAAACCATATCATGTGACCCCTCATTGGAACGAGCTCATTGAGCTCGTTCCAATGAGGGGTCACATGATATGGTTTTGTTGAAGTTTTTTGAAAAATAAATTTAAAATAATAAATTTTGATATCGTCTGCGTTGGGTAAAGGGTTAATCTGATTCTTATCAAAACATTTCTATGCTACTTCATCTTTGTATCTTGTTTAATCCTTTTTATAATCCTCCCGGACGATAATAAATTATTTGCTATTAGTTTATTTTGGGTGAATAAACAGTAAATAAATAATAACAATAACATTATTATCTAAAAGTTAATAACAGCCTTTTACTTTTTCATTGTCTATATTTTCCTTAATAGAGCCTGGCAGTACCAAATTAATATATCGTACTTCGAGTGCACTAGGTCGCCATCTGCAATGCTCTAGCATTGCCGATGGCACCTCGTTGCAGTCAAAGAACGATACATGGTTGATTTGTTCTCATTTACAATCAGATTCCATTTAGCACCAAAATATTTCATTTGGCACAAAACCAATTCATTTGGCACCAAACAAATTCATTTGGCACCGATCAAAAATTCCATTTGGCACCAACAAATTTCTGGCCAGCGTGAATGCTGTCTGCCAATTATGTACTATGGCATGCACGCGCTGAGTGATTGTACTGGATCCGATCAATCAGATTTATAAACAAACACAACCCATCGTTTAAAAACGTGACGGAACAGTCGGAGACAAAATAAATACAGGCCACGGGTAAGTGAATACACTTTAGAATTTGATTGTCTTTTTTGTTACACCCAACATTACATATACATACAAACGTTCACGAAATACGTTGATTTATTCCAAGAAAAACGGCATTCACATCATGGCGTTAGTTCATGAGACTTTGTTGGAGTTTATTCTTCCAAACGTAATTAAGATTGTACATTTTGTACTTGAACCGTTATTAAGATATGTTCGAAGGGTATCCCCCAATTAGTCAGACACCCCAGCTATCAGACAGTTTATAATCACAGATTATTGGGTTGTTTGAACAGCTAATCTCTTACTTATCCCCTTCAGAATAAAGTGGGATATTCCAATAAGTCAGACAGAAAAGAAACAGTTAATTAACTTTTAGTGAATGCGCTACAAAATATTTGGGAAAACATAGAACTATCAAGTGATTGTGCCATCAATACCCAACCGCCCAATATTATCCTTGCTAGTGACGTTAACGAAGACCAGTTACGTTATAACAGACAGCACATTTACAGTATCTCGCAGACCTACAACCTCAGTCAAATAATCTCCTTACCAACACATTTCACAGAAAATTCATCTTCATTTCTCGACCCTTTCCTAGTAAGTAATAAGTAAATGGTTAAAAATGCAGGAGTAGGGATCCTTACTCAAGTAGCTCAAGCCCATACTAATTCGTTTACCCGCCGTATCTTGCAGTACAATAAGGGCGATTATACAGGTATGAGCAATGGGCTTTGCAGAATTGGTTGGAAAGAAATGTGTGACTCAACCCAGACAGGTCAACTCTGTGCTGAACTTGAAAAAAACCTGAACGCAATATCGTATAAATACATACCTAACAAAACTATCGTGTCCCGACCTCATGAGCCTAATTTTGATTAGTTATCAATAATAGTCGAACATCGTTTTTGCAAGAAAATGAAAAAAAAAATTATTTTAAAATTTTAGATTAAAGTTATCAGTGTTATTGCACAATATATGTGTGATTTTTATGTTTTGATTATTTTTCAGAAGATAATTAAGTAGTATTTTGATTATATGTCAACCTTGAAAAGGACAAAAACAGTACCAAACAACAGGGACCGATCAGGACTATTTAAAATACGCTCTAGCCTCGGAGCCTATTTTTTCAATTCATGCGCCAGATTTCAATTTACGGAGTCACACTGCTGTTTGTAACACACACTGCAAGTATGTAATAGCTCTCATCATTTTCATTTAGTGCACTATAGCAAACATTAATCTTCACTGTGGTTTCTGATCAAGTCTTGGCTGCCTATTTAGGCAGCCAAGACTTGATCAGAAACCACAGTGAAGATTAATGCTTGGTAATTAAGACTTGAAGTATTAACTTAAGCACTCTACAACAATGATAAATGATAATCATATATATAATACACGTAAGAGTGTCTCTCTCGATTATCCATCGAAAGAATATCAAAATATGATCTGAGAAGTTACGCGCCAACTGAGAAGCCTATTTCTGAGATTTAAGAGCCAGGTCCTGATGTTTCAGAACCAAATACGCACTGGCGCATGAAGAGGTCGGTCCCTGAAACAAAAAGTTGAAACTAAATTTTATTTAAATTGTACACATCTGGGTTGTTCCATTTAGGTAACAATAGGTAATCATCTATTTTAACTTCAGCTAATCCCTAATTAACTGTATGACAGCTGGGGTGTATGACAATTGGGTGTCTGACTAATGGGGGTAAACCGTTCGAAGTCATACACTAATTTCCCGTCAAAATTCCGCTATTATCATCCACGTTAATGCTAAGTGTGGGATGCACCGAAACTACAGTTCTGTGAGTACAAATCGGACAGAAAACCTTAATGGGTTGCGATTCTATGTTTATTTTCCACCTAATAACACATTACAATCTCAACTGTCCAAAAGTTATGGGAGCACTGTTACATATTGTAGATTCTATCTTTGTCTGACTTGGTCTTGATTTCGCAATATTTTATACATGAAATTTCGACACAACAGCGTAATCGTGTCGAAATCAGTTCGTGATCTGTTCAAGAAAGAGTCTGCCTTTTCGATCATAATTCTTTACAAATGTTAAAAGAGTCAGGCCTGAAAATACCCCAAGAACGACCGTTTAGGTTTCGACGGGGTTACGTCGATTTAAAATGAACGGACTGCGGGTCACAACAAAATAAAACAACATAAGTATATGAAATTACTAATCTCGCATCATGTTTTTCCAGAAAGACTTGACAATCTTTCGGAACTATCTCCACACAAAGGTTGAGTATTGAGTACAGAATGACATGCTCTTTGCATCTTAAAAGAATTTCTGCCAAAATAAATAGCAACAGCGAACACTTTGGCGAGATCGCGCGATTGTTGTTGCTTTTCATTTTGGCGAGAATCCTGTTAAGACGCAAAACAACATGACTTGTGCAATAAAAGAGGGGAGGCGGAGAAGCATCACAACACCTTTTTTATCCTATGCTTAACCTGCGCACGGATTACGATATATATAGAATATGCCCATAGTAGCTCGGTGTACCAAATGTTCGCCATGAGTGGTAAAGTGGTGTTAACCGCGCTGTTAACACCACTTCACTACGAGTGGTGAACATTTGGTACTCCAAGCTACTTTGGGTATATTTTATTTATACTATGATCGTCAGATTAAAAAGAGTTTAAATGTTAAATAAATCAATATGCACACGTGCGAATCCGTTTTTGTTTTTTGTTTTTTGTTTTTTTTTTGTTTTTTTTTTTTGTTTTTTTTTTTTTTTGTTTACATGAGCACCGGTGGGCGGTACTTCCGCTGAAAATTTTATCGCCGAAACGAAATAGAATTACGCGACCTTTTCCATTTTAATAACATAATCACATACTATTTCGAGTTATGGATGCTTTATTAACACGAGACAACGTATACTTGTTAATGTTTGGTATCTTATGAGGTAAACTTATTTAAAAACGTAATAAATAATTGCCGGTTTCATTTCACTCTTCACGAGGCGACGACTTATAAATTTATAAGTTTGCATTCAAGGCGCGGTCACCAAAGGTCAAGTTGGATGTAGTTCCACTGTAGGTGTAAATTTTAACTACTGAAACCCCATTGCTGGCGTATTCACCAAGGTTGGTGTGTAAAGCTGAAATTTATGTCAAAGGCTTTTTATATATAGTAGAATAGGTAATCATGGTATAAAGACCCTTTATTTCCAGGCGTGTAGAGTAGTGAATCGTAGAAAAAAACACCTCATGCTAGTTTCTTTCGCTCTACCTCATTGATTTTTTTCCTGGCAGATGCTGTATTCGCCGTGCTGATTTTGTCAGAATTATTAATGATTCAGCATGTATCCCCAAGTGAAAACCCATGATTAAGAAAGTTACAAGCGAAGATTGCATTATCATTCTGTTCTTGACAACCACGTTTTGCCTTACCACAGAACCGAGTGTTGACTTATCACAAATCGACATACATCTGACGGAAAATATCAAACGAAATGGAGATATTCTAATGATCATATACTACTCAAATTTTGGACATGGACAGAAGAATGGGGATCCTACAGTTAAAACTAGAAGTCCTGTCATGAAATGCGCACAAATAGCACGTTGATATGCGCGTTAATGTACGCATTATGGCCCAAGTAAAGCTATCAAATTCTGTACATATGGCCTGTGCACAGGCAATGTTTCAGCCAATGGACCTCCGGGTAACCCGGAGGTCCATTGGCAGAAACATTGCATGGATTTGCTATGAGTAACCAAGAGAACCTGCCGTGCTTTGGATGCCATTCGATATGGCAATTGCGCGCAATTCCAACGCGCAATTAAGCCTAGATAAGCGCCCTATTCGTGACAGGACTTCTAGTTTTAACTGTAAGTAACAGATCACTTTGGTAACGAAAGTATTGTCATTTTCATAATGTAATATGATAATGTGCCGACTAATTCCACGGAATGGTGACACGTTACCCAATCAATCGTTGAAAATATGTTTATTTATTTATTGTTGTGGTTTAACGACACTTTCGACAGCCAGGGTCACCTTGTGTCGGACAGTTTTAAGGGTGCAGAAAGCCGGACTACCCGGGGAGACCACCGAGTAACGACGAGCAACTGCCAGACTCCACAACGTACTAACTCGCACAAGCAGGGTTAGCATTAGTTGAAGACAAGTGCGCCATCGACATGCAGTACGCTTTAGTACACAGCGTCACCGTGCTTTGAAGTTCCTTTCCCAAGGACACAACGCAGTTACCCCTGGTGGGGATGGAACCGTGGACCTTTCGGTTTGAAGTGCAATACCATAACCGCTGAGTCACTGCGCTCGTATCTCCCCGAGGAACACCTTAACGCCACCCACCCAAGGAGGCCTGGGCAATATGTTCGACCACATCAATGTAATGTTGGGGAGGTCTGCAGTATCAGGGGAAGTTAAATCATTCCCTCCAACATGAATACGAAGAAACTTGGGTGGGGTCGATGGAAAGTTTTTCCTAATTTTGGCATCAAATCATTTCAGCGTATTCCGAGTTGGCCAAACCAAATTACCGCAACACCATGATTTTCTAAGCGCAACTTCTTGCAAGACTGGAATGCAGCTCTTCTCTGAGCCCAATAAATGATAGAGGAGCCGATAAGCCAAATATCTGAAAACACGAAAATAAGTGTAATGATATAATTAAAGAAAACTGAAATCAACTGTTGCACACTATAAAAACTGGAAATGGCATAGTTGACAACGTCGTCACATCGAATAAATTTGGAATAGATCGAGAACTTCCCGCTACCTGTTGCTCATATAATGCGAGAAGGAAAACCATTCATGACAAGCCTAGTTACTCCCACAATGCGAAAGGAATGGGAATTAAACTGATAATTCGGCAAACCCAGATACGATATTCCTTTGCGGAGAACAGCATTAAACTGATATCGTGTTAATCGCACTGGATATCCGGATAACCGGGCCAACCTTTTGATAGGACGGCCAGAGGTGAAATTCGCGGTAAAAAAAACTTGTGGTCGCTCGGTATTTTAGCCGTTTAAAAGCATTCAACATACTGGAGATTAAGGATTTAACCATGAAGCAGTCGGTAAGTTAATATTTTATACATTTATGCTTCAATTTGCTTTATTTCGTGACAGTTTTAGGCTATATCAACAAAATATGTTATTACTAATCACCGAAATATCACTTTTTGACCCAAATTCACAGATTTAACACCGTATTTTGCGATACAGAATGGTGCTTTGTTACTTCTTTTCCTACTCGCAAATACTTGTAAACCCGATAATTCATTGCCAAAATAGAAAACATCGCTTCTGTCCATTAGATGTTTAATATTTGTATTTCTCTTACGTGGGTGAAGATTACTGCGGATAAGACGGCCGCACTACAGAATTTTTAAAAGGATAGGACGGCCGCTCGACCTGTACATCAAAGATGTTTTTGTCTGATCTTTAGTTTTCACCATACACCCTCCGTTTGCCAACATTTGCCAATTTTATTCTATTTTTCGGAGAACAAAAAAGTATTTAAAAATGTGTGGAAGGGTTGACAGGAGTGGGATTATTTCATTAGGGCGTTACCGGGGCCACCCTCTATTGAGTACGGGATAGGTAAAGAAGTTTTTTTTAACCTTATTAATTTTACAAGGATTGTCAAAGTTCTACAACTTATACTACGGCCTTTCCTTGGCCTATTGGCGCGGATATTTGTGGGATGAGGCTCTGGAGTTTTCGCTCTAGGCAACCACAGAGAGATCTGTAGTCTGCACAGGACGTGTCTCTCCCTGCACTGAGGTCAGCCATTAATATCCCACCCGATAGGACGGTGCACTGTGACAGAGCTAACCCACAATTGATGCTATCAGCGAGTGTTCGAAAACTCTGCGTTCAACTCCCCTGGTATGATTCGAACCCGGGACCTCTAGCATGACAGACCAGCGTCTCAATTCTATATCTATAGCTGCTATAAATTAATGATACCAAAATACATGTTTTTAAGCATACTTTTCAGATGTCGAGTATTATCCATTGGTACCTTCCTTGGTGTTGTCAAAGGTTCAACAGGTTATATTTTGATTGACATAGCTCAACGAACTCAGTCAAAATATAAATTGTTGAACCTTTGGCAACATAAGGAGAAATGAGTCAAGATGAGGAAATTTGAGATTCTAAGATTAGAATGAAGGGGGTTAAACACCAAATTGCCTATTGCCAGTGTACAAACTACTTGTTTATTCTAGGTCACAACAGATGAACCAACCGGAAATGAACCCATTGAACTGAGTGTAGTTGAAGGTTCAATTTTAGACGTATCAACAATTAGCATGATGTCAGAACCAAGAACATCAACGCCAATCAAGCCCAGGAAGAAAAACGACGGGCATCTGTGTGATAAATGTGGTACGATGTTTACAAGACTTGCTGACCTTAAAGTGCATTACAGGAAACACAATCCAGTAGTTGATCAAATGTGCCCATTTGAGGGTTGCAGAAAACAATTTAATAAGAAATGTCGATATGTGGATCATCTTAATACACATACAGGAACCAAACCATTTGCATGTAGCACTTGCAATGAAAGATTTATATCAAGGGACAGCAAATATTCACATCAAAAACACTGCTTGGAGAATATTAAATGTTCCACTTGTGACAAAACCTTTTCCAGCCACTCAGGCGTTTAGAAACATTATAACACACATCAAGCGTTGTTTTGGGTGTGAAATTATATGAAACTATATGCTGAAAACATATTGATGACTCGGCGGCCGTCTTATCCACCGAAGAAATAATATTGACGGACGTCCTATTAACGCCATGTGGACGTCTTATCCACACTTTGTAACTACGCCGATGTTTGAAATACCAAAACACCTCATACTATGCGCGGGATATTTTTTAAACTGACATATAATGTTTAATAATGTTTACTACAGCAACGAGCGTTTAAATAATTAGGAGAACACCATTCTGTATCGCAAAATACGGTGTTAAATCTGTGAATTTGGGTCAAAAAGTGATATTTCGGTGATTAGTAATAACATATTTTGTTGATATAGCCTACAACTGTCACGAAATAAAGCAAATTGAAGCATAAATGTATAAAATATTAACTTACCGACTGCTTCATGGTTAAATCCTTAATCTACAGTATGTTGAATGCTTTTAAACGGCTAAAATACCGAGCGACCACAAGTTTTTTTACCGCGAATTTCACCTCTGGCCGTCCGATCAAAAGGTTGGCCCGGTTATCCGGATATCCAGTGTGTTAATATGAATAATGTTAATAAGAAAAGGGGAAATGAAGGGCGAACGTGCTCCATCAGCTGAACAGGACACATCTTTATGTTTGGTATGGGTGGAATATAAATAGTTTCCTCTTGGTCCGGCTGATTAATTTTAGAGCTAAGTGAGATAATCTTTAGATATTTTTTGACTGTTGAGCACACAGGCGTAATTATGTAATTTTAACCGGTAGAGTGCTAAATTATGTTTGATTGTTAACATTTATTGACATCTATTTGCCTTGTTACAATTTATGGCAGAGTCCCTTAAATTATTACAAGGCCAATTCATACAGACTAATTCAGTTTACGCCAAAGATAACATGAAACACATTCTCAGAATACTGAGTGTTGGATTGCAGCACCTGCACTTTGAAACGGAGCCAAATATGGATTTCCAGTACATCAACTAGTTTACGCGGGGTCTACCCAAGTACCAGATGTATACACCAACTCCCTAACTTGGACTAAACCAAAAAAAAACAAAGTAAGCTATGTGAAACAATGAGCTTTCTCATGAATTGCTACACGCTTTAGCTACAGTTAACACTAGAAGTCCTGTCGTGAGATGCGCACAAATAGTACGCTGACATGCGCGTTAATGTACGCGTTATGGCCCAAGTAAAGTTATCAAATTCTGTACATATGGCCTGTGCACAAGCAATGTTTCAGCCAATGGACCTCCGGGTAACCCGGAGGTCCATTGGCAGAAACATTGCATGTGTTTGCTATGAGTAACCAAGAGAACCTGCCGTGCTTTGGATGCCATTCGATATGGCAAATGCGAGCAATTCCAACGCGCAATTAAGCCTAGATAAGCGCACTATTCGTGACAGGACTTCTAGTTTTAACTGTAATGCCAAAGGAAAATGTATTGGAATATCAAAAGTGATAGGGGCCCCTAAGATCCTTCATGGGTTTCAGCCTCCGATACCCAGTTATTGCCTTTTGAACTAAGAAAGCCTGCATGGGATCCCAGGCATTAATGTTATGTTGAAAACCAATACCACTACGTATGTAGCAATAATATTAGCAGTCAAACATGTTTATGGAAAGAATGTTTCAAACAGGCACTGGCCAATGAGGCTGAAAACTAAAAAGTAATCGAAAATGGGAAAAAGCCTGAAGTCCCAATGTATAAGCCCGAGCTGTACTCTCTGCCATGCCAGCCTTCACTAACCGAGTTGAACTTTATCGAATATTTTCCGCAGTCTGTATGGCACTGAAAGAACCTGGTGAGCAGTCTGCGAGAAAGACTGTCAGTTATTACATTATGAGAGCCAGCAATACGTTCTGCTTCAAACATAATTTTAAATTTCAAACAATGTAATCTGAATACTCTTACTAAATGCATGACATCAAAATTTTTAGAGGATAAAGAGTTCAATATATCGTCGGCTGAATGCTAGAATGTTCTTTGTCCCATAGGGGACATAGAACATTCTAGCTCTCAGGCGACGATATGTACAGTACGTGGGGAGTGTATTACCACTAAATCACCCGCAGAGTGGAGATTCCACCCAAGTAATAATTGCGAATTTGTTGCAAAGCATAACAATCACAAGCAAAGTTCCAGCCAATGGTCCTCCGGGTTAAACTCGGAGGTCCATTGGCTGAAACATTGCTAGCGTTTTTTGTCCATAAGTACAGAATTCGAATGTGATACTTTGAGTGATAACTCCACTCCGCGGGTGATTTTGTTACAATCCACTCTCCACGTACTGTATGACTTCCAAATTGTCACAGTGGAATAAAACATTTTTGTTAGGTTGGAAGGTTCCCTATGTGACAAACATAACAAAGGATTGGAAAAAATTCTAGCAGCGTGACATTAGTGGTTAAACCCACGGAATACATACAGGTCGGCCAGACATCATGTGCCTATTTGCCCTAGAAATATACTGCAAAACGCATACCCTCTCCAGCTGCACTATCAGTAATAAGCTCTAGGTGGGGCCCTGCGCAATTACTAGAATTTCGAGTCGAATCGCGAGTCGAATCGCAAAATCAAATCGACTCGTCTCCGATTCGCGGATGTCCCGTTTCTTAAGACGATTCTGTCCAGATAAACGACGGAGTTTTTATTTGGCTGCCTTGGTTTTTGATAAAGCCTAAGTTGGCAGACACGAAACCACAAAACCACATTTCTGCATTGAATATTGGTGAGCGTTAGTAGTACACTGTAAAAAATGTAGGTTCTCTTTAGAACCAAAACTGGTTCTAATCGTGTCCCTGAGATGGATCCAGTTCTGTTTAAACAGTATTTATTTCAAATCAAATAAATTTATATAGATTAACATTAAATATTAACAGAATTAAACACAAATTGAGGGGGTTTCAGTCGTAAGTTCAGAGCTTATACGAGGTTGTCTCAAATCATTATTAAGCAAAGGAGATATGAACAGTTGGCCTATCGAACCAGTTTTGGTTCTATACAGAACTAAAACTGGTTCGATATGCCAACTGTTCATATCTCCTTTGTTTCAAAATGTTTGGCGACTGCGTTGAATAAACTCCAAGTTTACTGCTGAATCTACTTCAGTTCATGTAATATTCTGTTAAAATTGAATACTAATCTTGGTAAATTTATTTGATTTAAAATAAATACTGTTTAAACAGAACTGGTTCCGACTCATGGACAAGATTAGAACCAGTTTTGGTTCTAAAGTGAACCTATATTTTCTGCAGTGGAAAGTACCGGTAAATATACTGCGTCAAAAACGAAAGTATAATAGAAACAAATGAGAAAAAAATAGCATAAAGATTGAAATATAATAGTTCTAATGTTGTATTTGGTGGGACAAGAAGTCGTGCAAACAGTTTAATGACATGTTGTTGTTGTCCACCCAACCGTATACAATTTTGCTACGGATTTCAAAATACCACGTGCAACCCGAGAATGTCAAATTGAATGGGTGACGGACGATTTTCATTGTGTTATATTATGATAGAGAGCCTGGGTTATTGAGAAAACAAGCTAGTTTTTATCTTCCGACATTTTAAAAAAATGCCAAGGTTAACCGAAAATCAGAGGTTGCGTGTCATTGGTATGCATGAGGCTGTGATACCTCCAGATGAGCTCGCTGATGAGGTCGGAGTCACTGTGGCCGCTATTAACCGTCTCATTGGAAGGTATAGAACCATTGGATCTACTGCCGACCGACTGCGTCAAGGTCGACCAAGAGCTACGACCCCTGCACAGGACCGACACATCAGGACGTCTCGCTTGCGGGATCGCTTCCTTCCGGCGAGGACAGCAGCAATTACTCATGGTAGAAATAACAATAGAATCAGTGCACAACAGACTAGCTGAATACGACATCCGAAGTAGGCGTCAATACCACGGACCAATCCTTACCCAACGTCGTCGTACCATCGAATGGAATGGGTATGTCAGCGTGTTCGCATGACTCAGCAGCGTTGGAGCACAGTTCTTTTTAGTGATGAATCACGATTTTGTCTACGGCGCGCTGATGGTAAGGTAAGAGTGCATAGCCGACGAGGAGAACGGTTTTATGATGCTCACGTGCGGGAATGCGACTGTTTCGGCGGGGGTAGTGCAAGGGTTTCGGCAGGAATTTCCTTGCACCATCGAACGCAGTTGATCTTTATCGATGGTAATCTGAATGGACAGCGATATAAGGGCGATATTCTTAACGCTGCTGTTGTCCCGTTGTTCAACGCTAACGTTGATTGCAGCTATTCCAGCAAGACAATGCCCGATGTCACGTGGTACGTATCTGTCGTGACTTTCTTGAGGAGCGGAGCATCGAACTTCTTCCCGGGCCCCCACTTTCGCCAGATTTGTCGCCAATCGAGCATCTTTTGAATCAACTGGACCGTCGGGTACGACTTCTTGATCTTCAGACGTTAGTCGATTTACGTAATGTTCTAAGGCAATAGTCGAACGCAATACCACAGGGTGACATCCACAGACTTATCAGGTCCATGCGACGTCGATGTCTTGCCATCCAAGAGGCAAACGGTGGACATACACACTATTGACTGCATGTGTGAACTTTTCATTTCACCCCACGTCTGAATTGCGACGTCCTGACGTGACGCTGGCAACAGTAAGAACATGAAATTATGCAAATTCATACAGCTAGACTCTAAATATGAATTTACAATAATTTGTTTGGGATTAAAGTCGATAATACTAAACCAATTGCTCCGTATATTGACTCCGTATAGTTTGAGAAGCGATGAGGTGGAATTTTTTCTTTCATGTTCAATCAATGATACATCAGACTTGACTTATTAGTGTCGTTTACATCAACTGGAGATAAGGCTTTGCTCTCAGGGTGAAACACCCAATGGATGGTAGATAACTCTATTTGTGTAGAATGATGTGCACTCCGAGCACTCGAGTCCGTAAACTCCCGTTTAACGGAAGTATATGGTCTCGAGTGCTCGGAGTGAACTTAATCTGTTATTGGTGTTTTGAACAACCCAATACGCCGTGCTTAATTTGGTAAACGTGTTAAAACATGACAAAATTGTTACTTGGTGGTTCTAACAGGCAAGAAAGGTCGGTAGCTTGTACCAATATATGAATACATGGAAGAGTTAACCGATTGAAAGTCGCATTTACGCTGTTGAGAAGACATCGGGCCGTCGGTTTTTTAAGAATCGACTCGAAAAATGACTCGACTCGACTAGAATCGAATCGAGAATCTACTCGAACTAAAATATCAGACTCGCAGTGCCCTAGCTGTAGCTCTGCATTACAGTTAAAACTAGAAGTCCTGTCACGAAATGCGCGCTTATCTAGGCTTAATTGCGCGTAGGAATTGCGCGCAATTGCCATATCAAATGGCATCCAAAACATGGCAGGTTCTCCTGGTTACTCACAGGAAACACAGGCAATGTTTCGGCCAATGGACCTCCGGGTTACCCGGAGGTCCATTGGCTGTGACATTGCTTGTGCACAGACGATATGTACATAATTAAATAGCCTTACTATGGTCATAACGCGTAGATTAACGCGTAGATCAACGTGCTATTTGTGCGCATTTCGTGACAGGACTTCTGGTGTTAACTGTATGTTCCCAAAATGTACTGGAAAAAGCGGAAATGCCATTAAAATGGGTGACGAAATTTAAGCACGTGTGGAGATCCTCGCGCACCCTGAGGTGATGCGCAAATGGTGCTGAGGTTTCGTGGGGTCCTGTGTGGAACTGATAAACCTTCAACAGAAGGGACTTCGGCTTGAGGCGACAGCCCTACATACAAAATTCAAGCTGTCAAGAACTGACTGCATTTGCTTCAGAGTGGTTTTATATTTTTTGTAAAATATCATGGTCTTACAAATTAGCTCCACAGCTTTTGTCCTCGGAATCCGAATGATCATCTGCCCTGTATCTAACTCCAAACGTAAAAGGCTGAGGTCAGTCTTCTCATCGGCAACGGGGATACCTAAAATCTGACATTCGGAAAAAAATGCTTCATAATATTTTCATCCTCGGAGGTGTCCGGTCGCCCCCCCCCCCCCCCACCCCAAGGGAGAGTCATCCAAGTAATGAAAGTATTGTTAGACTCGCTCAACTGACGAACGCGCCATTCCAAAAAGGCAGAAAACGTTTCAAAGACAGCACGGGAAATGGGAGAGAACTCTTAACTGAATTCACAACAAACCAGATCCTGACAAAAACAGATTTATACCGAAAGAATAAATCTTTTTATTACATGCTAGCCTGTGAATTATCGGAAATTATCTAAAAGGTATTTTTCGATATCCATCGAGTCGATGGATATCGAGAAATATTCCTCAATAGCTTCCTAAATGACGTCACGCTACATCGCATCACATCGCCTTGAAGGAACGATCAGCTGATCTTTGTTGTTGTTCTGAAACGTACGCATTTGGAGGTCGAATTGGGCTGAATGTTGTGAAATAAAATGTCTCGTAGCATAAAATAAAAAAGAACCAACTCTGTTTTAGTCAGTACAGTTGAATCCTGTTAATTGAATAGTCACTTTGCCAATGAAAATTATTCAATTAACAGGAGTATTCAATTAACAGGAATTATGTCACCTTCCTGTACTGTAGAGACAAACTTAGCATTTATTCTATTATATCTTGTTTGACAGAGCTCCATGATCTCTGTCAAACAAGATGTAATAGATTAAATGTCTGTATTGGATGTACAGAGGCCAAATAGGTCTATAAACAAAGGAAACCTGGGGAGAGTCGGGGTAATTTCTCGACAGGTTACAAGATTTTTTATTCAATTAACAGGAGTTTACTCTATAACCTATATTCAATTAACATGTCAAATTTTTTTCTGGAGATGTGGTAAATGGTTTTGTATTGGGAAATTATATTCAATTAACAGGGTTATTCAGGTAAGAGATATCCAGTTAAGTGGTCTCCACTGTATCTGAAATTATTACATGAGTGTGGACTTGAAAATTTTATTTTTCAGGAGCGCTTGCGCGAAGTGAAAAATAGTATTTTCAGGCCCACACGATGATTTTTTTCAGTAGCTTCCTAAATGACGTTTCGGCGAATGACGTCACCTTGAATGTCGCCTTGAAGGAACGATCAGCAGCGTTTTGTTATTGTCTTTATACAGTTTGCAGTCGAATTCGGCTGAATATTGCGCAGTAAAATGTCACGCAGCATATAATAAAAAGAAATTCTACGCTAAATCGCGAGTGAAAAATAATACTTTCAGGTCCACACGAATGAGATAATTTCCGATATTCACGTGATACGTTATGTCAATGTGCTGGGGTGATATTTTTTTATACTGGAGGCTGCATCTTAGTTTCTATGGTAGTACGTGGTTGCTATGGGCCTGAAAGGCCTACAGAGGATACGAGGGTATGTACGATGTAATTACCACAAATAATCCGACAATCCTTCACAACTACCGAAACGGACTTGCCGAAGCCCCATTTTGGGCTTATAATAGTAGCATGTAGTTCTATAAAGCGCGTTTCTTTGTACTAGAGTACTTTATTGCTTCGGATTCCTGCAGAATCGCCTGATAGAATTACCCAAATAGATCTGATAAGTCGTACCTGATCGAATTCTTTCAGAATCCCCTGCTACTACCTATAAACTATGCAATATTTTTTGTGTTGGGCATATTGAATCGGAGTATACCCTAGAAATATAGAAGAGCTTTTCGGTTGGACCAGTTTTTCTTATTGTTATTATATTTAACTTTTCTGGCTTGTTCTAGCAAGTTCTAATCCTATTCCAAGTACTTCTGATATCTTGTTTCGAACAGCATATCTTTCACTTATGTAGATCGTCCAAGCAGACCACTTTACTGTAGCTATTGTAAATGTATTGGTCGATCGACTCAAATCTCATAGAGCAAAGGAGCTACAGGGCGATCGACCGAGTGACTCCACATACTGTTCTACGACTCATTTCTGGAGAAAAGGTATTCCATGACCGCAGTCGTTTTCAAAAAGGGATTCTGTAAGAAGGATACCTACAGTATGTGGAGAGTGTATTATCATCAAATCACTCACAGAGTGGAGATTCCACCCAGGCAATAATTGCAAATGTGTTGCAAAGCATAACCAGCACAAGCAAAGTTCCAGCCAATGGACCTCCGGGTTAAACCCGGAGGTCCATTGGCTGAAACATTGCTTATGTTTTTTGTCGATGTGTACAGAATTTGAAAGTTATAGCTTGGGTGATAACTCCACTCCGCGGGTCATTTAGGTACAATCCACTCTCCACGTACTGTAGAAACAGGGTTGATGATTTCTCCTAATAAGCTATCGACCCAATTACTGAAAAGTCACTGCTCGAACTACTCGAACCCCATCGAGCAAATGAGCACTTTGCAATTGCCCGATCGAGTGACTCCACATACGGCTCTATGTACTCATTTCGGAAGAAGGGATTACATAACCATAGTTGCTTTCAAAAAAGGATTCCCTAAGTGGGATACATAGAAACAGGGTTAATGATTTCCCCAAATAAGCTATCGACCAATTACTGATATCCCATCGAGCAAATGAGCTAGAAAGCTATTTCTCATTCGAGTGACTCCACATACTGCTCTACGACTCCCATTTCGGAAAAAGGGATTCCATAACCACAGACGTTGTCAAAAAAAGGATTCCGTAAGTGGGATACCTAGAAACGGGGTTAATGATTTCTCCTAATATGCTAACGAGCAATTACTGAAAAGTCGTTGCTCGAACGACTCGAATCCCACGGAATAAATGAGTTATAGAGCAATTGCTCGATCGAGTGACTCCACACATTGCTCTGCGACTCATTTTGGAAAAAAGGGATTTGCCTTTTTATTTTTTTTTTAACTCTTCAACATACTAAAATTTCATGAAAATTGGACGAACTTTAATTTTTGCGACAGTGACGCCCAACCGTCACCGCAACGGCAGCCCCAGACGAATTTTGGGCCTTTTATGCATATTTTCCCTTAAACGCCACCCGAAAAATCAGCCAAAAGTCCCCAAAACAGATACCTTTTTCTTTTTCTTTTTTTTTTGAACTCTGCAACATACTAAAATTTCATGAAAATTAAACGAACTTTAATTTTTGTGACATTGACGTCCAACTGTAACCGCAACGGCAATCCCACACGAATTTCGGGCTTTTTGTAGGCATTTTCCTCAGTGGTTACTGCATTGGACTTCAAACCGAAAGGTCCACAGTTCGATCCCCACCAGGGGAAACTGCTTTGTGTCCTTGGGCAAAGCACATCATCCCGATTGTCCATGTAGGGGCACGGTGGCGTTATGTACAAAGGCGTACTGTACGTCGATGGTGCACGTCTTCAACCAATGCTAACCCTGCTTGTGTGAAGTTAGTACGCTGGGGTGTCTGACAGCTGCTCGTCGTTACTCGGTGGTTCTCTCCGTATACTCCAGCTCCGTCCACCCATAAAAACTGTCCAACACTCGGTGACCCTGGCTGTCAAAAGTGTCGTTAAACCCCCAATAAATAAATATGGACATTTTCCCTTTAACGTCACCCGAAAAATCGGCCATAACCATAGAGAATTTTCCAGGTCAGTACCACATTTTTAGATGGGGTCTTTGTCAGAGATGAGATTTTCAAAAGTTTAAAGTGGGATGCTTGATACAAGCGTTGAAAGTAAAGGTTTAAGAAAAACGCCTAAATTGGACGCCGTTTTCAGTGCTGGAAATTTACTCTCGTTTCTGATTTGAACTCGAGCTGCTTTTTCCGACAAAGAACATGATACGTCATAACGCCGTTAAATAGGATGGCTATTCGGTAAATGTGTGGGGTAGACCAATCAGTATTTTCAACGTGCAGCCCCAAGGCTGCACGTTGAAAATATTGATTGGTCTACCCCAAATAATGAATACGGACTTTTCTCAGATACCACTAGTGTTCAAAGGGTTAAATGTATAAGGAATTGCTGAATAATGACAGTCAATTGCCACTGGCCACAGTGTGCTGCTTTCTCAAAAAACACACATTTATATGCTCTCGCAGTATATTAGTGCTCCACAATATTTTTCAACGAGTGCATTTTTTAGCTCCCGTAAAATAGAAAACACGGATGCTGACGGGAGCAATTGCACTCGTACCCGTCTCATTTCCATGACTGTAAATTTCGTTCCCTGCATGAAATTTATATTCAACCGGGGCGTCAGTCGAGGTTGAATATATGTTTCATGCAGGGAACGTGAGACCATGTCCCCTGTCAACAAACAGAATAACGTATGTCCCGTTCTTACACAAGTAAAATTGAAATGGAAAAAAAAATCGCTTCATTCGAATCATTTTAAAATTTGTTGTTGTACAGCGAATATTAGAAAGCAGACGTTGTTTCGGTAAGATGTTAACCTTTGTCATAACAGACTGGAGTGATTTCACTTTATTCAATGTTTACGTACGCAATCAACGGGGCGAGATGCTTTCGATTCGTTTCAGTTTATGTTACAGTAAATTAATGAAAAGAGACCTTATAATCTAATCGGTTTCATAAATTATTACCCACTAATCTTTTTGTACGTAATAACGGTACTTTTGTGTGTATTTTACTTCAGTTAAATGTATTTGTCTCAGTTGATTTCAAGTGAAAAAAGACATTGCGATGAACCGTTCCTCGTGGCAACGAGGCGCTTTCCTTGACAGTGGACATAAGAATCGCTGACAGTAGACATATGCGCGTGCCCGGCGACATAAAATAAAATCAACGAGGCATTGACCAATCACTGCAGCATATTGCGGTTGGTATCGGGACATAGCTATAAGTGTACCAGATTTCATCGGAATTGGAGAAGGATAAACACCATAAATCGTGTCTGAGTACAAAAATGACTAACGGTCGCAACAAGTCATTCAAACTCCGTTGCATGACTTAATTACTCCTTTCCTTTTTATTGTTCTTGACACTGTAATAATCGGCGATCTTCCGTTTCCATTGATGCCACGCTTTGTTAATTTGGCGTGTTTTTAACTGGTTTAGTGCTAGAAGCCACTATTAGGTCTTTCAAAAAAATGAGGGTACCAGAGGAAAAGCCAGCATTTTCCTTACTCATGTTTCATATTTTAATTTATCATATGACTCGTCCGTTTTGTTCACTTTAAAACATTTGATATTTTGTTTTCATATTAATCAGTCATAAATAAAGCCTTCCGTCAATTTCATTGGTCAATTTCAAAACTAGACAATTTGATTGGCTGAACAAAATAAAACTGGGCCACATTTTCATAATTTGCATAATTAGAGTTGGGAGCTTTCATTGGGCAATTTCAAAACTAGACAATTTGATTGGCTAAACAAAAAATAAAATACAACTGGGTCATATTTGCATAATTTCAGTAGGGAGAATTTACGTTATCTGGCCTGCTTCGGGTGGATTATATTGTATTAATCTTTTACCTACAAGAAAAACGCCATTCATTTTTTTTTTATATTTTCACTTTTTGCTTCCAAAATATAGGTTATGACCCCTCATTGGAACGAGCTCGACGAGATCTTTCCAATGAGGGGTCATAACCTATGTTTTGGAAGCAAACAATTAAACTTTTTAGTTATACGAGTATGTTTTTTCGAAGTGCCGTCTGCAACCCAAGTTAGGTGATGGGTTAAAAGGGTCATACTAAGTGGCTAATTTGTGCGTGTGTGTCATATGATATATAGAATATGAAATGAGTGTTTTTCTCATCTAATATTTATGAAACTCGTCCGAATTTACTATTTTTCCGTTTGGGCTCGCCAGAGGCTCGCCAAAACGGAAAATTCTCTCGTTTCATAAATATTATATGAGAAAAACACTCATTCCATACCCTCTATATCAACGCCTGTATAAAGCATTCTACTTTCAACTTACCGATATGGGACATTCTCAACGGTTAGGACCGATTTTTAGGATGACCTTATTGACAAAAACTAAAATGTCGACCAAATTACGTAAACGTTTAGTATGTTGTAGAGTTCAAAAAAGTAAGAGATGTGTTTTTTTTTAGTTTTTAGATTTATCGCCATTTTTAGGTTTTGATATCAGTCTTTATCCAAAATAACGTCCGATTGACGTCTTTTTCATTAACGCTTAATATCCACCACGTTATTCAACTTTCCTTCTCAATATTTTTCAAATAAACTCTCCAATAAAACCCATTTCTAAAAATGCATTCACTTTTTAGCCGACGGAAATATCGTCTGGGGTTGCCGTTGGGGTGACGGTCTGACGTCAACGTCGCAAAACATAAAGTTCGTCCGATTTTCAGGAAATTTTAATATGTTGTAGAGCTCAAATAATAAAATGGTATCTGTTTTGGGGATTTTGTTTACCCTTTACCTGACATGAAACGCAGACGACATTTGCAAAAAAATTCTTGAATAACCATTTTTTGTCTCAAAAACATAGGTTATGACCCCTCATTGGAACGAGTTCGTTCCAATGAGGGGTCATAACCTATGTTTTTGAGACAAAAAAAATGAAAAAATAATGAAAATTAATTGGTGATTTTTTAGAATAGCGCAGGCCAGTTTTGGCCGTTACGTTGAGTAAAGGGTTAATTGCACAACCTATATCAAGCCTCCCACTTGAAAATGTCTTCTCTTCGTGTTGGGAAAAGAGTAAACCAGCCAACGCAATTCAAGAAATATTGTCAATCAGTTTTTATTATTTAGTTCAATTTTTCTCCTTTAAAATATAAGTCATGATACCTCATTGGAACAATCTCGTCCCAATGAGGGGTCATAAGTTATGTTCGGGTGGATAAAATGGAAAATTTTAATATTTTAAGTAAATAATTTTAAAAGAGCTGTGTACTTGTGTTGTTTACTGAACACTCCATTTTACCCTCTCGAACTTAACTTATGACCTCTTATTGGGCTCAGCTCGTTCCAACTCTCGTTCTCTCTCTCTGGAATCAATTTTTGTCTCTCGCGTATCTCTTCAAATGAAGTCCAAAATAATTTTAATACCATCCCCGCTTGTACCATTGCTTTATGACAAATGGCAAAAACGATTACTATTACAATTAGAGCAATGATCATATCCATTTTGAATGGTCCGACTGTATCTGACAGATGGCTGGTTTCTTCGGGAAGTTTGATCGAAGGAATCAAGTCCATCCACAGTGCCACTCGATCAGCGAACAAATGGTCCTTTTGTTTTATTTCTGCGAACGTCGCACCGAATTCCAGGAATTTCTGTTCATCCATCGTGTATTCCGGCCATTTTGTTGGTAGGGAATCTGTAACTGGTATGTTTGGATTACTGAAATTAACCAAACCTAATAACTGAAATAACTTAGATTATTATATCAAAAAATGTTGTTGTAGGGTGTTTTGGTTTTTTTGCACTTTACCACCTCCACTTGTCTGGGGAATCTTAAATGAAAAGAATATATAGTCATCAATATTTATTGCATACAGTGGTCAAACTACATATGGTCACTTTAAATAATAAATACAAACATGCAACTCTTATACGTCCCTAAGGGATCTGTATGTTGTACCCTTAGGGTGGAAGCAACATAATCACATGTTATTCCAGTCTCGTCACTCATCCCGCAGTTACAACCATCTTGACACAGGTTAAAGGGGCAGCCATCTTCCCAGGCCAGGGGATAGACAGCACACTTGCTCACCCAACCGGCGAAAGTCACGTGAGCAAATGCTGCAATTTCCTTAACTCACTGAGTACAAACTTATTGTGCATAACAATAAATATTGTTGCATATTGTAATACGCAGGTCAACTTGCCTTAGAAGCTACCCTACATTTGGAGGTGGCACCTAAAGAATAAGCTGGAACAGTGTCATATTTACGAAGTAAAACATAGGCAAGTTTGTTTCCAAACAAATGAGGGGAAGAGAGTCAAAGGGCTCCCCTCGCTTCATTTGCTTCTACAGTTTCCTGGAGTAGCAAGCTCTTAGAGCAAAAGTTATAAGTTTATTTCCACGAAATAACTTGAGCTAAGTAACATGTTTGTTTCCAAGCAAATGAAAGAAATAGGGCCAAAGGCTCCACTTACCTCGTTTGCTTGTTAAACAAGACATAAATAATTATCTACTAAGACAAGCTCCCGGAGCTATATTTAGTGGCTAGCTCCTAGTTTTATAATTACATATTTATTCGGTTGTACCTTGACCGACAGAGCTCACAGAGCTCTTTCAATCAAGATATAACAGAAGAAATGCAGACTTTAAAATGGGACAAGAGGAAGCTATATTGCATGTTCCAGTTAATTGTTAAAGTGGACATACAAGTATCGTGGTTCTGCTGTAGAAGGATTTATTTAGAGTTATTATTTTGTGATTTGACCATACCCTTTTTAACAAACGAAAATGGACACTAGACGTCATGAAACAGACCCTTCATTGTTTAACCAAACAAGAATACACTTACTACTGTATGTATTAGGATAAATATTTAAATGGTATAAGCACACAAACACACTAGATCTGGCTTACAAGCAAATCTAGGGTAAGGAGCGCTGACCGCTATTCACTAGATCAGCTTGTATGACAAGACAGAATAGTTCATACACAACTAAAATAGTTCCATTCATACCAGACATTTTTTTTTTTTTTTGAGACTGTTTGCTTCCAAGCACATCAAGGGAGCAGGCTTCGCTTGGTGTGCTTGTGAAACAATCCAGAATTAGTACATGTAAAACTAAAAGATACTCTATACACATTTACCATTATATGTATACGTTTTTGTGCAAATTCTGTTTCCAAGCATACCAAGGAAATGGAGCTCTGGGTCCATTTACTTCGTTTGCTTCTGAAGCAAGATTAATTACAGTCCATACATCATAGACAAGCTCTTTGAGTTAAATGAGAGCAATTTCATTCTAACATTAAATTGCACTGAAGTGCTTTTGCTCCAATCACTAATCACATTCTAGAATATTACCGTTTACACACAAAAATGGCAACACGCTCTTTGAGCTCTTAAAGTGTAGATCCTAGCTCCTAACATTCACATTTACCGTGAATAACAGCTATTAGGATTTTGTTCTACACACAATTCACATGAATCGATCACCCAGATCACCCTCCTGTAAATTGTGAAACTCTTAAATACTGACCCTTGGAGTTCTGACTCCAAGCTTTTCTAAAAAGGAATTTTCCCATAATTCCGTGACACTTTTTTGCATCCCAAGTTGACGAACTTGTGGAAGACAAAAAATAACGAGAATACTATTACGTTCCACACCCTACTCCACTTGAACATTCAGTCACAACTAATTTACATATACTTCAACTGTATAACTAAATACTACAGTTGAAACTAGAAGTCCTGCCACGAATAGTGCGCTTATCTAGGCTTAATTGGGCGTTGGAATTGCGCACAATTGCCATATCGAATGGCATCCAAAGCACGGCAGGTTCTCTTGGTTACTCATAGCAAACACATGCAATGTTTCTGCCAATGGACCTCCGGGTTACCCGGAGGTCCATTGGCAGAAACATTGCTTGTGCACAGGCCATATGTACAGAATTTGATAGCTTTACTTGGGTCATAACGCGTACATTAACGCGCATATCAACGTGCTATTTGCGCGCATTTCAAGACAGGACTTCTAGTTTTAACTGTACACTATTCCACTTGACCATTCGGTCACAACTAATTTACATATACTTCAACTGTATAACTAAATACTACACTTCATTCCACTTGACCATTCGGTCACAATTAATTTACATATATTTCAACTGTATAAAACAAAATGTTTACTGGCATTTCTAAAGTCAGACTCATACTGTTATTTACTTTTTAGAATATCAACTGAATTCTATCAAAAGATACTTGGCTCTTCCGCTATACTGCTTGCCTAGAAAAATTACGGCATATTTCTATAAGAATGCAATATCCATTACTGTACTGCGATTGGGGGGGGGGGCTGAATAAATTACTTCACAATGTGAGAAACCCCTATGGCATTTTGTATAAAATATCCATTGAAACTTGGTAAGCATTTGACGAAATGCTCAACAAGTTTCAATGAGATACCACTACTTGTTTGCTACAATTTTAAGATCTCAAAATGTCTAAAAATTAAATAACAAGTTTACTGGACTTACCTTCAATGAAAAGAATATACAGTCATCAATATTTATTGCATACAGTGGTCAAACTACATATGGTAACTTGACCACTGTAAGCAACCTTATATATATTCTTTTCTTGAGGTAAGCAGTGTTGTCAAGTAAACACTGGCTCTATAACCACAAGTGTTTTTCACACTTACTGGCAATCAACAATTATTTCATAGAACAGACATTATTCACTAATGGGCTCATTGAGGGAAGTGACAACAATACAGCGCCATGTACTCAGTTAATCTGATGTTTGAAGTGGGTATGAGTGATAAAACAAGCTGTTAATCCTTTATTGTGCTATACCTGCCTTACAGATAGAGCACAATATGGTATTAATCTCAAGCATCTCTCACCTACATACTTCACTGATAAGCTGATAATTAGTTACCAAAGCTATTCTCCCTCAAAATATTAATATACTTTTATTTCAACTATTACCTTAAAATACTCATAAAAATACTCGATGACACTGTTTATCAAGAAAGAAATATCAAATGCTGGAGTAAATATTATAACGTTCAGGAATAGGGCCAATACAAAAAAAAAATTCAAATTTTAATTTCCCGCGGTTCGTAGAAAAAGCGGGAAAGTTTTGTCTTAACGGTACTTTTTGTCCGAAAGAGGACGGGTTTTATGTTGGATTGACTAATGAAACTGAAGAATATTTTTCACGTTTTCGTCGGTTCTGAAGTGAACAGTGGTTTCAATTCTAGCCTGACCTCGCTGGCTACAGCACACAAAATATTAATTTAGATATTGTTTGTTATAATTTTTTTAGTAACGTATCCATCGTTTAATTGGCAGCTTGGGCAGTATAATTCCTATATTTATTTGAATGGAAGTTCAATTACTTGGTTCAAATCTGAGATAGCAAGTCCAAGAGATCATACCCAAGATGGCGTTGACAGAGTTAATTTTGTTAGCTCGGCTTTTGGATGAATCCCGGACATTTGCCCCGAGGATATTTGCCCCGCATCACTTTTTAAAGAAAACGGACATTTGCCCCGATCAGCTAATTACATAGTGGACATTTGCCCCGCTATAAAAATTCTCTCCTGGACATTTGCCCCGATAAAATTTTGTCGTTTAGAAAGTAAAATTAATTTTTTCCCCCAGATTTCCCCCCAGATTTCTGGACGATTCGGACCATGCTTATGGACGATATGGCAATAGAAAAACAACGCTTAAGGAGATTAAACTGACTTTTATTCAAGCCAAAATTTTACAACAACAAAAAAAAACGAAGTGAAGCACATATATAAATAGCACAATTCATTGAAACAGCCTACACGCGAATCCTCAAGTCAAGATTAATTTTGAGAAACTGCCTGTTGAAAAATATTTTGAGGGTTTATTGTATAACCACTTTCCAGACATTTGTCAGACGAATGTTTGGATAGTGGTTATACAATTTATTTATGTTATTTAAAAGTAACATATAATAACATTTAAATATCTATCAGAATGTACCGTAACATTTAAGCACAATATTCTAGTAACATGGTCCGAAAACAGAACATTTCAAAGAATTCATTCAACATTCAACATTTCAGTTAACAAATATTAGAATCTAATGCAATGGCCAATGTCTTTTAGAAAGGCGCGGGTGTCTTTCTCACCAGTTGAAATTTGTGTACATAGTGTCTTAAGTTTTTTTTGCAACTTCAAAGTCTCTCGTCGAACTCGTTTTGTCGGTGGCTCTAGAACTGTGATTCTACGAATATCAGTCAGTGCAGATAGATGATCCTTTTGAATGCATGATATGGAGTGCCATACACCTGGGTTGTCATGTCCCACAAGATGACTGTATCCATTGTTCCACGATTCACACTCATTGTTCGTTCTTGAACGGTTGTTCATTGTGGCTTCATGAACACTCCAAATGGTTGGGGGGAAGCGTGGGTTGTTGGAAGATTTCAGCGTCAATTTACCATCCTTCATGCTGACTTTTGTTGGCCCACTGACATATGTGTTGTCGAAATAGTCAATAACCTCATGAAGACAATCATGTGCACTAAATCTTACTATGGCCATACCCTCTTTGAGCTTGTCGACAGGAAGAAATGCTAGTCCATCTAGCATTTCAACTGAATGTTTAACAGCATCGTTGTCTTTGTATTCAACACTGAGTCCACAACTCTGAATTTTTCTCCATGTATTTTGGCACAGGTGATAAAAACATCCCTGAATGCGAACTGAAAGACCGAACATTGTCCGTATGGAGTTGTGAATAGCTGTTTCATAATCACAGCTGATAGTCGATGGATTCGGATAAAGATCTAATGACTGACACTCATTCATTATTGCAGCAAACATCTCGTCGTAGCAAATTTGCTCTTTTGATGGAAGGAATGCATAAACACATGTGACTGTCGATCCATCCTTCTTTGCACGTATGACAAACAACTGTTGGAAAACTTTTGGGGCTGCACCAAACGTTCCATCCAGGAACCACTCATCTGAATCACACAAAAATGTAAGACTATCAATTGTACCAAAAACTAGCACTCTTTTGTTATCAGAGCCATCATCTTTGTAATTGTCATAGAAAAGAAAAGGAAGATTGTCGACACCACCAGTTGTTGTGTACTCTTCGGGGATGCATTGGAGGTCGGCGAGTTGTTTTGGCTCTTTGGGAGCTGTGCCCCTTTTGTACCTTCTAACAGCACGTTTCACAGTCTCTGTTGACCCGGCAGCTACTCGAACATCAACAGGGTACTCGGATAATTTGTCCTTCACTATTTGAACAGTCTTTCCACGATTGCAAGATACTGAATCTTTTATTGATTGGCGAGCTTTCAATGCTTCAATGGCTGTTTGATCTTGGGAATGATTATGCACGGTCGAAGTAATAACTTTCGTTTTATTCAAATCAGTCAACAAACTACCATTGCATTTTGTTGTTCTTCGGGAAGAACATTCCCAACGAATACTGTCCTTGTTTGTTCTTTTCAAAGTATATGAATATCCCTCTAAACACAACTTTTCACCACCACGTGTAGTACGTATAAACTCCATATTGAATGTGATATGCATTTGAAATGAATGAAAGGTTTTAGCGCGCCGAAGGCGCGCAGGGACGATGTGGGATTTACAAATCCCTTGCGACCCGGTTAACCCTATTTTTTTTCCTTGGATCACACAGGCCTAGCTTTCCTATTGCCCAAAATGGAGTCTGAGGGGGTTATGCACGCGGTTAGAATACCCGGCAGTTTAAGCTGGAGTGTTAGATGGTCAATACTCAATTCCCCAACGCCTTTAAAACTATTAGAGAGCGAGCTCTGTTCGGTTCCAGTTCGGCGATGGTAGAGGTTTGAGTCCCACCATGGTGGCGAGCCAGAATGTAATGTTGTGCGATGGCAAGTTTAAGGGAAGAAGAGAAAAGAAAACCAAACAGCAACGCCGGTTTGGTAGCGGCCCCGGTATATGACCATAGCGGTTACAAAAAAGAAGTGGAGAAAGCTCCAACAGTTTAGTTTTAAGAAACCGGGAGTCATCCATCAAGCCTTCTGGGAGATAGGATGCCGTATGTGATTTTGAGGTATCTGGTTATCCTTCGGGAATCCCAAATGACCTCCTCCACCCCACCGCAACCGCCCCCCCCCCCCCAAAAAAAAAAAAAAAAATCACTGACACACACCCTCAAGCCCTTAAAAGGGCTGTTAAATCTTTATTCAAATGTTTATTTATATCAAATGTACACTCGTTCCCAGCCAGACAAGCTTGTTTCAATCCTTGCCTAGCGTTTGGTGGTTTCTTGTATATGTTGCAGAAAGGTAGGTTGCACCAATTCCTCCTACGCTTTGTCTACCATTTCCATGCGTCTTCTTGATAAGAGTGTTGCAAGAAAATTTGAGAATGTTCAGTTAGAAAAGTAAAAGGTAGAGAGAAAGATAGGTATCCGCTATTGTATATTGTGCCTGCTGTGTGATTGTTGCTATGGATGGGGTAAGGGGTGTGTTTCTTCGGAGTCCACTCCCAACACGCAGAGTTGCGAGGCAATCCTCACAGACTCAATCCTAAAGACCTCAATGAATAGCGAGGCAATCCTCACTGACTCCACGCAGTTTAATTCTATTGAGTAATTTTAATTTACTGTGGATTATTTTGTTTTTCTGTTTAGGGTTCGGTGTTCGTTCAGCTTCACCATTGATTCACTATCCTGGAGTATGTGGAGGGTTTTGTTATATAGATCTTATTAAACGCGTTTCAATCGCGCTTCAGCAGAGTTGCGAGGCAGTCCTCAAGACTCTATCCTGAAGTTCCCAATGAGTAGCGAGGCAATCCTCACTGACTCCACGCGATTTAGTTATATTGTATAATTTTTTTTTTTTTTTTATTTTTTATTATTTTCTGGAACCTTATTTTGTTTTTCTGTTAAGGGATCGGTGTTCGTTCAACTCAACCATTAATTCACTATCTTGGAGTCTGTTGAGGGTTTTGGTTTGTAGGTCTTTTAATCGCGTATCAATAGTTTCTATTTTTGCTAGCTCGTGAAGTTCCTTTATCGGTGTCCATTTCGGTTTGCATAGTGCCACTCGCAGGGCATAATTTTGAACCCTCTGTAGCTTCTGAATGTTGGTTTTGCTTAGATCGCTTGTTATTATGGCACCGTATTCTAGTACCGGACGTATAAATGTTTTGTAGAGCTTGAGAAGCACATCTTTGTTTGCTCCCCAATTTCTACCTCTGATCATCTTCAGAAAATTGATACGTTTAGTAGCTCTAACCGTAATGGAGTTTACGTGACTGTTTAGACTGAGATTGCTATCTAGGATAAATCCCAAAAATTTGGCCTCTTTGTTTGCTTCTAGTTTGTGATCGTATAACTGGAGATCGATACTCGGGACTGGTTTTTTCCTTTGCTTTTTGAAGAACGTAACTTTTTGAGTTTTGGCGGCATTGAGTTTGATGCGCCACAGGGCACACCAGCTTTCAAGATCGCGAATGGTATCCTGCAGACGATTTTTAATTATGTTTCTGGACTTGCTGGCTGTCCAAATGCCTTTGTCATCTGAGAACTGCGATAGTTCAACAAAGTTTTTCCCTACTTTTTCTATATCATTCACATATATTATGAAAAGAAGCGGACTTAGAACCGACCCTTGTGGTGTTCCCGCTTCGAGTATTACTTCCTCTGACACCTCGCGATTAACCCTCACCTTGATTTTTCGGTCAGTTAGAAATGATGATATGATCCTTAGAATTTTAGTGGGTAATCCCATTTTCGCTAGTTTATATCTCACGCCATTGTGCCATACCGAGCCGAACGCTTTTTCTACATCCAAGAAAAGTGCGGTTCCGATTTCGTTTTGACTAAATGCTGTTTTCATATAATCGACCAGTCTATATACGTGTTCGATTCCCTCTTTCTGACTCCTATACGCTCTTTGCCATTTGTTGAAAAAATTGATTGATTCGAGATAGCTGCGAAGTCTCGTAGTGAGAATCCGCTCAAATATTTTCCCAACACAGCTAAGCAAGCTGATTGGGCGGTAGTTAGAGGGGTTGGTAAGGTCTTTGTCGGGTTTAGGTATCATGACTCCCGTGGCCACTTTCCAGCATTTTGGGAAGTACCCACAGGAGAGACAGCAGTTTAAGAGTTTGGTAAGTCTACAGTAGAAGATGTTGGGGCACTGTTTCATTATTTTGTAAGAGACTTCGTCTTCTCCTGGGGACGAAGATGACCTGCATTTTCTGATTATACCCATGACCTCTTCTACGCTTATTGGTTCGGTTAATTCATGGTCGTCCCCGTCTTCATGCCTTTTGTCGAAGTTCGGTTCATTGAAGATTGAGTTGTTATCTTGGACAAATTTATTTACTCGTACCTTAAAATCGTTGTCATATCTGTTCCCTTCTTGTGGACGATGTGCCTTCTTTAGAAGTTCGGCAAAAGCACTGGCCTTTGCCTTGTCGTCTATGGCCATAGATCCGTCGCTAGTCTTTAGCGCATTATTATTGGCAATTTTGCTCTTATGGCCAGTAAGAGTTTTAAATGTATCCCAGAACCTTTTAGGTTCTCTCAGCCCATTTAGGTTTTCGGTTGCTTTTTCCCATCTCACGCGATTGTCGTTAGCTATGGCCTTTTTTACTTCCCCATGAAGGCGATTATACGCGGTTTTAAGTTCTGCTCTTTTCATTTGATCATTCTCTGATTGGTAAGCCCGGAAGGCTTTTCTTTTTTGTTTGATTATTTGAAGAGTTGTTTGGGTTATTCTGTTTATCCGCGTCTTTACTGTTTGCTTGGGACAGATTTCATCTAGCGTACTGTTGATAACGTCGTTAAGGTGGGTGCAGGCTTTTTCTAGTTCATGAACATTTGAGGGGTCATTTGCCTTTATTTTTACTTCGATAAAGTTTCTGAAGAGGTTCCAGTCAATTTTTGATAGGTTCCTCCTATTCACGGGAGGATACCTTGCGGGACCAGTATTACATTTCAGAGTGGCGTGAACCGGCAGGTGATCACTGCCTAGATCATCTTCTCCTACAAATATGTCTTGCATTTGGCTGGTTAGTGATTTGCTGGTGATAATCAAGTCTAGGATATCTGATTGATGGAGTGGGTTGTTGCTTATGTATGTTACGTCTTGATCGTTATTTACCACGAATAGATCGAGTTCTTCAATGATATGGAAAAGGGCGTCACCATTAGGCTCAGTCTTATGACAACCGAATACCTGGTGTTTGGAATTGAAATCACCCAAGAATATGCAGTGCTTGTACTTGTTGGTAAAAAATTAAAATACTTTATTGTCTACTGTTGCTTGCGGCTTGTTATAATATGATATGATGGCCACGTGTTTGTGGTCAAGTTCAATTTCAGCTGCAATCACTTCAGCATTGAGGTGGTCGCATGGTATTGATTTGTATTTAATCTCCTGCCTTATTAACAGAGCGACACCGCCGCCTTTTTGGGCGGGGCGATCTCTTCTAATAATATCAAAACCACATAACGAGAATTGTTTGTTTGGTTTAAGCCAGGTTTCGCTAATTCCAATTACGTCCGTATTTTTTAAATAATGTGACATTTGCAAATTTTTCTGATTAACGCTTCGAGCGTTCCACTGGACTATTTTTAGTGTATCCATGAATGGTTTAGGAATAACTGTACTAAGTTTATTTAAGTTTAATTACTATTTGTAATATTGTTACATAATTATATTCTGTTGACGGCCGCTTCTAATAGCGTGTGAGATATTTGAGTATTATATAACTTGGAGGCTGTTTTACTAATCTCTTTGCAAACGTCCGAAAGACTGGTGTCCAAGTGTTTCTTCATTATGCTGAAAATAGAGCCAGCCATTAGAGTACACGTGGAATAAGGGGAAGATGAGTTCTCGACATTACTTACATTTAGAGCTTTAAGCTGGATGTTTGTTTTAACTTTTTTGAAGTGGCTACAACCCCGGTAGTTGCTGGGGTGTTGACCACCGCAATTCGGGCATTTCAGAGTTTTAGCAATAATAATATAATAACACTTTGGCCAGCCGCTGATTTGTCGCGGTTCTCGAACGAGAAGGCCTTGGTTACCCCTGAACTCCCAACTGCCTCCCTGTTCCCACGCTTCTCCTCTCCTCCCAACATTCGGAGACGAACTGCTTGATGACATCCCTTACCCCATTCTTCCCAATCTCTCCGATTAGCACATTAACCCTCTCCTTTGAGTCTCCCCCTAACCACATGTCCTTCATTCTCCCATCCCACTTCCCCATTATACTCCCAGTGAATCTCATTCTTTTAGACTGATACTTTGGGCATTCTAGAAGGAAGTGTTCCAGGGTCTCCACCATGCCCAAGTTACACATCTGGCACTCCCTTTCACCGTCTTTCCCAATTTTTCCCCTCAGCTCCAGGGATCGCGACCGCAGCTTGAACAGCAGTGACCCCCCAAAGGTGCCATCAAGGTACTCTTCAAAACCTGGCCTCTCTATATCACGCAGGCCACCCAAAGACCTCTTTGATTTGACCCCCTCTCGCCAATTACGGTTACAATCCTCCAAGACCCTTTCTCTGACGATTTTTTTACCCTGGTTTGCCCCAACGTCCAGGTCCGAGATCTCCAATGAGTAGTTCTCTACTAGCTCCCTCACTTGGATCATCCACCCCGTTTTGATATTTGAGTTGAAGATTTGCAGGAACATTACTTTACACCATCGGCTGTCGGGGAGATTCACCAAATAATTAAGATAACCGAGTTTCAACAGGTCTATCCTGTCCTTGATCCTCATCCACCCAAGCTCACCCCTGATTGCTTCTAGCGCTGCGGCATTGCTCGACCCCGTTATCCATCGGCCTGCATCGTTCTGTAAGATTTCCAAGCTCTTTATGGCCGTCTGGTTTAGAGGTACCACTTCCGTACCGTATGTTATACTTGGCAGCCCCACCCTTTCCCAAATGGTTTTCCCCACGAAAACCTTATTGAAACTGTTTCTCCCTATAAGTTTCATTTGGTTAAGGATTCGCTTCCCCTTCAGAATCAATTTGTTTGTGTGGTTTCGGTAGATGCCTCTTTCTGTAATGTTTATATTTACCCCCAAATACTCGTAATCACCTGTCTCTCCTACATTGAGAAGTTTGCTGCTCCCTTCCGGAATGCAGAACTCACCCACTCTCCACCTTCGAGTGGGGTCCACTTGGCGGCCCACAGGTATAACTTTGCTCTTGCTTTCATTAAGTTCGAGTCTCCATTTGCTCCCATATTTCCCAACAATTCCCAGCATTTTCGTTAGCCCCTCTTCGCTTTCTGACACTAGAACCATATCGTCTGCAAAAAATAGCCCTGGGATCTTAAAGTTCCCAACTGCTACCCCCTCGTCGCTACGCAGGAGTTCATCTCCTAAACCTTTGATGTACAATGCAAACAGGATTGGCGAAAGGATACACCCCTGTTTTAGGCCTATCTCCATAGGCACACGTTTTGTTGTAATGTTTCCCAGACTAAGTTCACTCTGTACATCTTTATATAATGCTTTCATAATTCCAACAAACTCGCCTCCTAAGCCCAGAGCCTCCAGCTTGCGCCACATACCCTCCCTCCATACTCTATCGTATGCCTTTTTGACATCCAAAAAGGCCATAAACATCTTTATCTTTTTTGCTTTCGCGGATTCTATCATTTGGGATAGCGTGAAAAGATGGTCGGTTACTCTCCTTCCCTTCCTGAAGCCATTCTGGATTTCTCCCAAAAAACCCTTCTCCTCAATTACCTCCTCTAGTCTCCCATAAAGGACTTTACAGAAAACCTTTCCAATGTTGCTACTGACAGAGATCCCTCGATAGTTATCCAAAACGTCTTTTTCCCCCTTTTTGTGAATAAACGTCACTTTGCTTTCCCTCCACTCCTTTGGGACCTCTTGTTTTTCTATGGCTAAATTGAATAGGGCAGTCAGGCTTTCCAAGAGTTCCTCTCCCCCTTTTTTGATAAACTCGTTAGGAATTTCGTCCACCCCTCCCGCTTTTCCATTCCTCAATTTTGAGATCACCCTTCGCACCTCCTCGGTTTTGATTTCGCTGCACACGAAGTCCGAGAGATTTTCCTCGACCTGGTTCGGACACTCCGGTGGGTTCCCCATGCCCCATCGCTTATCGTTTACCTTTTCCCAGTGCTTGACTAGTTCTAATGCGATTTGATCTCGCTCTTCTGTAACTCTGCCATCTACTTTAATGCTCTGTTGGTTATTCCCTTTGTTACGTTTGTTCACCCATTTCCAAAATACGCTCGAACTCGACCCCCCTGTCGTTCTTATCGTCCTAATAAGACTGCTATTTCGCACTCTCCGGTTGTCGTCTTTAATCTTATTTACTTTATTTCGTGCTTGTTGGTATTCTTCCTTTGCCACCATGGCCTCATTGCTTTCCACCCCCTTAAGTTTTCTACTTCTCCTGTATGCAGCACATTTATCTTTTCTAACCTTTATGGCCCTTTTCAATTCTTCGTTCACTCTGTACCCAAGTTCCCGTGTTGGCACCCTAATCTTTCCTACACTTTCCTTCCCTGCCTCCACTAGGCTCGCAACTATGGCGTCGGCCATCTTCTGGACACTACCCCCCTTGTGTACGGCTGCAAGCTTTGGTTTCAGTTTTTCTTCGAACTTCGCCCAGTCGGCATCCTTTTTGAGTTCCCAAATCTCCTTGAAGCTTCCTTTCCTTTTCTCTGGGTTTTTGGCCCTCATCGTCACTGTAATCAAATTGTGATCACTATCCAACTCCATTTTGCCCTCATCATCCACTTCTACCCTTATCACCTCCCTCCATAAATTCATATCTATGAGAATGTAGTCAATTATTGATTTTCTGTCGTTTCTCTCCCAGGTCCATTTCCCCTTACATCTAGCGTCCCTGTTCAGAATCTTCAGACCGAGCTCATTTGTGAAGTTCAACAGCTTCCTTCCATTCCTGTTGACTTTCTTGTCCCCACCCTCTATGCCTTCTTCCTTGTCACCTATGTGTCCATTAAAGTCGCCCATCAGAATTATACCGAGCCCCCTGTTTTCTAGTTCAGTGATATTGGACCTTAGTGTTGAGTATATCGAGTCATTCCACTCGGGTTTACTTCCCTCCACCGCACAGTACACAATCCCAAGGGCAAACTAGGTGTTGTATAACCGTTAAGAGTGGACTCAGCTGGTTGATACATTCGAAAAATGGCTAAGCATGGTTCAGTGTTTTCTCACCATGGGCCCTGGATGGTGTATAATTACTAAGTCTGGACTCAACCGGTTGCTACATTGGATAAAGGGTCAAACATGGTTCAGTGTTTTCTCCATGTGCTTCAGTTTCAAATAACTGAAACACACATGAATTATGTATGTATATATATGTATCTATGTACATGGTTCAGTGTTTTCTCCACGTGTTTGTGCTTTAAATACATATATATGTGTATGTGTGTGTATGTATGTATATATATATAATGTGTGTGTGTGTGTATGTGTGTGTGTGTTTGTGTATATATATATATATATATATGTATATATATATGCGTATATATGTGTATATGACACACTACCCTTCATCAGTATTTCAGAGCCGCCTATAAGCTGAAACCATATCCCTCCACATGATTTCAGTTCTTCCGAAAACCAATTAGAAGCAATGGTGCCCGACTTTGTTAACGCAGATTTTTTTCTTTCTTATGACATTCTATTTGATTGTGTTTTCCATATTCTTATTTCCTTATTTTCTACTCTCCTTTCATTCTGCTAACGACATCTTATGCTTACTCTTTCTCTCTCCTAGCAAGATTCCTGGGTACAAAACTGGCAGCGGCATGGTGCACACATCGTCCAGTGTTATGACGTTGGTGCCTGGTGCTCATAACTGTCAACGTGCCAATAAACACGGCGATTGTTGTGAGACCGAAATGACGGCCATCCGAGCAAAATTCTTCTTTTATTATCGTCCGATAACGTAATGTATAGTCTTGATTATTATCGCGCTCGGATTGGTTTATTCAATAACATAGTTTATGACTGCAGCTTAAGGGGAAAGTTGAGTAAAAACCAATCACAGTGCCTCGTAGTATATGTACATTTACGGTCAGCAGGGTTAAGTGTTGTAGATAGTTTAACAATTACATTAGCAGCATTCCATCTCCTCTCAGCCCCCATCTGCAATTCCCTGGGAATGAAAACCCTCTCCCACCCTATCTCGACCCACTGCAATGTGGATGGAAATGTCTGGAGGACTGCCCAAGATATAACGACTATACGGAATACTTGGTGCTTGATTGCCACTGTGGTGTCGGTAGTTTTCATGTCAGGGCTATTGTTATTAATATCGGGAGACATAGAGTCAAATCCAGGTCCACTTACCCCCGAATCTCATAATAACATAGCTACACTTAAAATTCTCCATATGAATATACAAAGTCTGAAGCCCAAATTAGAAATCGTGGAGTACGAATTTCTATCTTATGATATTCTTGCTTTTACCGAAACTTGGCTACAAGACTCTGATCCAACATCCGATATTACACTTCGGGGGTTTCAAGAACCCCTGAGGTTAGATCGCCCAGCACGGGGTGGTGGTGTGGCTATCTATGCTAAGAACGACTTATGCCTCCGGCGTAGGATGGACCTTGAGCTGAGTAACATTGAATGCATTTGGACAGAGGTCTCTGCTAAACTCAGCAAATCCATACTGCTGGGTGTTTTCTATAGACCACCCAACAGCTTACCTGAAACTTGGGACCATATATCAGCTTCTATAGACAAGGCTAAGGATACCAGAATACACGATATAGTTATTACTGGAGATTTCAACGATAACCAGATTAATTGCACTAGAAGTCGTTTCCAAGATTTATGTAAGTATTTTAATTTTCGACAGCTCGTGAAGGAGCCCACATGCTTTACTGAGTCATCTGCCTCGCTAATTGACCTTTTGGTGTAAGTAATACCGTTCACGTACTAGAGTGTGAGGTTCTAGAGCCACTTGTACCTGGCATGATCCGATATCATTGTCCCATAACCGCAACCTTGCAGTTTATAAGAACATTGCCAAAAAATATCAGAAGGCGCATATGGTTATATGCCGAAGGTGACTATGAAGCAATGAAAAGGGCTCTGAGCAGCGAAGATTGGAATCAATGTTTCGACTGCTCATGTCCTGACACTATTGTATCCAAAATTACCAAAATATTAATGGACACAGCGTCCAAATTCATTCCAAATAAATTAGTAACTGTGCGAAGTAATCAGCCTAACTGGATGCACAACAATATACGGCTACTGATGCGCCAAAGAAAACGGCTTTATCGCACGGCTAAGCGCACATGCCTACCGCTGGACTGGGAAAGATATAAAATCAAACGTAACGAAGTCACGTCAGCGGTGCGCAAAGCAAAAGATGAATACACATTAAAAATACAGATGAAATTATGTTGTCCTGACACCCCCTCGTCAGAATGGTGGAAAACACTAAAGACTCTTATCTGCAAAAACAAAAATGACATCCCAATACTAACCCATCTAGATAAACTCTACTCATCCAATATTGAAAAGGCAGAAGTTTTCAACGAATACTTCTGTTCAATTTCGACCCTGGACGATTCCAATGCCTCCCTACCGGACCTGCCTCAGAGTACCCCACAGTTACTGGATCACATAGCACTAGATAACAGCGATGTACTTGATGCCATGGGGCAAATCAAGGTGTCAAAAGCATCGGGCCACGACCTGATAAGTCCCCGCATGTTGAAGGAGTGTCGGCGGTCCCTCTGTGAGCCTATGACAACGCTTTTCAACATACTCCTCAAAAAGTGTTACTTTCCACAGTCCTGGAAAAAGGCTAACGTGACACCAGTGTTAAAAAAGAATCCCCCAAACCTAGTAACTAATTATCGTCCAATCGCACTTCTGAGTTGTCTCGGCAAATTATTTGAAAAATGTGTCTTTAAACAGCTATGGAACTTTTTATGTGTGAATAATATACTTACTCGCTTCCAATCTGGCTTTACACCGGGCGATTCAACTGTTTTACAGTTGACTGACTTGTACGATGAATTTTGCCATGCTCTTGATGAAGGTAAGGAAGTGAGAGTGGTCTTTTGTGACATTAGCAAGGCATTTGACAGGGTCTGGCATGTGGGCCTCCTTCACAAGCTCAAGAAGATTGGAATCTCTGGAGACCTGCTCCGATTCCTAGAATCATACCTTTCTGATAGGTACCAACGCGTGGTAGTAGCCTCAGAAGAATCCAGTTGGAAATTAATAAATTCAGGTGTCCCCCAAGGCTCGATACTTGGACCACTACTTTTTTTAATCTACATCAATGATATAACCGAAAATATACTTTCCAGTTTACGCCTTTTCGCGGATGACACGACGCTCTACTTAATAGTGGAGAATCGTGATCAGGCTGCAGCCCTAATCAACCGGGACCTACTTTCAATAGACCAATGGGCAAAGACGTGGCTAGTAGAATTTAATCCCCAGAAAACTGAAACTATGCTAATATCGCGCAAACGCGACGGCCAATCTCATCCACCACTATACCTAAGTGGAGTCCCGATTGCTGAATTCAGTAGCCACAAACACTTGGGAGTTATACTGAATAATGAATGCACTTGGAACGACCACATTGATCATTTGTGTACCAAAGCATGGACGCGCATCGACATACTTAGAGTCCACAAATTTGTGCTTGATCGCAGAGTCCTTGAAAAAATATATTTTGCATTCATTAGACCCCTCCTCGAATATGCCGATTGCATTTGGGATAACTGTACAGTTGCACAAATAACCCAACTAGAAAAAATCCAAATTGCCGCCGCAAGAATAGTAACTGGCGCTACAATGAGCGCAAACAAAGACTTGCTTTATTCCGAAACTTGTTGGGACTCCTTGCAGGAGAGGCGAAGGAAGCATAGACTTATTCAGTTTTTCAAGATGTATCACAACATAACACCGCCTTATATTTCTGCAAAAATCCCACCAGTTATCTCGACCTTGAGCGTGAGCCATAATCTTCGCTCCACAGCACAACATCGTGTCCCATTCAGTAACACCACTCTATATCAAAAATCCTTTATACCTGATACGACGTCCCAGTGGAATGCACTACCGACTTCTGTAAGAGAAAACACTTCCCTTCCTAATTTCAAAACGTTCCTGAACAAAAGAAACCTGCGCCCGCCAAATTTTTTACAGCGGAGCAAAAAGTCGTGCAGCACAAGTTTACCATTGTAGGCTACGTTTACAGTGCAGTAACCTAAATGCTGATTTGTATAATAATCATCTCTCCACGAGTCCCCTTTGCCAATGTGGGCATCTAGAGACGTGTGAGCATTTTCTTCTATACTGTCCCTTCCACGCCAATGCTCGTAACTTAACCATATATAATTTGCCATTTGCCATAGAGCCCTCGACTTTACTGTATGGGTCTGAACAGCTCAGCAATTCTGAAAACCTACTTGTTTTCAGAACTGTCCAAGATTATATCGTGATCAGTCGGCGATTTAGCTGATTCCTGCTGTACTGCGCTGCCGTAAGTAACATTTCTTGTTCCCATTACCATACCCACGGTGTATTGAAAAAGGCAATGTGTTGATGTACTCATCAGATACAACTAACATTCGATGCTCGGATGTATCTGTGATTTGTTTTGTTTAGACTCCCAATCGTCTTTATTCTTTACCACAGTCAAAAACCTGTGTCCATTTGCCGCCCTGCGTTTTGTTCCAGTTAATGCCCAGGAATCTATATCTATATCCTATCTCTCTATCACCTATCTTTCCTCCTCCTCCCTCCTAGTCACGTTTAAACAATATCTATGATTAACTATATAACTGCCACTTAAAAGTGTAACTTTAAATTGTACGAAGGAGACGGCCAATATAAGCTTATTGCTTCCTGCCGAATCCTTTAACATCAGGTTCTCAAGGTTCATTTTCGATGCATCTGCACATAACTTGATCTCTGTAAGATATTTGTGTAAGTTACTTTATCATAATGTATCGATTATTCTTTTTTTCTCTTCAATGAATAAATATTGTTTAAACTAAACTACATGCCTTCGCGATGTGTTTGTCACCGCATTTCATACATCGTTGCTCCCCGTTGCATTTGTGTGACAAGTGCCCAAATTTCTGACACTTGTGACACTGAACGGGTTGCGGAAGAACACGATATTCCTCGGTTTCGTATTTTTTCCCATTAATAATTACCCCTTTGCTTATCAGATTTAATTTCGTTGCTCTATTAGGGCATTTTACTTTTATTTTCCAAGTATGGTTACCCGTGGCTTTGGAGATTAGTCTCTCCCACGAGCATCCTGGAAGGGCTTTATCAATCGAGTTTTTTTCCGTTTTGGGGTGGACGCGTGTGATTACGACACAGGGGTTTGGTTGCGGGTGGCCCTGTGTCTTGTTGGTTTTATTGATCACCTTAGGGGGCGTTTTGGCTTTTACTTTATCGGCGTACGTCGCTCTATCGGTTGGGCTAGCTGTCGCATTCACTATTTCCGGTGATGTAGACTCTGTTGCGTTAACAGAGTCCCCATTTCTTGGTGTGACCACCGAGTCCTTTCCAGTAGCGGTGCTCTGTGAATTTTTCTTGATGATTTTTGTCTTCTTGATATGCCGATCAATAGTCATACAGAAACCATTTTCGTCTTCGGCGTCCACGGTTTCATCATTTTCACGGAACTCATTGGAGAGTTTCCTTTTCGATCGATTTTGGTTTGGTGATTTTTTCTGTCGCTGCGATTTGGGGACTTTAGCTGAATTTTTATCCAATTGAATTTCAACCGCCACGGCCGGGGAAACTGCGACCGTGTTGGTAGCTTCTTCTACTATGGAACGCAGCCAGTTATCCTGGCTGGGGGTAATTAGATCTGAATCTATTTCAGATATCCCCGGCAGTGAGCCGGCGGACGCAGGTCTTCTCATTTCTGTAGCAGCGTCAATACATGGTAGCTCGGGAACAGGAGGAGCATGGTCCTCCTTACCTGGTTTGGCTTTCAGAATTGCCTTTTCCAATTCCCTTCTCAATTCAGCCTTTTCTTTATCTGCCTGTCGCTTCTGGGCTTGAAGCTCTGACCGCAAACCCTCTATGGTGTCATTTAATCTGGCTATTTCTTTCTGGAAGCCAGACATCATCGACATTATCGATGTCATATCAGTATTAGTGGAATTTCCACTGTTACTCAGACTACCAGAATTAAAGGCACAACTGTTCAACTGAGCTTGACTTTGTTTATCCATTATTTTTATTTGTAAATAATTCTAAAATTCTAAATTTTATTTTTTTAAGTTATTAAAGATTTTAATTTAATTGTATTGGCTTAAATTGTATTGACTTAAATATTCGTTTTTAGTTTTAACAGAGAAAAGCAGACAGAAAATAGATAGAGTAAAAGATAAACACTTACAAAATTACACTAGAGTGCACAGAAGTGGTACAGAGAACAATAGGCTTTGTTAATATCCAAGCCGTGAGATGTGTTCAGTCAGGAGCTTTCACAGACACGTCCGATCAGTACGACTGTCAATATATGCCATCCATATTCCCTTTATATACAAAAAAGCAGCAAAGCAGCCGACTTTGTTTATCCAACAACTCCAACATGAGCGTCACTCATGACCACTGAATACATTTGATCAATTGTTTTCAAGTCAGTAAATACACTTATGATATTCACTGATTGTTTTCAAGTCATTAAAAACACTCATTGATATATTAACTGCTTGTTTTCATTGACAATTCATAGACAATCAATCACCACTGAATAATTTTGACTCATTGTTTTCGAGTCAGTGAAAACACTCATTGATATATTGGCTTTCGAGTCAGTGAAAACACTCATTGATATATTGGCCGCTTGTTGACGGGAAAATACTGTACCCGGGAAAATGAGATCGGGGCAAATATCCGCCTAAGAAAAAAGAGATCGGGGCAAATATCCGCCTAAGAAAAAAGAGATCGGGGCAAATATCCGCTTTTGTATCGGGGCAAATGTCCGCGGGGCAAATCTCCGTATCCCCTTTTGGATACAGGTTTCTAGAGCTTTTCAAACAAAATTTTTTATCTATAGATTTTCCTGGACTGTCAGGGTCATTTTATATGGGTATTATCATTGTTCCAATTACCCACATTTGTCGGTAACAGGACAAAACCCCCTCAGGACAAAACCCCCTCATTTTTTGCATCGTAGGACAAAAACCCCTCAGGGAAAAAAACCATCAGGACAAAACCCCCTCAGACGCACCATTAAATAAGTGTGAATATGTTATGTTTTACAATGACATATAAAATTGTAAATAAATGTTTTAAGCCAGCAACTCACAGGTTAGATCGCAACTATATATAGTTGGTTTTCGTCATTTGAATAGTTCAGACCTAATTTTTTTCATTTTTTGTCTCAAAAGCAAAGGTTATGACCCCTCATTGGAACGAGCTCGTTCCAATGAGGGGTCATAACCTATGTTTTTGAGACAAAAAAATGAAAAAATAATGAAAATTAACTGGTGATTTTTTAGAATAGCGCAGGTCGGTTTTGGCCGCTACGTTGAGTAAAGGGTTAATTGCACAGCCTATATCAAGCCTCCCACTTGAAAATGTCTTCTCTTCGTGTTGGGAAAAGAGTAAACCAGCCAACGCAATTCAAGAAATATTGTCAATCAATATTCATTATTTAGTTCAATTTTCTCCTTTAAAATATAAGTCATGACCTCATTGGAACAATCTCGTTCCAATGAGGGGTCATAAGTTATGTTCGGGTGGATAAAATGGAAAATTTTAATATTTTAAGTAAATAATTTTAAAAGAGCTGTTTACTTGTGTTGTTTACTGAACACTCCATTTTACCCTCTCGAACTTAACTAATAATAATAACTCTTTGGCCAGCCGCTGATTTGTCGCGGTCCTCATAAGAGAAGGCCATCATTCCCCCTGCACCCCACCCCCTCTTCCCCTCCCAGCATTCAGATATAAACTGCTTAATAGTGTCCCTCACTTCCTCTTTTTCAATTTCTTCAATAAGCATTCCTACCCTCTCCCTCGTGTCCCCCTTCAGCCATCTATCCTTTGTTTCTTCACCCCACTTCTGCATTATTCTTCCAGTAAATTTTATTCTATGAGGTATATACTGTGGACATTCCAAGAGAAAATGTTCCAGGGTCTCCACTCCAGAGTGGCACATTTGGCATCCCTTTTCCCCATCTCTCCCAATTTTTCCCTGAAGCTCCAGTGATCTTGATCTCAGTTTGAACAGCAGTGACCCTCCAAAGGTGCCATCTAGGTACTTCTCAAAAGCTGGCTTTTCTTTATATTGTAACCCCTGCAGTGATCTTTTCACGCTAACCCCTGCTCGCCAGTTTCGATTGCAATCTTCCATGACTCTCTCTTTGACAAACCTTTTGCCTTCTTTCATTCCTACTTCTATGTTTGTGACCTCTATAGAGTAATTGTCCATTAGTTCCCTCACATGTTTTGACCACCCCGTTTCTATATTAGAATTCCAAATGGTATCGAGCATCAATTTGCACCACCGGTTGTCAGGCAGGTTTCTCAAGTAGTTAAAGTAACACAGTTTTCCCAAATCTACCCTGTCCTTGATTTTCATCCACCAAGCTCCCCCCTTACTGCTTCCAAAGCTGCAGCATTACTCGACCCTGTTATCCATCTGCCGGCATCATTTTGAGTATTTTCCAACTTCTTAATAACGGTTTGGTTTGATGGAATCACGTCCGTGCCATACGTTATACTTGGTAAACCCACCCTCTCCCACAGTGTTTTCCCCACAAAGACCTTGTTGAAACTATTTTTCCCTAAAAGTTTTAGTTGGTTCAGAATTCTTTTCCCCTTCAGAATCAGTTTGGCTGAGTAATTTCTGTACACTTATGATCTCTTATTGGGATCAGCTCGTTCCAACGAGGTAACTTTTCTCTCTCTCTCTCTCTCTCTCTCTCTCTCTCTCTCTCTCTCTCTCTCTCTCTCTCTCTCTCTCTCTCTCTCTCTCTCTCTCTCTCTCTCTCTCTCTCTCTCTCTCTCTCTCTCTCTCTCTCTCTCTTTCTCTCTCTCTCTTTCTCTCTTTCTCTCTCTCTCTCTCGCCCCTCCCTCTCTCTCTCTCTCGCTCTCTCTCTCTCTATCTCTCTCTCTCTCCCTGTGGAATCTATTTTTGTCTCTCGCGTATCTCTTCAAATGCCAATTGGCAAATTGACACATCTCTTGAAATGCTAATGATTTATTTTAGTCAGTTTCATTAATAGGTAGAAAATACAATTCCAAAAAATACTATTGTAAACGTTTTATAGTATTGACCTCAGGACCGAAGTCGATTCGCCTCCTCCCGACTCCCTTGACTCGCACATCGGAATTTGTCGAAAGAAATGGTTTGGCGCGCCGAAGGCGCGCAGGGACGATTTGGGGGACAAGCCCCTTTCGACCCTCTTTAACTGTATAAGTTTTTGGCTTGTCGGGATGTGGAAAAGAAGGGAAGGAGTTAAGGTTGTCAACGGCGTCTGTGTCTCCTGCGGTTTTTCTTGGGAGGAGGAGGATGCGTCGATGAGATAGTTGTAGGTGGTGTTTTCGGATCAGGGGGAAGAGTAGGCTCTTCTTTGGCGGTGTACGGCCTGATCCTTGCTGCTGTTTCTTGAGAACTGTTGGAATGTCCGATAATCATTTTGAGTATTGTCCTGGTCATTTGGGATGAGGTACCTGCTTCTAGTTGGTTGTTGTACGTCTTCTGGAGTGTGGCACGGAAATAGTCGCACGGGATCTCCTCCCCGAGGAATGCCTCCACGGAATCCGGGATGCTCTCCTCCTGGTCCGAAGAAGCCGGAGAAGCAAGAGCTGGAGGGGTGGAAGGTGCGTCGTCTGGGACAACTTCCTGTACCATAGACAGATCATCTTCCTCCATCTCCTCTTCAGATGAAGAGTCAGATGGTTTGGAGATCGATCTGTCACCTGACGACCCATAGTCCTCCGGACCCTCCTCCTGGGAGGGGGTGCCGAGCTGGACAAGGGTTGGTCAGGGGTGACAGGTGTTGACCCTATGACGCCCTCACTTGCCTCCTTCTCTTTCTTCTCCTTCTTCTTCTTCTCCAGAAACTCCGTCATTCGGCGGGCATCTCGTCGTCTGGCGGAGGGTCCCTTCTTTCTCTTCCTCTTCTTCTTGGTGGTGGCTGTACTGCTCCGGCGGTCTTTGTCCAGCTTGTCCGAGCCGCAAGGAGGGTGACCAGTGTGGGAGGAAATCCCTCCACGGAAGGTGCTACACCTCTCCAAGGGCGTCGGTTCTGTATTAGTGTCAAAATCCACTGTCAAGTGAATTGTTCCCTTGCGCACCTGGATACTCCAGGTGGTAGCAAGGGCGGCCTTCACTTTGATCAGTGTTTCTTGAATGACTAATGGTAGCTCATTGTTCTCTAGATGTTTACACCTCGGAGTCCAAGGTGCACATCGGAAAATTTCAGTTGTCGAAGAAATAATTTAAACACTTGCCCCACCTCTGCGTTTGATTGGTTGAAAGCATACAGCGTGAAAGTCGTCAACATCGTATAAACCAAATCATGTCATGATTTGGAATGTCGCTACACGTTCGCACATCCGGTCCAACTTTGAAGACTCTGGAAGACCCGCTCACTCAATCCAATTGTCACCGTGAGGGCGTGACGGCAGACTGATAGATGGACAACAAGCTTGTAAACAAAGATCAATGATCGATTTTTCATCGCCTCCAGTCAGCGAGAATATAATGATAATTTCTCGGGAACAATTGAATTTAATAAAATATACCGAAGTGGGAGACGAATAAAAGATCATACACCCAATCATGATTTTGGGGGAACTTAAAAAAAATGTTTTTAATGATATTGTTACGTGACTTGCTAAATATCGTCTGCGATCGAAAATCGAAACAACAAACAATTTGACAATGATTGACGTGACTTGTTTGTGGCACACTTTCCTGAGTTTGACTGTTGTCTTTTGCGAAAATTAAAAGTTTTTCGTTCACGTACACATAGTTTTTATATTTTAATATTACAGCCATATTAAATTATAAGAAATAACTGTTGTTTTCCTTCGGTTTATGCGATATAAACCGAACATTTTTAGCACAAGCTTAATCATAACTCGCTACGCGAGTTATGAAGCTTGTGCTAAAATTTTCGGTTTATATCGCATAAACCGAAGGAAAACAACAGTTATTTCTTAAATGTACGTTACACTAGAAATGTTAATGCATACAGTACAAACCGAAATAAGGTGTGGGAATGCCACTAGGAAATTTCATCCCACTTTTCTCTATTAAAAGTTAGAAGCCATGACAGCATTTCCCGGGAATCTTTCCCTGAGGGCTTGCCACAGAATGATGCCAAGGCTTGCACGTATTGATAAGAACTATAAGTCAACAACACGATAAACGAGAAGTGGATTGCGAAATTAGGTCCAATAAATTATAGTTACCAATCAACCTGGTTGTATTTCATGAATTGAAACAACCTATCCCGTGACTTGAATGATACAGAGCCGCGTTTGAATACCGACAGCGAGATTGGCAACTAACTTACGCCATGTCCTTTGTTCAGTTCACAAAATGCAAGTGACGTCACTTACACGCCTAGACTATTGTTCTGTCAGATATTTCGTGTTGGTTTCGGTTATATTCAGTGAGCAAAAGGTATTCAAATGACGTCACTTATACATCTAGTCTATTGTTCAATCAGATATTTCATGTTGGTTTCGGTTATACTCAATGAGCCATATGTATTCAAGTGACGTCATTTACACACCTAGTCTATTGTTCTATCAGGTATTCCATGCTGGTTTCGGGTATACACAGTGTGCCATACGTATTCAGGTGACGTCACTTACACACTTAGTCCATGCGACGTCGATGTCTTGCCATCCAAGAGGCAAACGGTGGACATACACACTATTGACTGCATGTGTGAACTTTTCATTTCACCCCACGTCTGAATTGCGACGTCCTGACGTGACGCTGGCAACAGTAAGAACATGAAATTATGCAAATTCATACAGCTAGACTCTAAATATGAATTTACAATAATTTGTTTGGGATTAAAGTCGATAATACTAAAACAATTGCTCCGTATATTGACTCCGTATAGTTTGAGAAGCGATGAGGTGGAATTTTTTCTTTCATGTTCAATCAATGATACATCAGACTTGACTTATTAGTGTCGGTTACATCAACTGGAGATAAGGCTTTGCTCTCAGGGTGAAACACCCAATGGATGATAGATAACTCTATTTGTGTAGAATGATGTGCACTCCGAGCACTCGAGTCCGTAAACTTCCGTTTAACGGAAGTATACGGTCTCGAGTGCTCGAAGTGAACTTAATCTGTTATTGGTGTTTTGAACAACCCAATACGCCGTGCTTAATTTGGTAAACGAGTTAAAACATGTCAAAATTGTTACTTGGTGGTTCTAACAGGCAAGAAAGGTCGGTAGCTTGTACCAATATATGTATACATGGAAGAGTTAACCGATTGAAAGTCGCATTTACGCTGTTGAGAAGACATCGGGCCGTCGGTTTTATAAGAATCGACTCGAAAAATGACTCGACTCGACTAGAATCGAATCGAGAATCTACTCGAACTAAAATATCAGACTCGCAGTGCCCTAGCTGTAGCTCTGCATTACAGTTAAAACTAGAAGTCCTGTCACGAAATGCGCGCTTATCAAGGCTCAATTGCCATATCAAATGGTATCCAAAACATGGCAGGTTCTCCTGGTTACTCACAGGAAACACAGGCAATGTTTCGGCCAATGGACCTCCGGGTTACCCGGAGGTCCATTGGCTGTGACATTGCTTGTGCACAGACGATATGTACATAATTAAATAGCCTTACTATGGTCATAACGCGTAGATTAACGCGCAGATCAACGTGCTATTTGTGCGCATTTCGTGACAGGACTTCTGGTGTTAACTGTATGTTCCCAAAATGTACTGGAAAAAGCGGAAATGCCATTAAAATGGGTGACGAAATTTAAGCACGTTTGGAGATCCTCGCGCACCCTGAGGTGATGCGCAAATGGTGCTGAGGTTTCGTGGGGTCCTGTGTGGAACTGATAAACCTTCAACAGAAGGGACTTCGGCTTGAGGCGACAGCCCTACATACAAAATTCAAGTTGTCAAGAATTGACTGCATTTGCTTCAGAGTGGTTTTATATTTTTTGTAAAATATCATGGTCTTACAAATTAGCTCCACGGCTTTTGTCCTCGGAATCCGAATGATCATCTGCCCTGTATCTAACTCCAAACGTAAAAGGCTGAGGTCAGTCTTCTCATCGGCAACGGGGATACCTAAAATCTGACATTCGGAAAAAAATGCTTCATAATATTTTCATCCTCGGAGGTGTCCGGTCGCCCCCCCCCCCCCCTACCCCAAGGGAGAGTCATCCAAGTAATGAAAGTATTGTTAGACTCGCTCAACTGACGAACGCGCCATTCCAAAAAGGCAGAAAACGCTTCAAAGACAGCACGGGAAATGGGAGAGAACTCTTAACTGAATTCACAACAAACCAGATCCTGACAAAAACAGATTTATACCGAAAGAATAAATCTTTTTATTACATGCTAGCCTGTGAATTATCGGAAATTATCTAAAAGATATTTTTCGATATCCATCGAGTCGATGGATATCGAGAAATATTCCTCAATAGCTTCCTAAATGACGTCACGCTACATCGCATCACATCGCCTTGAAGGAACGATCAGCTGATCTTTGTTGTTGTTCTGAAACGTACGCATTTGGAGGTCGAATTGGGCTGAATGTTGTGAAATAAAATGTCTCGTAGCATAAAATAAAAAAGAACCAACTCTGTTTTAGTCAGTACAGTTGAATCCTGTTAATTGAATAGTCACTTTGCCAATGAAAATTATTCAATTAACAGGAGTATTCAATTAACAGGAATTATGTCACCTTTCTGTACTGTAGAGACAAACTTAGCATTTATTCTATTATATCTTGTTTGACAGAGCTCCATGATCTCTGTCAAACAAGATGTAATAGATTAAATGTCTGTATTGGATGTACAGAGGCCAAATAGGTCTATAAACAAAGGAAAACTGGGGAGAGTCGGGGTAATTTCTCGACAGGTTACAATATTTTTTATTCAATTAACAGGAGTTTACTCTATAACCTATATTCAATTAACAGGTCAAATTTGTACTGGAGATGTGGTAAATGGTTTTGTATTGGGAAATTATATTCAATTAACAGGGTTATTCAGGTAAGAGATATCCAATTAAGTGGTCTCCTCTGTATCTGAAATTATTACATGAGTGTGGACTTGAAAATTTTATTTTTCAGGAGCGCTTGCGCGAAGTGAAAAATAGTATTTTCAGGCCCACACGATGATTTTTTTCAGTAGCTTCCTAAATGACGTTTCGGCGAATGACGTCACCTTGAATGTCGCCTTGAAGGAATGATCAGCAGCGTTTTGTTATTGTCTTTATACAGTTTGCAGTCGAATTCGGCTGAATATTGCGCAGTAAAATGTCACGCAGCATATAATAAAAAGAAATTCTACGCTAAATCGCGAGTGAAAAATAATACTTTCAGGTCCACACGAATGAGATAATTTCCGATATTCACGTGATACGTTATGTCAATGTTCTAGGGTGATATTTTTTATACTGGAGGCTGCATCTTAGTTTCTATGGTAGTACGTGGTTGCTATGGGCCTGAAAGGCCTACAGTGGATATGAGGGTATGTACAATGTAATTACCACAAATAATCCGACAATCCTTCACAACTACCGAAACGGACTTGCCGAAGCCCCATTTTGGGCTTATAATAGTAGCATGTAGTTCTATAAAGCGCGTTTCTTTGTACAAGAGTACTTTATTGGTTCGGATTCCTGCAGAATCGCCTGATAGAATTACCCAAATAGATCTGATAAGTCGTACCTGATCGAATTCTTTCAGAATCCCCTGCTACTACCTATAAACTATGCAATATTTTTGTGTTGGGCATATTGAATCGGAGTATACCCTAGAAACATAGAAGAACTTTTCGGTTTGACGAGTTTTTCTTATTGTTATTATATATAGCTTTTCTGGCTTGTTCTAGCAAGTTCTAATCCTATTCCAAGTACTTCTGATCTTGTTTCGAACAGCATATCTTTCACTTATGTAGATCGTCCAAGCAGACCACTTTACTGTAGCTATTGTAAATGTATTGGTCGATCGACTCAAATCTCATAGAGCAAAGGAGCTACAGGGCGATCGACCGAGTGACTCCACATACTGTTCTACGACTCATTTCTGGAGAAAAGGTATTCCATGACTGCAGTCGTTTTCAAAAAGGGATTCTGTAAGAAGGATACCTACAGTACGTGGAGAGTGTATTATCACCAAATCACTCACAGAGTGGAGATTCCACCCAGGCAATAATTGCAAATGTGTTGCAAAGCATAACCAGCACAAGCAAAGTTCCAGCCAATGGACCTCCGGGTTAAACCCGGAGGTCCATTGGCTGAAACATTGCTTATGTTTTTTGTCGATGTGTACAGAATTTGAAAGTTATAGCTTGGGTGATAACTCCACTCCGCGGGTGATTTAGGTACAATCCACTCTCCACGTACTGTAGAAACAGGGTTGATGATTTCTCCTAATAAGCTATCGACCCAATTACTGAAAAGTCATTGCTCGAACTACTCGAACCCCATCGAGCAAATGAGCACTTTGCAATTGCCCGATCGAGTGACTCCACATACGGCTCTATGTACTCATTTCGGAAGAAGGGATTACATAACCATAGTTGCTTTCAAAAAAGGATTCCCTAAGTGGGATACATAGAAACAGGGTTAATGATTTCCCCAAATAAGCTATCGACCAATTACTGATATCCCACCGAGCAAATGAGCTAGAAAGCTATTTCTCATTCGAGTGACTCCACATACTGCTCTACGACTCACATTTCGGAAAAAGGGATTCCACAACCACAGACGTTTTCAAAAACAGGATTCCGTAAGTGGGATACCTAGAGACGTGGTTGATGATTTCTCCTATATGCTAACGAGCAATCACTGAAAAGTCGTTGCTCGAACGACTCGAATCCCACGGAACAAATGAGTTATAGAGCAATTGCTCGATCGAGTGACTCCACACATTGCTCTGCGACTCATTTTGGAAAAAAGGGATTTGCCTTTTTATTTTTTTTTTAACTCTTCAACATACTAAAATTTCATGAAAATTGGACGAACTTTAATTTTTGCGACAGTGACGCCCAACCGTCACCGCAACGGCAGCCCCAGACGAATTTTGGGCCTTTTATGCATATTTTCCCTTAAACGCCACCCGCAAAATCAGCCATGACCGTTGGGAAAAGTCCCCAAAACAGCTACCTTTTTCTTTTTCTTTTTGAACTCTGCAACATACAAAAATTTCAGGAAAATTAGACGAACTTTATTTTGTGTGACATTGACGTCCAACTGTAGCTGCAACGGCAATCCCACACGAATTTTGGGCTTTTTGTAGACATTTTCCTCAGTGGTTACTGCATTGGACTTCAAACCGAAAGGTACATAGTTCGATCCCCACCAGGGGAAACTGCGTTGTGTCCTCGGGCAAAGCATCCCGATTGTCCATGTAGGGGCACGGTGGCGCTATGTACAAAGGCGTACTGCACGTCGATGGTGTGCACGTCTTCAACCAATGCTAACCCTGCTTGTGTGAAGTTAGTACGCTGGGGTGTCTGACAGCTGCTCGTCGTTGCTCGGTGGTTCTCTCCGTATACTCCAGCTCCGTCCACCCATAAAAATTGTCCGGCACTCTGTGACCCTGGATGTCAAAAGTGTCGTTAAACCCCAATAAATAAATAAATAAATATGGACATTTTCCCTTTAACGTAAACCGAAAAATCGGCCATAACCATTGAGAATTTTCCAGGTCAGTACCACATTTTTAGATGGGTCTTTGTCAGAGATGAGATTTTCAAAAGTTGAAAGTGGGATGCTTGATACAAGCGTTGAAAGTAAAGGTTTAAGAAAAACGCCTAAATTGGACGCCGTTTTCAGTGCTGGAAATGAACAAAATTCACGGGTGTAGTTTTAAGCTCCCGCGAAATCAGAAACGAGAGTAAATTGCACCCGTAAAATGTTAGTATATGAATTTTCGAGGGAATGCTATCACCAAACATCAAAAACCTTAAGCCTTTGAACTCGATCGGCTTTCTTCCGACAAAGAACATGATACGTCATAACGCCATTAAATAGGATGGCTATTCAGTAAATGGGTGGGGTAGACCAATCAGTATTTTCAACGTGCAGCCCCGAGGCTGCACGTTGAAAATATTGATTGGTCTACACCAAATAATGAATATGGACTTTTCTCAAATACCACTAGTGTTCAAAGGGTTAAATGTATAAGGAATTGCTGAATTATGACAGTCAATTGCCACTGGCCACAGTGTGCTGCTTTCTCAAAAAAACACACATTTATATGCTCTCACAGTATATTAGTGCTCCACAATATTTTTCAACGAGTGCATTTTTTAGCTCCCGTAAAATAGAAAACACGGATGCTGACGGGAGCAATTGCACTAGCATCCGTCTCATTTCCAGGACTGTGTCTTGGGGCATGAAGGCATAGAATCAAAAACCTAAAGTAGCGGTAAGACCTAGAAAAACATTATAAGTTATTCTGTTTGTTGGCAGGGGACATGGTCTCACGTTCCCTGCATGAAATTTATATTCAACCGAGGCGTCAGTCGAGGTTGAATATATGCTTCATGCAGGGAACGTGAGACCATGTCCCCAGTCAACAAACAGAATAACGTGTATGTCCCGTTCTTACACAAGTAAAATTGAACTGGAAAAAAAATCGCTTCATTCCAATCATTTTAAAATTTGTTGTTGTACAGCGAATATTAGAAAGCAGACGTTGTTTCGGTAAGGTGTTAACCTTTGTCATAACAGACTGGAGTGATTTCACTTTATTCAATGTTTTCGTACGCAATCAACGGGGCGAGATGCTTTCGATTCGTTTCAGTTTATGTTACAGTAAATTAATGAAAAGAGACCTTATAATCTAACCGGTTTCATAAATTATTACCCACTAATCTTTTTGTGCGTAATAACGGTACTTTTGTGTGTATTTTACTTCAGTTAAATGTATTTGTCTCAGTTGATTTCAAGTGAAAAAAGACATTGCGATGAACCGTTGCTCATGGCAACGAGGCGCTTTCCTTGACAGTGGACATAAGAATCGCTGACAGTAGACATATGCGCGTGCCCGGCGACTTAAAATAAAATCAACGAGGCATTGACCAATCACTGCAAGGTATTGTGCTTGGTATCGGGACATAGCTATAAGTGTACCAGATTTCATCAGAATTGCTCTTGACACTGTAATAATCGGCGATCTTCCGTTTCCATTGATGCCACGCTTTGTTAATTTGGCGTGTTTTAACTGGTTTAGTGCTAAAAGCCACTATTAGGTCTTTCAAAAAAATTAGGGTACCAGAGGAAAAGCCAGCATTTTCCTTACTCATGTTTCATATTTTAATATCAACGCCTATATAAAGCATCCTACTTTCATCTTACCGATATGGGACATTCTCAACGGTTATGACCGATTTTTAGGATAACCTTATTGACAAAAACTAAAATGTCGTCCAAATTACGTAAACTTTTAGTATGTTGTAGAGTTCAAGAAAGTAAGAGACGTGTTTTTTTTAATTTTTAGATTTATCGTCATTTTTAGGTTTTGATATCAGTCTTTATCCAAAATAACGTCAGATTGACGTCTTTTTCATTAACGCTTAATATCCACCACGTTATTCAACTTTCCTTCTCAATGTTTTTCAAATAAACTCTCCAATAAAACCCATTTCTAAAAATGCATTCACTTTTTAGCCGACGGAAAAATCGTCTGGGGTTGCCGTTGGGGTGACGGTCTGACGTGTACGTCGCAAAACATAAAGTTCCTCCGATTTTCAGGAAATTTTAATATGTTGTAGAGCTCAAATAATAAAATGGTATCTGTTTTGGTGATTTTGTTTACCCTTTACCTGACATGAAACGCAGACGACATTTGCCAAAAACTTCTTGAATAACCAATTTTTTTCATTTTTTGTCTCAAAAACATAGGTTATGACCCCCTCATTGGAACGAGCTCGTTCCAATGAGGGGTCATAACCTATGTTTTTGAGACAAAAAAATTAAAAAATAATGGAAATTAATTGGTGATTTTTGAGAATAGCGCTGGTCGGTTTTGGCCGCTACGTTGAATATAGGGTTAATTGCACAGCCTATATCAAGCCTCCCACTTGAAAATGTCTTCTCTTCGTGTTGGGAAAAGAGTAAACCAGCCAACGCAATTCAAGAAATATTGTCAATCAATTTTTATTATTTAGATCAATTTTTTTTCCTTTAAAATATGTCATGATACCTCAATGGAACAATCTCGTCCCAATAAGGGGTCATAAGTTATGTTCTGGTGGGTAAAATGGAAAATTTTAATATTTTAAGTAAATAAGCTGTGTACTTGTGTTGTTTACTGAACACTCCATTTTACCCTCTCGAACTTAACTTATGACCTCTTATTGGGCTCAGCTCGTTCCAACTCTCGTTCTCTCTCTCTCTCTCTCTCTCTCTCTCTCTCTCTCTCTCTCTCTCTCTCTCTCTCTCTCTCTCTCTCTCTCTCTCTCTCTCTGGAATCAATTTTTGTCTCTCGCGTATCTCTTCAAATGAAGTCCAAAATAATTTTAATACCATCCCCGCTTGTACCATTGCTTTATGACAAATGGCAAAAACGATTACTATTACAATTAGAGCAATGATCATATCCATTTTGAATGGTCCGAATGTATCTGACAGATGGCTGGTTTCTTCAGGAAGTTTGATCGAAGGAATCAAGTCCATCCACAGTGCCACTCGATCAGCGAACAAATGGTCCTTTTGTTTTATTTCTGCGAACGTCGCACCGAATTCCAGGAATTTCTGTTCATCCTTCGTGTATTCCGGCCATTTTGTTGGTAGGGAATCTGTAACTGGTAGGTTTGGATTACTGAAATTAACCAAACCTAATAACTTAAATAACTTAAGATTATTATATCAAAAAATGTTGTTGTAGGGTGTTTTTTGTTGTTTTTTTTTTGCACTTTACCACCTCTACTTGTCTGGGGAATCTTAAATGAAAAGAATATACAGTCATCAATATTTATTGCATACAGTGGTCAAACTACATATGGTCACTTTAAATAATAAATACAAACATGCAACTCTTATACGTCCCTAAGGGATCTGTATGTTGTACCCTTAGGGTGGAAGCAACATAATCACATGTTATTCCAGTCTCGCCACTCATCCCGCAGTTACAACCATCTTGACACAGGTTAAAGGGGCAGTCATCTTCTCAGGCCGGGGGATAGACAGCACACTTGCTCACCCAACCGGCGAAAGTCACGTGAGCAAATGCTGCAATTTCCTTAACTCACTGAGTACAAACTTATTGTGCATAACAATAAATATTGTTGCATATTGTAATACGCAGGTCAACTTGCCTTAGAAGCTACCCTACATTTGGAGGGGGGACCTAAAGAATAAGCTGGAACAGTGTCATATCTACGAAGTAAAACATAGGCAAGTTTGTTTCCAAACAAATGAGGGAAAGAGAGTCAAAGGGCTCCCCTCGCTTCATTTGCTTCTACAGTTTCCTGGAGTAGCAAGCTCTTAGAGCTAAAGTTATAAGTTTATTTCCACGAAATAACTTGAGCTACAGTAACATGTTTGTTTCCAAGCAAATGAAAGAAATGGGGCCACAGGCTCCACTTACCTCGTTTGCTTGTTAAACAAGACATAAATAATTATCTACTAAGACAAGCTCCCGGAGCTATATTTAGTGGCTAGCTCCTAGTTTTATAATTACATATTTATTCGGTTGTATCTTGACCGACAGAGCTCACAAAGCTCTTTCAATCAAGATATAACAGAAGAAATGCAGACTTTAAAATGGGACAAGAGGAAGCTATATTGCATGTTCCAGTTAATTGTTAAAGTGGACATACAAGTATCGTGGTTCTGCTGTAGAAGGATTTATTTAGAGTTATTATTTTGTGATTTGACCATACCCTTTTTAACAAACGAAAATGGACACTAGACGTCATGAAACAGACCCTTCATTGTTTAACCAAACAAGAATACACTTACTACTGTATGTATTAGGATAAATATTTAAATGTTATAAGCACACAAACACACTAGATCTGGCTTACAAGCAAATCTAGGGAAAGGAGCGTTGACCGCTATTCACTAGATCAGCTTGTATGGCAAGACAGAATAGTTCATACACAACTAAAATAGTTCCATTCATACCGGACTATTTTTTTTTTTTTTTTTTTTTTTTGAGACTATTTGCTTCCAAGCACATCAAGGGAGCAGGCTTCGCTTGGTGTGCTTGTGAAACAATCCAGAATTAGTACATGTAAAACTAAAAGATGCTTTTGCTCCAATCACTAATCACATTCTAGAATATTACCGTTTACACACAAAAATGGCAACACGCTCTTTGAGCTCTTAAAGTGTAGATCCTAGCTCCTAACATTCACATTTACCGTGAATAACAGCTATTAGGATTTTGTTCTACACACAATTCACATGAATCGATCACCCAGATCACCCTCCTGTAAATTGTGAAACTCTTAAATACTGACCCTTGGAGTTCTGACTCCAAGCTTTTCTAAAAAGGAATTTTCCCATAATTCCGTGACACTTTTTTGCATCCCAAGTTGACGAACTTGTGGAAGACAAAAAATAACGAGAATACTATTACATTCCACACCCTACTCCACTTGAACATTCGGCCACAACTAATTTACATATACTTCAACTGTATAACTAAATACTACAGTTGAAACTAGAAGTCCTGCCACGAATAGTGCGCTTATCTAGGCTTAATTGGGCGTTGGAATTGCGCACAATTGCCATATCGAATGGCATCCAAAGCACGGCAGGTTCTCTTGGTTACTCATAGCAAACACATGCAATGTTTCTGCCAATGGACCTCCGGATTACCCGGAGGTCCATTGGCAGAAACATTGCTTGTGCACAGGCCATATGTACAGAATTTGATAGCTTTACTTGGGTCATAACGCGTACATTAACGCGCATATCAACGTGCTATTTGCGCGCATTTCAAGACAGGACTTCTAGTTTTAACTGTACACTATTCCACTTGACCATTCGGTCACAACTAATTTACATATACTTCAACTGTATAACTAAATACTACACTTCATTCCACTTGACCATTCGGTCACAATTAATTTACATATATTTCAACTGTATAAAACAAAATGTTTACTGGCATTTCTAAAGTCAGACTCATACTGTTATTTACTTTTTAGAATATCAACTGAATTCTATCAAAAGATACTTGGCTCTTCCGCTATACTGCTTGCCTAGAAAAATTACGGCATATTTCTATAAGAATGCAATATCCATTACTGTACTGCGATTGGGGGGGAGCCTGCTGAATAAATTACTTCACAATGTGAGAAACCCCTATGGCATTTTGTATAAAATATCCATTGAAACTTGGTAAGCATTTGACGAAATGCTCAACAAGTTTCAATGAGATACCACTACTTGTTTGCTACAATTTTAAGATCTCAAAATGTCTAAAAATTAAATAACAAGTTTACTGGACTTACCTTCAATGAAAAGAATATACAGTCATCAATATTTATTGCATACAGTGGTCAAACTACATATGGTAACTTGAATGAATGAATGAAAGGTTTTAGCGCGCCGAAGGCGCGCAGGGACGATGTGGGATTTACAAATCCCTTGCGACCCGGTTAACCTTATTTTTTTTTTCCTTGGATCACACAGGCCTAGCTTTCCTATTGCCCAAAATGGAGTCTGAGGGGGTTATGCACGCGGTTAGAATACCCGGCAGTTTAAGCTGGAGTGTTAGGAGGTCAATACTCAATCCCCCAACGCCTTTAAAACTATTAGAGAGCGAGCTCTGTTCGGTTCCAGTTCGGCGATGGTAGAGGTTTGAGTCCCACCATGGTGGCGAGCCAGAATGTAATGTTGTGCGATGGCAAGTTTAAGGGAAGAAGAGAAAAGAAAACCAAACAGCAACGCCGGTTTGGTAGCGGCCCCGGTATATGACCATAGCGGTTACAAAAAAGAAGTGGAGAAAGCTCCAACAGTTTAGTTTTAAGAAACCGGGAGTCATCCATCAAGCCTTCTGGGAGATAGGATGCCGTATGTGATTTTGAGGTATCTGGTTATCCTTCGGGAATCCCAAATGACCTCCTCCACCCCACCCCAACCCCCCCCCCAAAAAAAAAAAAAAAAAAAAAAAAAAAAAATCACTGACACACACCCTCAAGCCCTTAAAAGGGCTGTTAAATCTTTATTCAAATGTTCATTTATATCAAATGTACACTCGTTCCCAGCCAGACAAGCTTGTTTCAATCCTTGCCTAGCGTTTGGTGGTTTCTTGTATATGTTGCAGAAAGGTAGGTTGCACCAATTCCTCCTACGCTTTGTCTACCATTTCCATGCGTCTTCTTGATAAGAGTGTTGCAAGAAAATTTGAGAATGTTCAGTTAGAAAAGTAAAAGGTAGAGAGAAAGATAGGTATCCGCTATTGTATATTGTGCCTGCTGTGTGATTGTTGTTATGGATGGGGTAAGGGGTGTGTTTCTTCGGAGTCCACTCCCAACACGCAGAGTTGCGAGGCAATCCTCACAGACTCAATCCTAAAGACCTCAATGAGTAGCGAGGCAATCCTCACTGACTCCACGCAGTTTAATTCTATTGAGTAATTTTAATTTACTGTGGGTTATTTTGTTTTTCTGTTTAGGGTTCGGTGTTCGTTCAGCTTCACCATTGATTCACTATCCTGGAGTATGTGGAGGGTTTTGTTATATAGATCTTATTAAACGCGTTTCAATCGCGCTTCAGCAGAGTTGCGAGGCAGTCCTCACAGACTCTATCCTAAAGTTCCCAATGAGTAGCGAGGCAATCCTCACTGACTCCACGCGATTTAGTTATATTGTATAATTTTTTTTTATTTTCATTTTATTATTTTTTTTTTTTTTTTTTTTTTTTTTATTTTCTGGAAACTTATTTTGTTTTTCTGTTAAGGGATCGGTGTTCGTTCAACTCAACCATTAATTCACTATCTTGGAGTCTGTTGAGGGTTTTGGTTTGTAGGTCTTTTAATCGCGTATCAATAGTTTCTACTTTTGCTAGCTCGTGAAGTTCCTTTATTGGTGTCCATTTCGGTTTGCATAGTGCCACTCGCAGGGCATAATTTTGAACCCTCTGTAGCTTCTGAATGTTGGTTTTGCTTAGGTCGCTTGTTATTATGGCACCGTATTCTAGTACCGGACGTATAAATGTTTTGTAGAGCTTGAGAAGCACATCTTTGTTTGCTCCCCAATTTCTACCTCTGATCATCTTCAGAAAATTGATACGTTTAGTAGCTCTAACCGTAATGGAGTTTACGTGACTGTTTAGACTGAGATTGCTATCTAGGATAAATCCCAAAAATTTGGCCTCTTTGTTTGCTTCTAGTTTGTGATCGTATAACTGGAGATCGATACTCGGGACTGGTTTTTTCCTTTGCTTTTTGAAGAACGTAACTTTTTGAGTTTTGGCGGCATTGAGTTTGATATGGTAACTTGACCACTGTAAGCAACCTTATATATATTCTTTTCTTGAGGTAAGCAGTGTTGTCAAGTAAACACTGGCTCTATAACCACAAGTGTTTTTCACACTTACTGGCAATCAACAATTATTTCATAGAACAGACATTATTCACTATGGGCTAATTGGGGGAAGTGACAACAATACAGCGCCATGTACTCAGTTAATCTGATGTTTGAAGTGGGTATGAGTGATAAAACAAGCTGTTAATCCTTTATTGTGCTATACCTGCCTTACAGATAGAGCACAATACGGTATTAATCTCAAGCATCTCTCACCTACGTACTTCACTGATAAGCTGATAATTAGTTACCAAAGCTGTTCTCCCTCAAAATATTAATATACTTTTATTTCAACTATTACCTTAAAATACTCATAAAAATACTCTATGACACTGTTTATCTAGAAAGAAATATCAAATGCTGGAGTAAATATTATAACGTTCAGGAATAGGGCCAATACAAAAAAAAAATTCAAATTTTAATTTCCCGCGGTTCGTAGAAAAAGCGGGAAAGTTTTGTCTTAACGGTACTTTTTGTCCGAAAGAGGACGGGTTTTATGTTGGATTGACTAATGAAACTGAAGAATATTTTTCACGTTTTGGTCGGTTCTGAAGTGAACAGTGGTTTCAATTCTAGCCTGACCTCGCTGGCTACAGCACACAAAATCTTAATTTAGATATTGTTTGTTATAATTTTTTAGTAACGTATCCATCGTTTAATTGGCAGCTTGGTCAGTATAATTCCTATATTTATTTGAATAGAAGTTCAATTACTTGGTTCAAATCTGAGATAGCAAGTCCAAGAGATCATACCCAAGATGGCGTTGACAGAGTTAATTTTGTTAGCTCGGCTTTTGGATACAGGTTTCCAGAGCTTTTCAAACAAAATGTTTTATCTATAGATTTTCCTGGACTGTCAGGGTAATTTTATATGGGTATTATCATTGTTTCAATTACCCACATTTGTCGGTAACAGGACAAAACCCCCCCAGGACAAAACCCCATCAGACAAAACCCCCTCATTTTTTGCATCGTAGGACAAAAACCCCTCAGACGCACCATTAAATAAGTGTGAATATGTTATGTTTAACAATGACATATAAAATTGTAAATAAATGTTCTAAGCCAGCAGCTCACAGGTTAGATCGCAACTATATATAGTTGGTTTTCGTCATTTGAATAGTTCAGACCTAATTTTTTTCATTTTTTGTCTCAAAAGTAAAGGTTATGTCCCCTCATTGGAACGAGCTCGTTCCAATGAGGGGTCATAACCTATGTTTTTGAGACAAAAAAAAATGAAAAAATAATGAAAATTAATTGGTGATTTTTTTAGGATAGCGCAGGTCGGTTTTTGGCCGCTACGTTGAGTAAAGGGTTAATTGCACAGCCTATATCAAGCCTCCCACTTGAAAATGTCTTCTCTTCATGTTGGGAAAAGAGTAAACCAGCCAACGCAATTCAAGAAATATTGTCAATCAATATTTATTATTAAGTTCAATTTTCTCCTTTAAAATATAAGTCATGACCTCATTGGAACAATCTCGTTCCAATGAGGGGTCATAAGTTATGTTCGGGTGGATAAAATGGAAAATTTTAATATTTTAAGTAAATAATTTTAAAAGAGCTGTGTACTTGTGTTGTTTACTGAACACTCCATTTTACCCTCTCGAACTTAACTTATGATCTCTTATTGGGATCAACTCGTTCCAACGAGGTAACTTTTCTCTCTCTCTCTCTCTCTCTCTCTCTCTCTCTCTCTCTCTCTCTCTCTCGCCCCCTCCCTCTCTCTCTCGCTCTCTCTCTCTATCTCTCTCTCTCTCCACGTGGAATCTATTTTTGTCTCTCGCGTATCTCTTCAAATGAAGTCCAAAATAATTTTAATACCATCCCCGCTTGTACCATTGCTTTATGACAAACGGCAAAAACGATTACTATTACAATTAGAGCAATGATCATATCCATTTTGAATGGTCCGACTGTATCTGATACATGGCTAGTTTCTTCGGGAAGTTTGATCGAAGGAATCAAGTCCATCCACAGTGCCACTCGATCAGCGAACAAATGGTCCTTTTGTTTTATTTCTGCAAACGTCGCACCGAATTCCAGGAATTTCTGTTCATCCATCGTGTATTCCGGCCATTTTGTTGGTATGTAATCTGCAACTGGTAGGTTTGGATTACTGAAATTAAACAAACATAACTTAGATTATTATATCAAAAATGTTTATCTTGAAAGAATTATCAAACCCTGGAGTAAATATTATAACGCTCAGGACCAGGGGCCAATACTATAAAACTTTCAAAATTGTATTTTCTAGAATTGTATTTCTAGTTATGACTTTGAATGAGTTGAAATGAAGCTTTAGTATTTTCAAAGATGTGGCAATTTGCCAATTGGCAAATTGCCAATTGGCAAATTGCCACATCTCTTGAAATGTTAATGATTTATTTTAGTCAGTTTCATTATTAGGTAGAAAATACAATTCCAAAAAATACTATTGTAAACGTTTTATAGTATTGACCTCAGGACCGAAGTCGATTCGCCTCCTCCCGACTCCCTTGACTCGCACATCGGAATTTGTCGAAAGAAATGGTTTGGCGCGCCGAAGGCGCGCAGGGACGATTTGGGGGACAAGCCCCTTTCGACCCTCTTTAACTGTATAAGTTTTTGGCTTGTCGGGATGTGGAAAAGAAGGGAAGGAGTTAAGGTAGTCAACGGCGTCTGTGTCTCCTGCGGTTTTTCTTGGGAGGAGGAGGATGCGTCGATGAGATAGTTGTAGGTGGTGTTTTCGGATCAGGGGGAAGAGTAGGCTCTTCTTTGGCGGTGTACGACCTGATCCTTGCTGCTGTTTCTTGAGAACTGTTGGAATGTCCGATAATCATTTTGAGTATTGTTCTGGTCATTTGGGATGAGGTACCTGCTTCTAGTTGGTTGTTGTACGTCTTCTGGAATGTGGCACGGAAATAGTTGCACGGGATCTCCTCCCCGAGGAATGCCTCCACGGAATCCGGGATGCTCTCCTCCTGGTCCGAAGAAGCCGGAGAAGCAAGAGCTGGAGGGATGGAAGGTGCGTCGTCTGGGACAACTTCCTGTACCATAGACAGATCATCTTCCTCCATCTCCTCTTCAGATGAAGAGTCAGATGGTTTGGAGATCGATCTGTCACCTGACGACCCATAGTCCTCCGGACCCTCCTCCTGGGAGGGGGTGCCGAGCTGGACAAGGGTTGGTCAGGGGTGACAGGTGTTGACCCTATGACGCCCTCACTTGCCTCCTTCTCTTCCTTCTCCTTCTTCTTCTTCTCCCGAAACTCCGTCATTTGGCGGGCATCTCGTCGTCTGGCGGAGGGTCCCTTCTTTCTCTTCTTCTTCTTCTTGGTGGTGGCTGTACTGCTCCGGCGGTCTTTGTCCAGCTTGTCCGAGCCGCAAGGAGGGTGACCAGTGTGGGAGGAAATCCCTCCACGGAAGGTGCTACACCTCTCCAAGGGCGTCGGTTCTGTATTAGTGTCAAAATCCACTGTCAAGTGAATTGTTCCCTTGCGCACCTGGATACTCCAGGTGGTAGCAAGGGCGGCCTTCACTTTGATCAGTGTTTCTTGAATGACTAATGGTAGCTCATTGTTCTCTAGATGTTTACACCTCGGAGTCCAAGGTGCACATCGGAAAATTTCAGTTGTCGAAGAAATAATTTAAACACTTGCCCCACCTCTGCGTTTGATTGGTCGAAAGCATGCAGCGTGAAAGTCGTCAACATCGTATAAACCAAATCACGTCATGATTTGGAATGTCGCTACACGTTCGCACATCCGGTCCAACTTTGAAGACTCTGGAAGACCCGCTCACTCAATCCAATTGTCACCGTGAGGGCGTGACGGCAGACTGATAGATGGACAACAAGCTTGTAAACAAAGATCAATGATCGATTTTTCATCGCCTCCAGTCAGCGAGAATATAATGATAATTTCTCGGGAACAATTGAATTTAATAAAATATACCGAAGTGGGAGACGAATAAAAGATCATACACCCAAACATGATTTTGGGGGAACTTAAAAAAATGTTTTTAATGATATTGTTACGTGACTTGCTAAATATCGTCTGCGATCGAAAATCAAAACAACAAACAATTTGACAATGATTGACGTGACTTGTTTGTGGCACACTTTCCTGAGTTTGACTGCTGTCTTGCGAAAATTAAAAGTTTTTCGTTCACGTACACATAGTTTTTATATTTTAATATTACAGCCATATTAAATTATAAGAAATAACTGTTGTTTTCCTTCGGTTTATGCGATATAAACCGAACATTTTTAGCACAAGCTTAATCATAACTCGCTACGCGAGTTATGAAGCTTGTGCTAAAATTTTCGGTTTATATCGCATAAACCGAAGGAAAACAACAGTTATTTCTTAAATGTACGTTACACTAGAAATGTTAATGCATACAGTACAAACCGAAATAAGGTGTGGGAATGCCACTAGGAAATTTCATCCCACTTTTCTCTATTAAAAGTTAGAAGCCATGACAGCATTTCCCGGGAATCTTTCCCTGAGGGCTTGCCACAGAATGATGCCAAGGCTTGCACGTATTGATAAGAACTATAAGTCAACAACACGATAAACGAGCAGTGGATTGCGAAATTAGGTCCAATAAATTATAGTTACCAATCAACCTGGTTGTATTTCATGAATTGAAACAACCTATCCCGTGACTTGAATGTTACAGAGCCGCGTTTGAATACCGACAGCGAGATTGGCAACTAACTTACGCCATGTCCTTTGTTCAGTTCACAAAATGCAAGTGACCTCACTTACACGCCTAGTCTATTGTTCTGTCAGATATTTCGTGTTGGTTTCGGTTATATTCAGTGAGCAAAAGGTATTCAAATGACGTCACTTATACATCTAGTCTATTGTTCAATCAGATATTTCATGTTGGTTTCGGTTATACTCAATGAGCCATAGGTATTCAAGTGACGTCATTTACACACCTAGTCTATTGTTCTATCAGGTATTCCATGCTGGTTTCGGGTATACACAGTGTGCCATACGTATTCAGGTGACGTCACTTACACACTTAGTCTGTTGTTCTATCAGGTATTTCATGTTGGTTTCGGTTATACTCAGTGGGCCATAGGCATTCCAGTGACGTTTCTTGCACACCTAGTCTGTTGTTCTATCAGGTATTTCATGTTGGTTTCGGGTATACTCTGTGGGCCATAGGTATTCAGGTGACGTCACTTCCACACTTAGTCTGTTGTTCTATCAGGTATTTCATGTTGATTTCGATTATTCTCAGTGGGCCACGGGTTTTCTTACATGCCTAGTATATTGTTCAATTAGGTATTTCATGTTGGTTTCGGTTATACTCAGTGGGCCATAGGTACTCCAGTGACGTCACGTACATGCCTAGTCTATTGTTCTGTCAGGTATTTCATGTTGGCCTCGGTTATACTCAGTTGGCCATAGGTACTCAAGTGACGTCACTTACACACCTAGTCTGTTGTTCTATCAGGTATTTCATGTTGGTTTCGGTTTCACTCAGTGGGCCATAGGTATTCCAGTGACGTTTCTTGCACACCAAGTCTGTTGTTCTATCACGTATTTCATATTGGTTTCAAGTATACTCAGTGGGCCATAGGTATTCAAGTGGCGTCACGTATACACTTAGCCTACTGTTCTATCATGTATTTCATGTTGGTTTCGGGCATACTCAGTGGATCAAAGGTATTCCAGTGATGTCACTCACACACCTAGTCTCTTGTTTTTTCGGGTATTTCACGATGGTTTTGGGTATACTCCGTGGGCTATAGGTATTCCAGTGCCGTCACTTACACACATAGTCTATTGTTCTATCAGACATTTCATGTTGGTTTCGGTTATACTCAGTGGGCCATAGGTACTCAAGTGGCATCACATACATGCCTAGTCTATTGTTCTATCGGGTATTTTATGTTGGTTTCGGTTATACTCATGGGCTACAGGTTTTTAAGTGACGTCACTTACATGCCTAGTCTATTGTTCTATCGGGTATTTTATGTTGGTTTCGGTTATACTCAGTGGGCCATGGGTACTCAAGTGACGCCACTTACATGCCCAGTCTATTGTTCTATCAGATATTTCAAGGTAGTTTCGGTTAAACTCAGTGGGCCATAGGTACTCAAGTGACGTTACTTACACACCTAGTCTATTGTTCTATCGGGTATGTCATGTTGGTTTCGGGTATCCTCTGTGGGCCATAGAGACTCAAGCGGGGTCACTTGCACGAATAGTCTATTGTTCTATCGGGTAGTCCATGTTGGTTACACCCTGGCTCCATTGTTTTTTGGGGTATGCTAGTAACTTGAAGTACCTGATAGAGCAATAGACTAAGTGTTTAAGTGACGTCACTTGAATACATCTGGTTAACTGACTATACCTGAGTCCGTGCGTTTTGTTCACTGAACAATGGTCAAGTTGTGAGTTAGTTACCAACCTCGCTGTCGGTATTTTATGAACCTTAGTTTGCGTTGTATTTTCTGTACAACTTTCTTCTCTTCGTCGACTCAATCCTTAATTGACACCATCATTTAATCCCCACCATCCCAAAACTCGGTTTCAAACCACACCATTTTTCCTGGTCACACCACTTTTCATGATTGCGTTAGACGAAAACGGTGAAAGATTTCGATGTAAACAAGCTGGTTGCGCCTACTAAAGTATCATGTGGAGATAACTCTAGCTTTCTTCTTATCTGCCGAGACCGGAGTCATATCAGTCGAGTTTAAAATCATATTTGTCGAGGTTGCTGAGAGACAATTCTGGGGGAGAAAATCCTATCTAAAAATAACTCAAGCTATAAGATGGTAAGATGTGAAAGGTTAAACGTAACTGGTCTCTGCTCGATAATTTCACCCTGTGGCCAATACTTTAAAAAAAATTAAATTCTATTTTCTAGAACTGTATTTCAAGTTATTATTTAATTAAGGTTCAACGACACTTTAACAGCCAAAGTCATACCGTGTCGGTGACAGTTTTACGGGTGGGGGAATCCGGAGTACCCGGAGCGAACCACCGAGCACCGACAAGAAGCTGCCAGCTCCCCAACATCTTAACTCCGCACTGGCAGGGTTAGATTGGTTGAGGACATGCGCACCATCGTCGTGCAGTACTCCTAAGTATACGGAGTCATCGTGCCCCCATGTGGACAATCGCAGCGGCAGGATTAGATTGGTTGAAGACATGCCCACCATCGAAGTGCAGTACTCCTTAGTATACGGAGTCATCGTGCCCCCATGTGGACAATCGGGTTTAAGTGCCTTTCCAAAGAACACAACGCGGGAGTCTGAATCGATCGCTCAGGCGGTCACCCATCCAATGACTAACCGCGCTCGACGTTGCTTAACTTCGGTGAGCTGACGAGAACCGGTTACCGCAACGCCACCGCGCCCCCGTATTTTCTCGTTATGACTTTTATGGGTTGAGATGAACCATTAGCATTTTCAAAGATGTGGCAATTTGCCAGTTGGCAAATTGCCACATCTTTTAAAATGCTAATGATTAATTTTAGTCAGGTATATTAATAGGTCGAAAATACAATTTTAAAAATACTATGGTAAAAGTTATATATTATTCGTTCCTGGTCTCTGTGGGCTCATTGAGTCAGTCGTACGACGAACAGGCGTTACGTGTGCTGAAAGTGTTGTAATAATCCGAATGGTACCAACCTAACAACTAAACAAAACAACAATTCTTTCCAAACTTCCCCACGGGCTCGGATAAATTATTTTATTGCACGCCTGTTCTATGTAATCCCAATCTACAGCAACACTAAAGCGTGCGAAAAATGAAAATCTGTTCCGCACATAGACTACGTGGAGAGAGTATTATCACTAAATCACCCACAGAGTGGAGATTCCACCCAAGCAATAATTGCAAATTTGTTTCAAAGCATAAAAAGCACAAGCAATGTTTCAGCCAATGGACCTCCGGGTTAAAGCCGGAGGTCCATTGGCTGAAGCATTGCTTGTGTTTTTAGTCGATATATACAAAATTTGAAAGTTATAGTTTGGGTGATAACTCCACTCCGCGGGTGATTTATTTACAATCCACTCTCCACGCACTGTATGTGCGGAACGGAAATTGTTGACGGACTATTTTTAAATAGAAGCGACATTGCACTGGAATTTTCTACAAATCGCGCAACGCAATTACAATTTGAATTACTGGCGATAGCTGAAAATCGTCCCATGAGTTCCAATGTGTTCTATGTGTCAGTAGGCACATAGAACACATTGGAACTCAGGAGACGAAATGGTTAAACGGCTTCCCCTCACAAATTTTGCTGGCGATAAAATTATGTTCTTTTTGTTGATAGTTGTAGAATGAATTGCTGAGTGTCCTTCTTATAAGTGTTTTTTTTTATAGACGCGAAGGCGTGTAATCAACACAGAACGACACACGCGTGTGAAAGGGTTAATCGATATGGCACTTCTGCCATCGCGGAAGGATAAAACTCGAGGCCTGCCGCCTCTCGTTCTATCCTTCCACGCTGGCACTCGTGCCATATCAATTAACCTATTCACACGCGTGTGTCGTTCCGTGTATTTTCTTCGAGAAATGAGTAATGTCCTCTTCTTATCCTCGCCGATTCGGTTTGTTTTCTCTTTCATTATTGCTTGAAAAAAGAGAGAAACACCACTAAACACAAAACGTACTCAATATATTTTTGTTCAATGTTTATAAGGTCAGTCGTTACGGTAGACTTTTCATCCTGTTTTGATAACAACATTGCAAAACCGGTTTCAAGGGTAAACCATATTAGCGAAATCTATTTCCACTATGCAACAACATGTACATTAACTCAGATTCGCTCGTGTGAAGTCATTTTAAAAGCTTTGTAACCACAGGGTTCACCGTATAAAAAGGTACCTGTTCCACTGACCTGAATCATTATTACATACTCCCCAACTGAGTTGACTTGTATGTGTCTGTAGATTCCAGTTATCATCTTGTATACTCAGTCTTTCAGTACAATGGTCTTACATATTCTTGCTACCAGAACAATTAACCAAACTATGGCTATGGGAGGAAGTCCGAGAGAACAAGTAAAATAAGAGGCGTTGGTCCACCAGGGCGCCTTCGGCCTGATCACTGAAAAGGCAGGCAAATAAATGATGCACGCTTTCTGCAACAGACTCATACATATACGTACTCCAACCTCGGCAACAGCCCAACGCATCTTATCGCGACAGTCGAATGCAAAATCGGGCAATGGTCGTTGTGAAATTTATTTATTTATTTATTTATTTATTTATTTATTTATTTATTTATTTATTTATTTATTTATTGGAGTTTAACTCTTTACCCAACGAATCGGCTGCATCCGCCCGCGTAATATGCAAATTCAGCAGTTGAAAAAATATTATTTTGCAAAAATTTTCAACAAACCCATATCATGTGACTCTTCGTTGGAACGAGCTCGTCGCGCGCGTTCCAACGAGGGGTCACATGATATGGTTTTGTTGAAATTTTTTGAAAAATTTGAAAAAATGATATTTAAAATAATAACTTTTGATATCGTATGCGTTGGGTAAAGGGTTAACGACAGTTTCAACAGCCAGGGTCACCGCGAGTGCACCATCGACGTGCAGTACGCCTTAGTACACAGTGCCATTGTGCACCCACATGGGCAATTGGGATTAAGTGCCTTGCCCAAGGTCACAACGCAGTAACCCCTAGCAGGGATCGAACCGTGAATCTCTCGACTTGAAGTACAATACCGTAACCACTGAGCTGCCGCTTTGTGAAATGTTATCATCACATTACCCTCCTACGCTGATATTACCCAAAGACTTCTTCAGTCAATGAAGGCGTTTTAAATATTTCGGGGGGGGGGGTGGTGGCTCCTTGGTTACAGCACTGGACTTCAAACCGAAAGACCCACGGTTCGATCCCCACCAGGGGTACTGCGTTGTGTACTTGGGAATGGCACTTAATCCCGATTCTCTGCATGGGGGCACAGTGGCGCTGTGTACTAAGGCGTACTGTATGTCGACGGTGAATTGTCATCAACCAATTGTAACTGTTATTCGACCCTGCTCGGTGGTTCTTCCAGGTACTCCGGCTTCCTCCGCCCTTAAAACTGAGAAGTGACCCTGGCTATTGAAAATGCCGTTAAATCCCAATAAATAAATAAAACAATATTTCGGGGTGTATTGTCATTGTTGTTGTTTAAGTGGCTCTGGGGTTTTAAACCCTCTACACAGTGATGTCAATATACTGAAATTTTGCAAGTTGTTAATATTCTCACAATGCAGATAGGAATTGAATCAGCTCAATCTAGTTGACAGAGCTCAATGAACTCTGTCAAACAAGATATAATTGGTTCAGTTCCAAGTTACCTTATAGGAATAATTTGCAACTTGAAATTTTGATATTTCAAGTAAGTAAATAGTTGACACTCTCCAATGATCGATTTTTCATCGCTTCCAATCAGCGCGAATATAATGATAATTTCTCGGGAACAATTGAATTTAATAAAATATACCGAAGTGGGAGACGAATAAAAGATCATACACCCAAACATGATTTTGGGGAAACTTGAAAATAAATGTTTTTAATGATATTGTTACGTGACTTGCTAAATTTCTCGTCTGCGATCGAAAATCAAAACAACAAACAATTTGACAATGATTGACGTGACCCGTTTGTGGCAGACTTTCCTGAGTTTGACTGTTGTCTTTTGCGAAAATTAAAAGTTTTTCGTTCACGTACACATAGTTTTTATATTTTAATATTACAGCCGAATTAAATTATAAGAAATAACTGTTGTTTTCCTTCGGTTTATGCGATATAAGATCGCATAAACCGAAGGAAAACAGCAGTTATTTCTTAAATAGTACAGTCGCCGTGGACTGGTCGTAATCCTCGTGTGGTCAGTAATGTCCACGCATGCGTTTTCTGAGTAACAAAAATCATCATCAGCAATATGTTAATTAACGAGGAAGCGGGTTGCATCTGGTGCTTCCTAAATTAATTTTTTGTTGATTATTCCTTTAATTAGTGTTTTGAATCTAATATTATTGCGTCGGTGGAAATATTGCCCATCCGTGGAAAGTGACCAGTGCACAGCGACCGTACTGTATTCGCGTCAAGACGTCCCTCGGCTGAAGGAAAGCGGAGTATCGAAATAATAATGAAAGAAGGCTGTGGTTATGGACGGCAGAAGTCGGTTGATTACCCGGATGATGTGATTAGATTTAAAGTCAGACATAATTGAGAGATTTACACATGAGTCTATTAGCCATAGCCTCATACAATTCAAAAGGGTGACCGAAAGTCAATCAGTGAGATTTAGGTGTCGAAATAGTGGTGTAAAAGTTTAACGTGGCCTCATACACCCCATATAAGGACATAAGAAGCTAAAGGGTATACTTCATTGTGGGACTTCCCCATGGTCCAACTTACCTTATACTGTGAAAATGGGGTGCCGAAAAGCACGGTCCGCAGCATTCTCAAGGAATGGTCTCCGTTTGTCCTCGAAAATCTGACGTTAAACCTCACTAAGTGATTCTCTGGTGGTCCTCATGGTCCCATAAGTTGAAAGAGGAACGACCGGTATAGAGTGATAGCTCCACGGTGACAGATATACGCTAAGGTCAATGTGGGGATGTGATTCAAGTCTTGGTCGAGCCGATGGTTGGGTAGAAGATAAAGGCGAGGTCTCTCTCTCTCTCTCTCTCTCTCTCTCTCTCTCTCTCTCTCTCTCTCTCTCTCTCTCTCTCTCTCTCTCTCTCTCTCATAACTATTTTCTGGGAAATACCAAGAGTTATTAAGCTGTAAAAATAGATTGGTAAGGGCCCATCTCTCTCCACCACGACCCCCCTCCGGTTCCTACCTTCCTGTGGGAATATGTCACAAATATTTCTGTTGTCACGATAGATATAACAGAATATCTCTTCTGGAAGAATTACGCAATAAATTTAGATCAACATCACTTTCAGCGTTTGGGTATTTTAATTTAAACATGTTTGGATGACAGTTAAAACACTGCAGCCTATATAATAAAACGAAAGCCCACCGTTTCTAATTAGAAACAAGAATTTGAGAAATCTATGTTTCACTCGCGAAAGGTTATATTTCCTCGCAGTCAGATAATTCTTTCTCCCCAAGCTGTAGGTGGCCTCTATTTATTAAGATTGCGGAGTAATTACATCCTCAGTAGCCGTATACTAAGGCGTACTGCACGTCGATGGTGCGCAAATCTTCAACCAAGCTAACCCTGCGTGTGCTGCAGTGCGGTGTTACGATGTTGGGGAGCTGGCAGCTGCTCGTCGTTGCTCGGTGGTTCTCTCCGGGTACTCCGGCTTCCTCCGCCCGTAAAATTGTCACGGTTATGATTAGCCATTGTGCATAACTATGTGACCTTAAACACCAATAAATAAATAAATATAAATACATCCTCAATATATGCATCCCTGGGTTCGATATCCCCACGTTATGATGGAGGAAGATTCTGTATACAGTCTTAACGATCTGTTTCGTTGCATCTGAATCAACCGACGTTTTATCTCTCTGCACTCTGATGTCAAAATACCAAAGTTTTCAACAGTGCATTTTTCCCACAGTGCAACTGAAAATTTAAACAATTATATCTTGTTTGACAGAGCTCATTGAGCTCTGTCAAACAAGATATAATTTGTTAAATTTTTCATGCTACTTGGGCAATGGGGAGTCAATGAAGGAAATTCTGAGATACTAGAGTGCTCGGAGTTAAATGTTTTATGCTTTACTGTTACAGAAAATTTGTATCAAGAGTATATCAACAACATGAGTGATTAAACTGATTATTTGATTTCATCTTATAGTATTCTATTGCTTTGAGTACTTCTTTGATTAAATGCTTGATTGAGTGGGTCAATGGGTGAGTGCGCGTATGTTTGGGTGAGTGGATGGATGAACTCGCACTGGAGGCGGGTTTTCGAGTAGGTGATCGCGACAGTATGTGAGTAAGCGAGTAAGCGCGCAAGTGAACGTGTAATTGTAAGTACGCTTGAAGTCAACCCGGGGCTTTCGACCTAGTACTCTCTTAAAATGGCCACACGGAACCGGTGCTTGGGCGTCGTGATGATGACCAATTGGGGGTGTGTAAACCCCATTTGTCTCGACTGCCATAACTCAAGCACCTATTCATGAAATATTCCAACTACATCATCAAGGCGGGACTTCTTCTGAGGCATGCCTTGATAATGTAGTAGGAATATTTGTTAACATGAAAATAACATGAGTTTGGAGGGCGTTACGGTTTATTAACGGCCCGAGAGGACTGAATAACAGTCAGAGGGTTTATTAACTGCCCAAGACGAACTCGAAAGTCGTTAATAATCCAGAGGATGTTATTCAGTCCTCAAGGGCCGTTAATAAACGGGGATGCCCGACAAAATCATGTTATTACTATTATTACCATGACAGGAAGCGGGATGCGGGCTGTTAATGAATTTTGTTTCCATTAACGCCCGTGAATCGCTTCCGGTTGCATGACGTCGTGAACTACTGAGTTTTACCGCCCCGCTAAAAGCCATTAATATACTAGATAACGCTCGCTAAAGTGGTAATAATGGGACTGTAGTTAACCCTTTACCCAACGTAACGACCAAAACCGGCCAGCGCTATTCACAAAAATCGGCTATTAAGTTTCATTATTTTTTTTATTTTTTGTCTCAAAAACAAAGTTTTTGACCCCTCTTTGGAACGAGCTCGTCAAGCTCGTTCCAATGAGGAATCATAACCTATGTTTTTGAGACAAAAAATGAAAAAAATAGTTATTCAAGAAGTTTGTTTTCAAATGTCGTCTGCTTTTCATGTTTGTTAAAGGGTTAAAACACTCAGAAAATTTGTGGATAAATGCATGTAGTAGTTGTGATGCATGTGCTTCGCAACTTATGTAATTAGCACGTACTGGACTTAAACCTGATCACGCTGGGACCCCAACATACGCAATCGGCTACAGATCCCTATTTCAGCCCGGGAGGTGTCCAGTGGCGTAGCCAAGGGGGTACCTACATGTAGGGGGGGGGGGATATGGCCCCTAAAAATTACAGCGGCTGCCTCAAAATGGGAAAATTAAAGCACCAAAGTGCCCCAGATTCACTTTCAGGGCATTACATTTTGAACATTTTCTCTTGTAGCCCCCCCCCCCCCGAACCCCCGCCAATGGGGGAGATAACGAGGGCCTGATGTGGGCTATACCCAACCCCGCCTCAGACATAAGGCCTTCGGATATGCCTGTGACATTTATCGATCTGGAACCCCAAAAAATTATGGCCCCCTGAATAGGAAATCTTAGCTACGTCCTTGGAGGTGTCACACCCCTTACACTCCGTTCTCAAAGTTACGTCCTCAAAACGGTTCTTTATCTTGGTATCATTTTTTGATACGAAATTGAAGCACATGTCGACAGTCGAGGTAATAATGATATAATACTTATTATTATTTATACTACTCAAAGTTTGCTAAGCACCAAATATTTGACACATCATTGTGAAATTTGCTTGTGACATATTTGCGATATTTTGGTGGATATGATTGAGGAATGTATTGAGATAGTCCCCAGTGTTTACATTAGCTCTCTTGACAGGCAGACTTTTCGTGACAGTCATGGAAAGCATGTACCCCTTGATTTTCACGATGTTTTCGTGTACTGTCTACATGTACATGACATGTGCAGGGTATTCCATCTTCATTTCAACACAAACCCTTGTGATTTAATGATTGAATATGGCAACTGCACATGTAAGAAGACATTTGTCGGAAGCAGAAATGTGGCGGGCTGCAGGGATGGTGGAACAAGGGGCTACCCATCGTCAGGTTTGTGAAGTCCTTGGTGTGCTCCATACGGTGATCACCAGAGCCTGGGCAAGATTTCAGCAATATGGCATACCCGTAAGACGTCATGGTGGTGGCAGAGACAGGGCAACATCTGCAGCTGAAGACCGGTTTCCGATCATTCAGGCCCATAGAAGCCGCTTTGCCACAGCAACCCAGCTTCGCAGTGACCTTCAGAATGCATCAGGAGTAAATGTTTCGACGCAGACTATCCGGGCAAGGTTGCACGAAGGTGGTCTCCTATCGAGAAGACCATGCATTCGCATTCCGCTGTCCAGGATTCACTGACAGGCACGATATGAATGGGCCATGGACCATGTTGGATGGACCAGAGAAGATTGGCGACCTGTCCTTTTTACATATGAGTCAAGGTACTGCCTAAACAACACAGATAGGCGTTCTAGGGTATGTAAAAGACCAGGAGAGCGATTCCATGCAACCAACATTGCTGAGCATGACGGGTATGGTGGAGGATCAATCACGGTCTGGGGCGGCATCAGCTGGGATGGACATACAGAGCTCTGTGTCCTTGAACGTGATACATTGACTGAACAACGGTATATTGATGAGATCCTGGATGGCCACGTCAGATTATATGCAGGTGCAGTGGGTGATAGATTCATTCTGATGAACGATAATGCCCGTCCCCATGTTGCCCATGCTGTCGGAGAGTACCGACAGAGGGACGGGGATTGAGGGTATGGACTGGCCAGCAAGATCCCCTGACCGCAATCCAATCGAACGTGTCTGGAATGAGTTGCAGCTTGCAATTTCTGCCAGTCCAGTCCAGCCAAGACGTGTCCAGGAGCTTGGTGCCATTCTTGTCCAAGAATGGAACAACATCCCACAAAAGACCACCAGGAACCTGATTGGGAGCTCGAGAAGGCGTTGTCAAGCTGAAATTAACAGTAATGGGTCTCATACTCGATATAAAAGCCATACCAGTTCGCTCCGTCAAATTTTTGGCATATTGAAAAATTTCCTCTTTTACCAATAATATCCATTTTCCATGGTTATCGTATTCAAAAGCTAAAAAATAATGTTAAACACAAATAAAATCTTAATTTCTGTACTTAAATCATTAAAGATATAATTAAATAAAAAAATATATACACTTTGCATTACAATATTTCAACTAAAACGTAAAACAGGTAGTTGGATGTACTTGGTGCTTAGCAAACTTTGAGTAGTATATATATACTACCACTACAGTGCATGACTGTTGATAAGCTTACCCTGTTTTTGCAAAATTACTCCAGTAGTTCATCATCGCTTTTGAGATTTGTAGCTCTGAGTCGGGGATAGCTGATAAATTAATTGTTTGGTTGGTGAAAAATTCTACAAATTTTGAAAATCCAAATTCGTAGACGAGATCATGCGAATGCGCTGCGCCTTTAAATGGATATCTTGAAAAATATGGTCGGTGGCTGAACAAATACAGATAAGCTTTACGATCTGTGTTCGCCTTGTATTTCCACAACATTTTTATAGCAGGAACAGTGAAATAGTAGTCAGTCAACAAATTGAAAAGTTGAGTACGCCGTTCCAATGAACTTTGATCCACATTGTTTTGATACTTGGATATGAGGATACGTTTTAGATGTGATCGAATATAGTTCTCTTCGCTGCTTTTATTTGCAATTCGGGGAATTGCATACTCTTCTAGCTCGGCTTTTGTAGTTCCGTTAACAAACGTTGACGGGGATACAAAACTGGTCGCAATAGACCCATCGTAGTCGCAAATTCCCGAAAGATACTCTATTCCCGTAATTCTCTCAACAATATCGTCTGCGGTGGATTCATACAAAGATGCTGGATCATAATCAATAAAATCGCCATCAAAAATTGGTCCAAACGGAAGATCATCCAGGGTATATTTTGTTTTCCGTATTGCTGTAAGAAGTTCATTTGGTGTTTTTCTTTTCAAACAATTCACGATCTCTTTAGTCTGTAGGGTGCTGCAATTCATTAAACTGGCAAATTGATTAAGCTTTTCTTGCACAGATTTCCCATACGCCCACCACGTGAATAATGCTCCACTTCCAGCTATAGCCCTCTGGAATAATCCTTTATTGCCTTTATACATCATCTGATATGTTACACTTACACCTCCAGCTGATTGGCCAAAGATAGAAATTCTATCTTTGTCACCTCCGAACCTATCAATGTGAAGATTAACCCACCGAATAGCTAGCTGCTGATCCCAAAGACCATAGTTTCCAGGAGCTACATTATCGCCGGTTGATAAAAATCCAAATACATCAACTCGATAATTCATACTCACTACAATGACATCACCAAACGATGCTAAATGTCTTGGATCTACAAAATCAGAATTGCCCACAACGAATCCTCCACCGTGAATCCATATCATCACTGCCGTTCCAGACCCATTAATAGCATTTAAAGATGTGAATATATTCAAAGTCAGACAATCTTCAGAAAATTCAACTCCCTTCACTAGAATTTCACTTTGTATACACGACGGTCCATACGTTGAAGCATTGAATGGCTCAGTCAGTTTCCTCTTCAAAAGTGGCTTTTTAAATCTCCTGTCACCAGTTGGTGGCTCTGCATATGGTATTCCGAGAAACTGAACGCCATCTTTTTCTGCTGGAAGGACTGATGTGTATTTACAGCCGATAAATGTGCCAGCATCTGTAGTAACTGAGATACTATCAGAGCTACCACACGGTTTTGCGAACAATACTGATATCAGAAAAGTAGCAAACAACATTTTACAAAATGATAGACTTCGATCCTCTCTGAACTAAGTTAACCGATGTTACGCAATAAGATCGTCTTGCGTGACAACACACAGAATTTGAACAACATATTCGATGGTTGTTTGGATTTTAGAATGAAATATAGGTCAGATCTTTATGTATATAAACAATTCAAATTTCTTCATGGGTTTCTGTTTTGCTCGGTAGGTCGAGATGAGCTTTTTATAACTCGATGGAAGTTTTTCCTATCGAATAAATGTTTTGTTTTCACGCAGCCAATCTGTCGTAACAAATTTAGGGTGTGTTTAACTGTACAATTAAACTTTAAGTACTGGACGAATCCATTCTTCGTTTTTAGGGAGGTTCAGTAAAAATTTAATCCCACAGCTCTACGGAGCTGTAGGATTAAATTATTACAGAAACTCACTGTCGATTTATTGTTCGTTGGGTCGTCTGCTCGCCATCGACAATTTTTATCCTTCAAACAAAAATGTATGAAGGTCCTATTGAAAGGTTTACAGCCACGGTAATTAAGATTGATGAGTAGGTACTTTATTCACACCCAATTCTAAGAAAAGAGTAAAGGATACCTAATTAACTCCCATAGTTGGTTCTATATGTCACGTTTTATTGCATGGTGCTGTTATAGCTGCCAGGAGGAATTTGTGCTCCAGCTCACGTAAACGACTGTGGCCCCAGACCTGCAGTCTGTTAATAACCGCCCTCGCCCTCTTTCCAAACGCTCGATTACGAAGTTTAAGTTGTGCTTGACTCCATCGGGTCATTATTTCACTGTCGAGACAGATAAAAACATGTGGCTTGTAGGAACCTCCATGGTTTTACTGCCTTTAAGATTTTAGGTGCATCGCATACGGGTATAGTGTCAACAGTCTTCGAGCATGAAATGTAGCGTAGTCAATCATGTGAATCTGCAGCGGCTCGGAGGAGCCAATGTCAACGAGGCGATGGGGCAGTCCGCAGAAGGCGACAATTAGACGATCGTGCATCTCTACCGTGAGTGAGGAAATAATCTTCAACAGGGTGATGGTTTTGTCCTCAGAATGTGGACACTAGGCCCTCGTCCGTCTTTGCCACTCACGGGGAGCGACCAGACTCGACCTGACAATGACGAAAGCCATAGGAGGTGACCACGGGGCCGTCGTCCATCTTTGCCACGGTTGGAGAGCGAGAGACAACAACATGGCTATGAGCTTAGCCGCCATAAACAGCAAAGTCGCCTGACGATTTCATCTTCGGGCAAGCAATAAATGCGTTTGCTTGTTTCTATTTATTACTGCAGAGGTTAATCGCCACACGTGGCAAAAAAATTTAGTGCAAATCAATTTTTCGTGCAAGTGTGTAAATTGGCACCAGACAGCGCGAACGATGATCATGTTTTAGGGTATCAGCCAGATAATTCGAATTCCAAGAACAAAAAACATCAAGAAGCTCTGGCGAAAATTTCAGTTACATGTAATGGAACTCTGGGTATAACACCGAGGTCCATCAGCCGAAAGTTTTTCTGTGTTTCTAAAATTATTTTCATAGAGGTGCCGTTTGTTGAATACGGTGTTTGAGGTGGTTAGAAATTAACTGGTAGAGTGCTGAATCATTTTTAGTCATCAAACTTTGTTTATTTTTCTTTGCCTTGTTACAATTTATGGAAGAGTGCCTGCAGGCACTCTTCCATAAATTGTAACATAGCAAATCCCAAGACGCATAAAAGTTTCACTTCAAAAATAATATGGGGTACATCCACTGAATATGAAGCCTTCAGCTTGTGGTTCCTACAGTTGGGCTTCCTGCATCCTACCAGTTTACTATATTCACTTTACAAGTACAGAATAACAATAACGCCAATGAGGAACAACAAGACTCTATTTAAATAATATTGCTGAAAAGAACACGTCCCGAACCCATACCAACTCATTCGCATCTGACCAATCGTAATTTGCAGGCGGTAGCCATATCTTGCTGGACGACACAGTGTAAAAGACATCTCAGTGAGAGATTCCTGCTACCTAACAAGCCCCGCGTGCTAACTCACGGCACATTTTCGTTTTCATTTATCATGACACGCTGTTCGAGTTTTATATCAAACAGGGTTGGGGTATTCGTATTCAGTATTCGTATTCAGTCGTATTCGAATACAGTTTATCAAGTATTCACATGTATTCAGTATTCACTGAATGTTATAAATACATGTATTCGTATTCGTATTCAAATACATTAAAATTTGAGCTGTATTCGTGAATACGTTTTGAATACTTTTTGAATACTTTCTATATTTTAGAATTAAAGAACCATATACTGAATAAAGGGTTTTGACAGATCAAGCCCATGGACTCCAGACAACAAATTCACATCTCATATCAATATTAAAGACTTAATAATGCCTGATATTACTTATACACCACCAAACACCTTGTCTGAAATTTATGCATTGAAAACAGACAATAGACTTAATTATCAATTAACTTGTCACAATACAACATATCTATGTAACAATGGCCACATATCCCCATGGCTTTTTAAATTGTTGAAAACATGGAGAATAAAAATAAAACAAAAAAACTTGTGTTATTGGACACAACTCAGTTATTCAATGATATTATATTCTAACATTTTTGGATTTATTTAAAGTTTTCCTATTTATCCATTATTTCACAGTGAAAACACATATTTATTTATTTATTTATTTATTTAATTTATTTATTTATTTATTTATTTATTTATTTATTTATTTATTTATTTATTTATTCCTGTTTAAGGTCACCTTTGTACACATATTTATTTATTTATTTATTTATTTATTTATTCCTGTTTGTAGAGCTCAGTATGTCTAATTATAATTGGTAAAAACACTTGTATATTATAAAGAAAATACTACTGCTGTTAGCAAACTTTCAGCCAACAGACCTCCAGGTTTAACCACGAAGTGCATTGGCTAAAACTATATTAGTCCTTCTTATGTGGTGTCACTGCAATTGATACTTAACGTTCAGGAGGAAACGCCATTCTGTGATTTTTTTAGAGGTAATCCACTCACATTTTGTGATGTGTTGTCCATGGAGAGTAGTCTAATTACTATGACACACATAGAGTGGATTTCTCGTCAGGTAATTACTTTAGTTTTCCAACAAAGCCTGGTGAGCACAATTAAAGCTTCAGCTAAAGGACCATCAGTTTAAAAATGACTTTTAACCCAACAAACAAAAAACTTAAAGGCCTTGCTATAAATACTTCTAATTTAAAAAGTATTCAAGTATTCAAAAATGTATTCATGAATACATTGTAATGTATTTGTATTCGTATTCAAATACATTTGAAAATATGTGTATTTGTATTCGTATTCGTATTCATGAAATTTCAAAGTATTTGTATTCGTATTCGTATATATTTACAAAGTATTCGCCCCAAGCCTGATATCAAACAGGGATTATATCTCATTTGTCATACTTCAATGAAAAATGACAAGATATTATTAGTTACCCCGTGTCTGATCACGTGGTACGGGTTTTTACCTACCCGAAGCCAGCCGTATCCCATGAGACACGGGGTAACGAATTTATCTATTGACTTTCCGTTTTAGAAGTACAATCTATTTCATGTGTGAACACACACAGCATGAGAACATTTATCTTCCATTGTTGCGCCATACAGGTTTCTGTGGAATTTTTGTGCAAAAGAGTTTTTTTGTGAAAATATGCCGATATGACTAGTATAAAAAAATTATTGAATTTCTTTTTTGTCTCAAAAACATAGCTTATGAACCCCACATTGGAGGGTACTCGACAAGCTCATTCCAATAAGGGGTCATGAGCTATATTTTGGAGATAAAAATTTAAAATATAATACATGTACGCTGTAAAACTGGAATGACGATTTTTTGCGAATAGTGCAGACCGTGATCAGACATGGGATAACAAATTTACATGTATCTATTGACTTCTACGGGGTATGGACAATTTGTAGATTTCGGAACGAGGCTTCCACTGGATATGGGAAATTCGTCAGTGGCTGGGCGGACGTATCGTGGGTTTCAATGAATATGGTCTCATACCACGTATCAATCAACCAATCAAATCAAACAATTCACTTTAGTCAACAGATAAAATTGGTACTTTTTTTCCTCGCGATGAAGTTTTTGTCACCTGAAAAACTTAGTCGCAAGCCGAATAAATTTGGAACAACAACTTCATTCGTTCTACAAAGGCTGATCACTAATGTTTTGAGGTATTAGAAAAATACACGTCATACAACAGACGTTTTCTTCAATATTGCGTAGAAAGTGGCTCAGATTTTCCAGATCCGTGTTTTGTCTCACCAAACCTAGCTAATAGTATCGACATCTCTGCATAAAGGTGTGCAGGAATATCTCCTGTTGTGTAATTTACTGAAAGTAGTTCGGAATAATATACACTCTGGAACTTAATTAAGCACCCCATGTTTTTTCGCAGTTGTGTTAATCGAAACTGTCATTAGTTTCATGCTATCTTTCAAATTGCCAAAAGTGATTGTTTGCGGAAAGAATGGTCTATTGACAAATGAAAGGCAACACAATGTTGAAAATATGCAGTATTTTAATGGCATTAATTACACATATCTTTCACTAATGTTTTTTATGGAAAAATGTTCTCTCGACAAGTATGGCGCTGGAACGGTCCATGATGAAACAATGCCGGCAATTACTGACAAAACATGTAACTTGTGATTTCCTGAACACAATAGCAGTGTTTAACGTCAGTAGCGCGAGTATCCACCACGTTCCCAGATGACGGCCTAAACTCTCCTCCTAATGCTAAGAGTGGGCCTGTTGATACGGTCCAGGGGCAACTGCTGCCACTTCTCATGCAATGCAGCTTCCAAATCGGCCAAATTCTGTTCAGTCGGATCCCTTGCTTGCACACGACGTCCAAAAAAGTCCCAGATGTGATCTAGGGATTCAAATCGGTGATCATTGTAGCCAAGGTAGTGTTATAATAACGTTGTTCTGTAGGAATACTCTCACAGCATAGGAACGATGTGGCCTTGCATTGTCGTTCATGAATACAGGGCGAGTAGCCAACGGGTGGTTGTCAAAATAAGACAAGACAACCGGATTGAGAATGTTCCGGATGTACTGACCATTGAGATTCCCTCGTACAGTAACCATATCAAGTTTACAATCACGAGAGAGACATTCCCAGATCATTACTGATCCTCCACCATAACGAACAGTTGGTCTGATGTTTCTGGGCACGTAAGCAGTATTTCTATGCCCCCACACTCTTATGCGACCACCTGTGGCGTGAAGCAGGAACGAACCTACTCTCGTCTGAACAATGGACTCTCCTCCGCGTTCTGAGATTCCAATGCTGTCGTGCCATACACCACTCCAAACGTCGGCTTTGATGCTGATCGGACAGAGCTGGACGCTTGATGACCCATCTGGGCCTCATATTCAGTGTTTTAAGACGGTTTCGGATAGTTCTATTGCACAAACGTCTGTTGGGGAGCCAACGGCGTTGCGAAAGCCCACTTGAAGCAAAGGATTCACGCCAAACGAGGCGTGCCAGACTCCGACCTTCCCGAGGATAGGTCTTTTAGAGTTGTCAGGCCTTGGTCGGTCCTTAACATCGTCGGTTTGTTGATATATTCGGACAAATCTACTGATGACAGAATGACTATAGTCAAATTGCCTTCCAATAGCTTTGAATGGCATGTCTGTTGCATGCATGCCAACGATTTGCCATCTTAATGCTCTGACAGCCTCATCCTTGTCATGTCAACATTTATTGATAAAAGAAGTGACACATTTTCTTGTTTTATAACCAGATATTACAAGTGGATGATAGTTGTTTTTTATTGACATTCGTGGCAAGCATCTTCCACGTGGACGAGGGGATGTGTTTGAGATACGCTATCAACCAGAAACATTATGTTTCCCTGGATAAAATGTACAGCAAGACATAGCAATCATTAAAACATAATAATCAGTAACTGTCATGAAACATTTCAGGGGGTGCTTAATTAAGTTCCAGGTGTATAGGTTATGCTCGTCAATATCTTTATGCATAAGGGGGACCTCCCCTCCAAACGGCGCCAATAAGTTTCCAGACGGGACTCTTTCGTCTGGATTAGAGTCTTACAGTTGAAAACGGAAGACTATTTGTGCACTATTTTGAAGTAATAACGCGATGAGTAAGTGCATTTTTGTCCCAGTCAAACTGCACGATTAGCGTAACTCAGTTCTTGTTGAAAAACAGCGTGCTCAACTCTATACAATTATACAAGTAAACAGAGATCACTAACATCATTCCTAACCTCTACTGAGATACACGTACATGCATACAATGACGTAAAGTATTCGACTGCATATACAGAATGAAGAGAGTGGATTACAACTTAATCACAGCCTTATATATTCCCTACTCGAAAAGTAGTTATAAGTGTTCACAATAGCGCAAGAAACCTTCCAAACTTTCATCACATGGGCTACAGGGTGTAGCCCGGTTGTCCATATGACGAAGGTTTGCAGTGCGTCTTGTATTTTGTCCTCGAGAAATTCTACATAATACGAAGCGAAAAATCTATCCCACAGCGATTTAATAGTACCCTCCCCCCGCCCCCCCCCTCCCCCCCCCCCCCCATCCACATACAGTAGTCTCAATATTTTCTTTCTGTTTGATCGGTTCAGTTAGTGATTTCACTATCGACCTCGTCGACACAGCATTATATTTTGCAATGCACAGCGAAAACCCTCTTGTGTACTTAAGACGACTTCTCCCACAGGAAGGAGCGCATTAACCCTTTACCTAACGTAACGGCCAAAACCGGCCAGCGCTATTCTCAAAAATCGCCAATTAATTTTCATTATTTTTTTCATTTTTTGTCTCAAAAACATAGGTTATGACCCCTCGCTGGAACGAGCTCGTCGAGCTCGTTCCAACGAGGGGTCATAACCTATGTTTTTGAGACAAAAAATAAAAAAAAAATAGTTATTCAAGAAATATTTTTGCAAGTGTCGTCTGCTTTTCAGGTTAGGTAAAGGGTTAACTAACGAGCATTTTTGGCGCTAATTGTGACATGACTTCTAGTTTCAACTGTAGACATCGATTTGCTCCGGCTAGTAATCATGCACGTACTTATCATACTGTTTCCATTCTTGAACGAATGTCACACACACAGTCGGCCATACCAGTTGGAGGCCTATAATAGCCGATTCGGACTGTTTGGAGGAGGAAGTGCAGCATGACCAATATGGAGTACAGGTACGGGGCGTGTTAATTAATTGGTTGCATCACAACTACCAAATGTATATTTTATATCCACAGATGAATTCTCAAAAAGTCTCGAGAATTGTTTCAACTAAAATCATGACTGACTAGTATTACAAGTTCCGACTATATCATCAAGGCATGCCTTCCATGAAGGCATGCCTTGGTGATGTAGATGGGATGTTTTATCAGTCGGGACTTGTGTCATTACAGTCGGGACAAATAAGGTTTACACACCTCACCCCCAATCGATCATCTTCGCGACGCGCATATTGATGGATATTCTATAAACGTTTGCTTTGGTCATGGTTCCACCAAGACATGCACACGTATCCTTGTAAGAGTAGGGCATGCGACGTGTATTCAATGTACAGTTAAAACTAGAAGTCCTGTCACGAACTGTACGATTATCTAGGCATAATTGCGCGTAGGAATTGCGCGCAATTGCCATATCGAATGGCAGCCAAAGCATGGCAGGTTCTCCTTGTTACCCATAGCAAACACAAGCAATGTTCCTGCCAATGGACCTCCGGGTTACCGAAGGTTCATTGGCTGAAACTTTGCTTGTGCACAGGCCGTATGTGCAGAATTTGATAGCCTTACCATCGTCATAACGCGCAGATTAACGCGCAAATCGACGTGCTATATGTGCGCATTTCAGGACAGGGCTTCTAGTTTTAACTGTATATTGTGAATGGATCCTTTTATTTGAAAAGCTGTGGCGTCCTGATCACATTGGTTACTGTGCCGAATAGTTTTTTAATCAAGAGGACACGAATTCGACTATAGTCAGACACTCTTTCGTTCCCTCCTTGAAAAAGACACTAGAGCCCACCTTGTTCAAGTTAGATTGCGCTAGGGCACAATACGTTCATGGGATACATGATGTTTTTTCCATTAAGATTTGAGATCCAATTTCGATTGTGATCGAATGATTCAAGGTATTCGTAAACGAACTTCGAACGAATCGGACCAAAAGGACAACTCTGTGAGTCTCGATTTATTATAGATTAGCGGCGTGTTGGGTGAACCGAACTGGGATTCCGGTCATTATGTCCGGAAAGATGCTAAAGTTGGAGTGTGGGCCAAAAGTGAAATAATAAATACGGTTCAGTTTCTCCAACGTGCCGCCCATCCCTCGCTCCAGTTTATCTGTTAGTCCTACCGGTTTTGCACGCAATGACCGTTGCAGTCACGTTGTTTCTCGAGGCTGAGATTAGTTTCGTGCACCGGCAGATGCCCTAAGTGACCGTGGGAATAATAAGCTATCGTACATCATTCCGTGGGAAAGGATTCGAAAATATATTTTCAATATTCACTGTTCGGTCGATCTATCCGTGTATTCTCGCCTTTTTCGCCCGTAAAATGACTGAAGCGATATAACCCAGTCCTAGATATTTCGTCAACAGCCCAATAAACAAATGAAAAAATGTAACATTTCAATAGACAAGATTGTTATATTGCTCAGATACCTTATTAAGAGATTCGTTGCATTAGTTTTATTACTTTAGAGGCTTTATCTCAGAAGCAACATTCTATTTCTGAAGAATTATAAATCTTTATATTGAACTCATGAGCTTTGTCAAACAAGAAACAAAAAATTGGATGAGAGAATGGAGGATATGTGGGAATTAGGTGACACAAATGAGAGGGTTAGGATGTATAGCGGACAGATTGGAATGAATTAGATACGGGATGTCCTCAAACAATTTGTTTACAGGTGGGGATAGGGAGACATTTGGGTGCACAGGATTAATCAAGGCCTTCTCATCTGAGAACCACGACAACTCAGCAACCGGCCAAAGTGATATTCATTAATAACGAACATTTCTATTCCCCAGGAGGAAAAACTTTATTCTCTGGCTCTAGGGAATTACACTCTTAGTGTTGTGGTGTTTTAGAAAGACTTATTTTGTCGCCTCTGAGAGTTGGCGTTACTACTTGTTTGAGGTTGTGCAATTAGCTAAATACAAGACAGGGAAATGAGATTTTTTTACCAATAAAAGTAATAAATACATATCGTCAAGAAACAATATGTCCTGAGACCAATATTATAAAACGTTACAATTGTATTTTCTAGAATTGTATTTTCTACTTATTAATATAACCGCCTAAAAGGAATCATTAGCATTTTAAAAGATATGGCAATTTGCCAACTGGCAAATTGCCACATCTTTGAAAATGCTAATGGCTCATTTTAACCCATTTAAAGTCGTAACAAGAAAATACAATTCTAGGAAATACAACTGTAAAAGTTTCATAGTATTGGGCCCTGGTAGTTGACTGTAGTCTAGTGTCGCCAGCCAACGCAAACAGACAACACTTAACCAGAAATATTCGCCTTGGTTAAACGATGTCTTCCATGCAGACCAATTCCAGGTAGACCAATTCCAGGTAGACCAATTCCATTTAGACCAATTCCAGTTAGACCAACTCCAGGTAGACCAAAAGATAAAAATTACTTATGTGATATTTGAATTAACTCATATTTTTTTCTAAATTTCAAGCAATTTTCAGATTTCTTTAACATTTTGTCATGAGGTTATTTGTTGATTTTTTGTGCCTTTACAAGCAAACATGTTTTTGAAGGTACAGTGTGATACAACAGTAGTAGTAGTTTATTAGCTTGTATACTAATAACTTGCTGGTTTGTTTTTACAACAATTAAACATGTCTTTGAAGGTGTTATGTGATAGCATTAAATCAATTGAAAATGTTGTTATATGTTCAATAATATCCTTGAAATTTGAAACGATCGGCTGTTGAAATCTAAAATTTAAAATTTTCATTCCATGTAGAAAAATTCCAGTTAGACCAACACTGATCTAACTGGAATTGGTATACTTAGAGTTGGTTTACCTGGAATTGGTCTAAGTGAAATTGGTCTACATGAAATAAATCGGTTAAACGACTTTTTCTACGCGCAATTATCCGAAACATCAGTGTGCGGGGGCCTGTTTTTCTCCAGTCGCTTTTATCCGAACCTTTAGTGTCCGGGCACCTGTTGTACAACATTGTCGGCGAGGAAACCTGGATTTTTGGTTCCTATATTTAATATAACCTAAGTATATTTCCCTGTACATGTGAAATAAAACTTTGTTGCTTGTTGTTTTGTTATTACCTGTGCAACTATCCTGGCTAGAACAGTAAATACGTTTTTTATTATTCTTTTGTGGGTATATATGAAAAAAAATTTAATTTTGATGAACGTGATATTCCGGTCGACAAATCAAGTGTGAAGCGAGTAATAACAATTATGATTCGGGTAACAATAATAACGTTGTTTTGAATTTCAGTGCTCAGACGATTTTCTTTACGAAAAATTGCCAGTAATTAGATGCTTAATTTGCTGGGGGAAAAATAAGACGAGTTTTGCACTGTGTGTGCTAAAATGTTGCTCTTTTTGTGTCAATATCGTCGATGGAGCGTACCTAGACGACAGAATATATAGGATACTTCATGCACATCATAACCGGTTTGATAACTTAATTTATACTAAAACATTTGCAATCAAACGGCACACTTATTGTAATCATTGAGCGCGCCACAACCGACTCTCAATATTATTGACTCAACAGCTGAAGACCTCTAGAAGCCGTTAGAAGATGTCCATTATTTTCTTATTGACGCTTTTTGCATGTTTTTTAGTTGTCTGTGTGAGTGTTCAGGTCGACACAAATGTTGGAGTATTTATCGGACATGAATATACTGCAACAATGCCTGCAGGAAAAGTTGGTGTGCAGTTTCTTGGTATTCCCTACGCCGAGCCTCCAGTCGGTGACAAGAGATTTGCAAAGCCAGTCATGAAGTCAGCATTGACACAGACATTTAATGCATCCGTATACGGGGCGTCTTGCCCACAAAATGAGCATTTTTTAAAAGGCGTGACTATCTCAGAGGATTGTTTGACATTAAACATATTTAAACCTGCGGATGCCACAACCAAAAAGTCTGTGATCGTGTGGATACACGGAGGAGGGTTCATCGCTGGTAATTCTGAATTTGCAGATCCACGCAATATTGCCGTTTTTGGTGACGTTATAATTGTAAGTGTAAATTATCGACTCGATGTATTTGGGTTTTTTTCAACAGGTGATGGTTCTTCACCTGGTAATTACGGTCTTTGGGATCAGCAACTAGCAATTCAGTGGATCAATAACAATATTGATAAATTTGGTGGTGATAAAGATAAAATAACACTTTTTGGTGTGTCAGCGGGAGGTGCCAGCGTGACATATCAAGCGATGTACAAGGGGAACAGTGGACTATTCCAAAGAGTTATATCAGTAGGTGGAACGTTATACACGCCGTGGGCATATGGGAAATCAGCGGTGAAGAAGGCCATGGAGTTTGGAAAATTATTAAATTGCAAAATCACAACTCGAGAAAAGCTTGTAGAATGTTTGAGAGAAAAATCAGTTGATGAACTTCTGAGCACCATTTTGAAAATGAAGTCGACGCTGGATGATCGTCTGTTTGCACCTGGTATTGACGGAAGTTTCATTGATTACAATCCTGAAACCTTGTATGAAGATATCAAAGGGGGAAAAACCCGCTACTGGCCAGATGTTGAACTTTTATTGGGAATAAATAAGTATGATGGTGAAATTATAAAAGAGTTTATTCCGTCCACAGCGTATACCGAAGGGACATCCAAAAACTATTTTGAAGGTATTGTTGACGAAATGGCTCTTAGAATAACGAATGATGAGTTGGGTAAAAAAGTTTTCGAAACACTGATGAGTTGCAAATATACGAACCATGCAAACGACAGCAGTATGGAAACCACAAAAAGTCTTCTACGTCTAATGACAGATTTTTATTTCACGATTCCTGCCATTAAGACAGTACAGAACTTTAAGTCCAAAAGTAACAAGAAAGTTTTCCTTTACTTGTTCAGCCATACTTCCTATTTTTCAAAGCTGCCTTTTAGTGGCGCGACACATGCGGATTCATATCTGTACCTTTTCGGATTTTCTGACAATGTGAGGTTTCACACTGATAAAGTACCAATCAACATCTCAACAATACCTGAGCAGGAGTTAGATATTTCAAAAGCAATGATGACGTATTGGACAAATTTTGCCAAATCAGGGTAAGAAAACGTAAATGTATTTCACAGCAGATTTATTACACTGGTGGGGACGCGGTGGCGTAGTAGCAACCGAGAGGTCCTCGGTTCGAATCCCAACTGTGGCAACCGCGTTGTGTCCTTGGGCAAGACACTTCACCCCCACTGCCCACGTGGGGACACGGTGACGTTGTGCACTAAGCCGTACTGCACGTCGATGGTCCACTTGTCTTCAACCAATGCTAACTCTGTTTGTGTGGAGTTAGTATGTTGGGGAGCCTGACAGTTGCTCCCCGTCGCTCAGTGATTCTCTCCTGGTACTCCGCCCGTAAAACTGTCCGACACGAGGTGACCCTGGATGTCGAAAGTGTCGTTAGACCCCAATAAATACATATTATACTTGTGTATTCATGCTGAAACATTTTGTTCGACATAGTTGTGTGAAAGAATTTCAAAGTAAATATACCTTGTAAGATACTAACCCTTTGCCTAACACGTCTACAGAAAATAGAAACACAAATAGGCGTTGAGTGTCCACAAAGTTCCAAAAACCTAGCCTCTGATCCCTCATTGGAACGAGCTCGACGAGCTCGTTCCAATGATGGGATCATAAGCTATGTTTTGAAGTCACATATTGAAAACAAATCATAGAGTTCGAATGGAATTTTCTCTCACAACAGTGGCAGTGCATGGCCTTTATGTTAACTGGTAGAGTGTTGGAAGCCCATATTTGGGCTTTAATCTAAAGTGCAAGTAACCCATCTTAAACACTTCATATTCAGTGATTATACTTCATATTATCCTTGAAGTGAAATTATTTAGTTTTTAAGGATTTGCCTTGTTACAATTTATGGGAGAGTGCCTATGGGCACTCTCACATAAATTTTAACAAGGCAAAGATGTGTCGACAAATTTTGATGACCAAAATGAGGGCTAAATATTAAATAGATATTGAACATTTTGACACAATGGTAATATCTGGATTGTCGTATTGTAGTAAGTTGATAACAAATAATAATAATAATAATAATAATAATAATAATAATAATAATAATAATAATAATAATAATAACTGTTTGCCCGTCCGCTGATTTGTCGTGGTCCTCTGACGGGGAAGCCTACACCTACCCAGTCCCCCACTGGGCTAATCCCCACGCCCACTCTCTCTCCTAATCTCCCAGCATTCAGTCAAAAGGTGTTCATAATTCCTCCCGTCGACGCTTTCTCGATTTCCCTAACTATAAAACTTACCTTTTCTCTCATGTCATTCCCCATCCACTTATCCTTCACGCTTTCGTCCCATTTTTCCATTAGTTTTCTCAGAAATCTTGTTCTACTAGGCAAATATTTGGGTCATTCTGAAATGAACTGTTCCAGAGCCTCCTAGATTACACATTTGGCACACTCTTTCCTCACCTTTCCCGATTCCGCCCTCAGCTCCAGTGACTTCGATCTCACTTTGAATAATATACCCCCCCCCCCCCCCCCCCCCCCCCACACACACACACACATAAGATGCATCTAGGTACTCCTCAAACGTTGGGGCATCTTTTTGTACAACTCGTCTAAAGAGCTCTTGGTCCTTATTCCAGCTCGGCTGTTTCTATTGCAATCATTTAGGACCCTTCCCCTGATAAGGCTACTCCCCTGCTCCAGACCCCTTCCAGATCTTCCGTCTCTATAGAGTAATTCTCCATTAGCTCCCTCGCTTGCCCTAACCACCCTGACTGGAGTTCCAGAAATGGTTAAACGTTGTTTTACATCACTGCAGTTTGGAAGGTTTACCAGATAATTCAGGTATTTTTTTCCATATATATTTTGCCTTTAACCGGCATCCACACAAGTTCCCCTCTGACCGCTTCCAGCACGGCTGCGTTACTTAATCCATTTATCCACCGATCCGCAACATTTTGTAGAATCTCCAAGTTCCTCACTTCTGTTAGATTTAGATTGATCACATCCGTTCCATATGCTATACAGTTAAATCTAGAAGTCCTGTCACGAATAGTGCGCTTATCTAGGCTTAATTGCGCGTTGGAATTGCGCGCAATTGCCATATCGAATGGCATCCAAAGCACGGCAGGTTCTCTTGGTTACTCATAGCAAACACATGCAATGTTTCTGCCAATCGACCTCCGGGTTACTTTTTACATTGCTTGTGCACAGGCCATATGTACAGAATTTGATAGCTTTACTTGGGCCTTAACGCGAACATTAGCGCGCATATCTACGTGTTATTTGTGCGCATTTCATGAAGGACTTCTAGTTTTAACTGTACTTGGTAATCCCACCCTCTCCCAAATGGTCTTTCCAATGAACACAGCTGTTGAAACTCTTTCTTCCAAGTAGTTTTATCTGATTGAGTATCCTTTTCCCTTTTGTCTTAACCCTTTACCTAACCTGAAAAGCAGACGACACTTGCAAAAATAATTCTTGAATAACTAATTTTTTTCATTTTTTGTCTCAAAAACATAGGTTATGAACCCTCGTTGGAACGAGCTCGACGAGCTCGTTCCAACGAGGGGTCATAACCTATGTTTTTGAGACAAAAAATGAAAAAAATAATGAAAATTAATTGGCGATTTTTGAGAATAGCGCTGGCCGGTTTTGGCCGTTACGTTAGGTAAAGGGTTAAGTTTATTTGTGTTGTTTCTGTATATGTCTCTACCTGTAATACATAAATTCACTCCCAAGTATTCATATTCTCCCGTTTCCCTCACTACAATATCCTTGCTTTCCTCTTCACCAATAGAGAATTTGCCCACCCTCAACCTTCGCGACACATCCACCCTGCGGCCCACATGTGTTACCTTGCTTTTGCTTTCGTTCGGTTCAAGCGGTCATTTATCCCCGTACTTTCCTATCATGGTTAACAGTTTTTTGTAGTCCATCTTCACTAGCGGCTAACAAAACCTTGTCATCGGCAAAGAATTGCTCTGGGATTTATGTCTCTCCACCCCCCCCCCCCCCCCCCACAACCCAAACCCCCACCCCCATCTGTGCTAGCAATCAAATCGTTTCCTAAATATTTTATGTAGAATGCAATCAGAATCGGTGACAAGATGCACACCTGCTTAACTGGTAGACTGCTAAATTATTTTTGGTCACCAAAATTTGTTCACATGTCATTGCCTAGTTATAATTTTTAGGAGAGTGCCAAGAGGCACTCTCCCATACATTATGACAAGGCAAATCCGTACGGACTAAATAAATTCACTTCAAAGATAATATGAAGCACATCCACTGAATATGAAGCCTTGAGTTCTGGTACCAGCACTTTAGAGTAAAATCCAAATATGGGCTTCCAGCACGCTACCAGTTAAGGCACTGCTGATGTTAGATTTCCGGATAAACGCGACGAGTTTGATACAGCGATCTGACCTCACAATGAGATGTGTGCGTAAAGCAGGATCACTTTATTGTCAAAATGATATGTTTATAACATTCTTTTTAATTATATACCCTTGTGACACGAGAAATCAACTCATGGGTAAATAACATGCGACTGGAATTGAAATACAGTTTATTTTCGACCGAACTTATCTATTTTATTTATAAGTTTTATGCTTGTACGTACAATGCTAGGACAGTCACAAACATCCGTTTCTTTAAACATAATCACGCAATGAAATGGCGAGAAATTTATAAAATAACTAAAATTGGTTAAGTATAATATTAAAATAGATAAGTTGCGACAAATATTATTTTGCAAAAGTAATGCGTAATTGACGTTAGGCCATGCCAGGTTCGTCCCGAGACTAAGCATTAATTTACTTACAGTACGTGGAGAGTGTATTATCATTAAATCACCCGCAAAGTGGAGAGTCCACCCGAGCAAAAATTGCAAATTTATTGCAAAAAATAACCATCACAAGCAAAGTCCTAGCCAATGGACCTCCGGGTTGAACCCGGAGGTCCATTGGCTGAAACATTGCTTGTATTTTATGTCCATATGTACAGAATTTGACAGTGACACTTTGGGTGATAACTTCACTCCGCGGGTGATTTAGTTACAATCCACTCTCCACGTACTGTATTTATTTCGGGTTAACACTTCTGACAGCTAGAGTCACCTCGTGTCGGACAGTTTTACGAGTGGAGGAACCCGAAATACCAGGAGAGAACCACCCAGCAGTGGCGAGCAACTGTCAGACTTCCCAACGTACTAACCTTACACGAGCAGGGTTAGCATTGGTTGAAGACAAGTCGACGTGCTGTACGCTTTAGGACACAGCGCCACCGTGCCTCAAATCGGATTAAATGCCTTGTCCAAGGACCCAATGCGGTTACCCCCGACGGGGATCGAACAATGGATAACTCAGTTTGAAGCCCACTGCCGTAACCACTGACCCACCACGCTCCCATGACCATCTGATACAAACCAATGGGCGCGATAAAGATTTAAGGAATGATCGTTTCTTTTTGTCTATTTCTTGAGTTATGAACCCAAAAAACAAAGTCCAAACTGTGTAAATGGGCGTAATTACGCGATGTTTGGACTTTGTTTTTTGGGGTTCATAACTCAAGAAATAGACAAAAGGAAACGATCATTCCTTATAATTAAACCTTCGCGACACAAATAAATTAATAGTGTTAGTCGTCCTCTACTTCAGCGAACAAAGACTTAAAAACTAAAACTGGTAGACATATTATTTTTCTGCCATAAAAGAGGGCGCATATTATTGAAATGCAGGTAGCAATTGACACACTTTCCAAGTGAAATGCACTTATGTCATTAATTTTTTTATTGACCAATGAATTACGTAATGTAAAGAAAACGTCATAAGCCACGCCTCCCTCAAATTTCATTCAACTGTTCACTTCACGTAAAAGTTAGGTTCCGTGGCTGGTGGAAGTAGGCCATCAGTATTACATTGTATTTTGGTTTTGACCGTTTCCCGAGAACTGAAAAACACAGTTTGTAAAAGTGGAGTTTGATATAAAATCATTTTGATTTCCAAAAATTTCATTCAAATTAGCAATGTCAAAATTGCCGTATTCGTCGTGACCAGACATTGTTTACAATCGATTTGGGTAAAACGATGAACGCTTTATATAAATGGACAGTTCAGTCCACGGCTGTTCCCTCCGCATCCGATCGGTCCGCGTCCGAATCCGGTTTTTAAAATTTCCCGTTGCAGGGGGAGGGGCGGGGGGCTTTCCGCCCTAGGACGTGTCGGTCCGCTAGTATACAAATAAATATGTATTTCGACGAGCTAGTCAGGCAACGAGTGGACAGACATCAATATTAGCCACGACCAGCGGTAGGGGCGTGGTAAAAGTTAGCCTAACCTAACCTGTCACATAGTTGATTATCCCTTTACCCAACGTAACGGCAAAAACCCGCTAGCGCTATTCACAAAAATCGCCAATTAATTTTCATTATTTTTTCATTTTTTGTCTAAAATACATAGGTTATGACCCCTCTTTGGAACGAGCTCGTTCCAATGAGGGGTCATAACCTATGTTTTTGAGACAAAAAAATGAAAAAAAATAGTTATTCAATAATTTTGTTTGCAAGTCTCGTCTGCTTTTCATTTAGGTAAAGGATCATCCAATAGTTTTTATTGGTTCTCCTGTGGTAGATGTTAGTTCTACAGTAGCAGATGTTGGCTCTTTTCTAGTTGAGTGGGTTCTGTAGCAGTTGTCAACTCTGTTGTGGTAGATGGTTCTGTATTCTTTGTTTTTGGCTCTGTTGTGGTAGTTAATGGTTCTATTGTTGTTAAAGTGGGGTCTGTTGTGGTGGTTTTCAGCTTTGATGTAGTTGTAGTGTGTCCTGTTATAGTAGTTGTTGGCTTTGTTATTGTAGTAGTTGGTTCTGTAGTTGTAGGGGTCGCGGTGGTTCAGTAGGTAGAGGTGCAGGCTGCAAGCCGAGAGGTCCTAGGTTCGAATCACACATGTGGCAACCGCGTTGTGTCCATGGGCAAGACACTTCACCACCATTGCCCTCGTGGGTGCATGGTGGCGTTGTGTACTAAGGCGCACTGCACGTCGATGGTGCACTTGTTGTCTTCAACCAATGCTAACCCTGCTTGTGTGGAGTTAGTATGTTGGGGAGCTGAAAGTTGCTCGCCATTGCTCAGTGGTTCTCTCAGGGTACTCCGACTTCCTCCACCCGTAAAACAGTCGTGGTCATGATTATCTACTGTGCAGAAATATGTGACCTTAAACACCAATAAATAATAATAATTTGTCGTTGTAGATGCTGGCTTTGTAGTGATAGTAGTCGGTTCCGTACTTATAGATGTTGGCTCTGTTGCTGTTGTAGTGGATTATGTGGTAGTAGTTGTCGACTATATTGTTTTTGTTGTAGTATTGGATTTTGTAGTAATTGTTGGCACTATTGTACTGTTAATGATTCTGTAGTAATTGTTGGGTCCGCTGCAGATTATTCTGCAGTAGTTGTTATTGGCTCTGTGGTGGTAGTAGTTGGGTTTTGTAGTAGTTGTTGTCCCTGTAATGGCAATTCGTCACCTGAGTGCTAGAATGTCCTATGTCCCATAGGGGACATAGGACATTCTAGCACTCAGGCGACGAATTGTTATAAAATATAGTTCGTTCCAATCAGGGGTCATGACTCATTCTCTTTTTGATAGGTAATTATTTCGAGAGAAATTCGCTTGATTGCAAAAACGCAGTTTAGTCCTGGATTATACAAAAATAGACACCCCCACCCCCACCCCCACCCCCCCCCCCACCCCCGTTGGAGAATTTCTGAAAACTTCAATCTCAGATCCTATTAATAATCCTAGATGACTGGATGAAACCTGTTTACATGACGGAAAAATTAATCTAGGGTCATTTTTTTAATCTAGGATGTACTATAATCCAGGATTATATCTGGTCATCTGAATAGGGTATTATTGTCCTATGTAAAGGATCGATATATTATTTTCATGTCTGTTACGACAGAAGGAAAGAAGGTGTAGAGTGGATGGAAGAGTAGCCGCCCACATCTGTCGGACATTAATAGTTATATCGGCAATACTCCATAAGGTCAATTAAGGCCAATAATATGACTTTTGCCATCCACATTTTTTAAAGTTGTAGCCAAGAGAAAGGACACACCTTCCCCATAATATTATTTGACATCCCTGACTGATTAATGTCATGAATATCGACTTTCGATAAAGTTATCTCCCTTGAAATGATTTGACATGCGAGGAATGTCCAATTAAGAAGTTAGTAATCGTTGAGAAAACACCTATGCCCTGTGACATTAATATAAAAAAGCTAAGTTTCCTTTTGTTTCTTTTAATAAACGAAAGTCACATACAGCTCCCAGTTTTTCGTGTATTAAAATGACAAAAGGAAACTTGGCTCTTTATGGCAAGCTCATTGGAAGCAACTAGTCCTCAGATATATATTTATTTATTTATTGGTGTTTAAGGTCACATACTTCCTCAGATATTCCGTCTTTAAGATTATCACACCTTTCAACACTGAGCGTCCACTTTGGCTCTTTGAAAGGACAGTGTCTGTATTACATTCCACGATGCGCACACTGTTCATATAATGAACAGCAAAAAAGCTAGGAACATCAAAATATGGCGACAATGCCGTTTTCTTATTTCTAAAAGGGGTTTCAACAGAGAATAACAGTCAAACGTTTAAGTTCATTGGGGAAAAATTAGGGTTTAATATCGGGAACCGGAATTTCCTGGTTCTAGTTTTTGAAAGTCAGTCCCGATACTGTTCCGCAACTTTTATTCCCGATTCTAGTCTATGATGTTCCCGGGCAGTAGCGCTGATTTTCAGAAACAGTAACGGGAAATTCCCGTTCGCGAGATTAAACCATAGCACCAACGGCCCGCTAGTCTCGGAAGAAATCGATATTCACCTTGATCTCATAAACTATAACACGCAATCATTGATACCATGGTCTATGAATTTCCCGGGTATCGTCATTGAGTTTCAGAATCGGTCGCTGCAGAGCCCTTACATTTCTGTTCCCGATATTAAGGCTTAGAAAAAATGGTAAAAAGCTGGCTTCTGTATTTTTATATTATTCTACAGAAAAATGCCTGAATTTTGTGAAATGATGTGTACATCGATGATACAAATTCGTTAACATTTCGAAATTTCAATCTTTATATTAAAGTTCCATACCCTTAGTGTTAAATTTACTGACAGCTTTCGGAAATTAAGGGGAGCCATCTTTCCCGTAAATCTCTTCCAATTGTGAAAATTGTCAGCTAAGGGTAGCGACGATGAAATACCCAACGGCACCAACATTGTTTATTTGTAAGAATCTTATTATATAAATGGAAAGTCTGTGATTCTGATTCAGTCATTCCGTAATTCCGTCCATCCGTCCAGCTAGAAATTTTTCGTCGCGTGGGCTCGCTAGTCATTTTTATCTAAACTCTCCTTGGGCAAGACACTTCATCTCCATTGCCCGCGTGGGGGCACGATGACGCCGTGTACTAAGGCGTACTGCACGTCGATGGAACGCATGTCTTCAACCAATCTGCCCTGCCTGTGCTGCAGTGCGGAGTTACGATGTTGGGGAGCTGGCAGCTGCTCGTCGTTGCTCGGTGGTTCTCTCCGGGTACTCCGGCTTCCTCCACCCGTAAAACTGTCACGGTCATGATTATCCATTGTGCATAAATATGTTGCCTTAAACATACCTTAAACATAAATAAATAAATAAATAAATAAATAAATAAATAAATAAATAAATAAATAAATAAATAAATAAATAAATAAATAAATACGGGAATGAAATTACCCCCAGACCCAGGAACCGGGAAATTTCCGGGGTAATATCAAGCAAATTTACGAGAGTAACAAGACGAATTTATTTTCATGAAAATGAAGATATTCTATTGGCAATCAGCAATCCCCAAACGGAAAAGTTGTTTTTCCTATGAGAAGTGTGAAAACTCAAACTCGTCTTCATTTTCAGAACACTAGTATTATCACCACTACCTCCCCCAACACCAACTCCATCTTCACTGCCGTCACCAGTCTCCTCTGCTTGAAGCAGAGGAGACTGGTGACGGCAGTGAAGCAGGTAGTCGGTAGTGATACTAGTTATTCTGAAAATGAAGACGAGTTTGAACTTTGGAGAGGATGAAGATCTTGCTGTTGAAGAAGGGAGTCCTCCGCTACTGGTTCAGAGCTATAGTTATTTGGTGAAAAGGTTTCGTCAGGAGTCAGGATTGTAAAAAGGTCAGGCATGGAATGGCTCAAGAAATCTTATAAAGTTACGTTGGGACAGCTTTTCAATTCAGAATACTTCAGTTCAATATACAAACGGTGCCAGCGTGATTCCCGATTCCGTGTTATAGATTTCCCGGGTATCATGACCGGCTTTCAGAACCGAGAACCCGGGAATTCCTGTTCCCGGGATTAAACTCTAATCAAAATCATGGATATTTAATGGTACCTGTATTGGGTGTAACCCGTGAAGACATTTCATTATTTTAACGATATCAAGTATGTGGAAGTACGCGAACATCAAGTAGGTCTTTTGAACATAATGGACCGGGGGCGTATGGGACGGTGAGAAGCATTCATAAATTATGTCGTAAATAAACGAGGGATGTGCTGGCGATGAACAAATATGAGTAGAGCAATATTTTTTCACTAACAGCTCCTCGAACAGTAATTCTTGGGGGTTTTTTTTTGTTATTTCAGAAATCCCAACACACCAGAGACTGGCCACACACCTGCCGCATGGCCGGAATATACCACAGATGATCAAAAATTTCTAGAGTTTGGAGAAACGTTTGATGATATAAAACCAAGCGACCATTTATACGCAGGCCGCGTAGCGTTCTGGACGAAGATGGTTCCGTCAATGAAAGGGCATATAGCCAAGAAATGTGCGGTTTCAGGAGCAACCGAGCAATTAAAAATTGAGATGTTCATGCTGGTGTCTGGAATTCTAACTGTGTTACTGGCATGGATCTGAGACTAAAATATCATCCTACAATTTATACATTTACCATTTTCCATAAACTGAACCAAGATGTGTCCGTGCCATTTAACCCTTTACCCAACGAATCTTCACCTGTAAAGGACACAAATTACTTCCAAAACTATTTTGCTTGTGTAAATTTATTTCTGAGTCAATGTTTCATATTATTTGAGGAAATAAATCATTCGATTTTTTTGTCATGTGAAACCAAGAAGATTCTATTTATTTTACTTATATTTATACCATGATTACTTATTCTACAATATATTAAACCTATGACATAATTTTTAGCTTTACACACCAACCGTGGTGAACACGCCAGCAATGGAATTTCAGTGGTTAAAATTTACACCTACAGTGGAACTACATACAAGTTGACATTTGGTGACGTCGACCTAAATGTGAACTTGTCTAAATTTATTGCACGTCGCCCCGCGAAGAGTGAAATGAAAGTGGCAATTATTTATTACGTTTTATGTACCATTCGATACGAAACATGTATGTTAACACGACCGCGTGCATTCGTTTAAATGGTCAGCTGACACCTGAATTTAACTGTGCGAGTGGGGTTAAACAGGGGGATAGTTTATCACCAACCCTCTTTGCAATATTTATTAATGACCTAGCCAATGGCATAAAAAAAACTCGAATAAAGGTGTGGATTTAAACGAAGAAAATATTTCAATATTATTGTATGCTGATGATATGATATTGCTTTACTGTCTGACAGTGAACTCAATATGCAAGCTTTACTGAATATCGTGAATCAATGGTGCCTTAAATGGCGTATGGCTATTAATAAAACAAAAACAAAGGCCATCCATTTTCGCAATAAGCGTAAACAAAGAAGTCAATATGAGTTTGTTATTGGGGAATCTGTAATTGATTATATAGATAAGTATAAATATCTCGGAGTAGCGTTAAGTGAGCATAAGGACGATGTACAGGTTTCAGGCAGTCTTTCAAAATCCGCCGGTAGAGCACTTGCCTCTGTCATATCCAAGATCCATCAATATCAAGATGTGGGCTTTCAAACATTTGAGAAATTATTTGTTCAGTGTATATGCCCTATCCTTGATTATGCATCTGGAGTCTGGGGTTTTAAGAAATATGATTGTATAGATTCGGTCCAGAATAGAGCAATACGTTATTACTTGGGAGTCCACAGGTTCTGTCCTACACTAGCTTTGAATGGAGATGCTGGTTTAGAAAACTGCTTACAACGTCGGTGGGTCAATATGCTCAGACTCTGGAATAGACTGATAAAAATGGACCAAACACGTCTAAATAGGAAAATATTTCTGTGGGACCACAACAACTTAAATAATGATTGGTGTATGGAGGTGAGGGAAATTTCTAAAACAGTTGACAAAGAAGAATTATTTGATAACCTCATGCTCTGTAATATAAGGGAAATGAAAGATTCATTATCCACCCATTTTTCTCAAAACTGGTTAAATAGTATACAGTTTGTTCCGAAATTAAGAACCTACAAAAACCTAAAACAGGATTATGTAACAGAGCCGTATATTCTCATGAATTTAAACCGTCTACAGCGTTCAATATTAGCACAATTTCGCTGTAGAATACTACCGATTAGGATAGAAACCGGTAGATTTAGGAATGAAAAGGTAGAAGAAAAGATTTGCCTTATGTGTAATGATAACAAAATTGAAGATGAATACCACTTTTTGATGAAATGTCAATTTTACGAAGACTACCGTAAAAGGCTATTTGACTCTCTGTCAACGAATGATATGGACGCGTTGATTCTGTCCGATTGTCACGATTTAGGAATAATTGTTAATGGATATGTTAGGCAATGTGCAACCTTTTTAGTTGATGCATTTAGTAAAAGAAAACGTCATACATATATATATCGATAAGTCTAAACATAGTTTCGAACTTTCTCCCTTTTTTCAGTCAGGGTGTGGAACCGAGATAGAAGCTTTGTAAATGTATCCTACACGTATCCTCTGTCGTTTAGCACATTGCTGTATGTTTTCAGCTGTCAAACTAAATGCAAGCCTCGAAGACAATGTGAATGATTGGTTATTATGGGTGGAAAAATGTCAGTAAATAATACACGAGATCGATCAGTGGGAGCTCTCCCGGATAATCAGAACTAAACGTTGTAACATCAATATATCTCTTATAAACAACGCAAGTGATTGGAAAAGACATGATTGGTCATTTATGTGGAAATTATGACTTGTTTGTTAATGATGGAAGCCGTCAGTCTATTGAACCTATATGGAACGAATACTTTGCCTTGATCATGGGCACTTTGATGGGATGGGCGAGGGGGATAGGTAGAGGGCGGGGATAAGGCCGTTTATCATGGTTAACGTTGTCCACTAAATATTGATACAAAATTTGGTTGGTAAATACGTGAAAGTGGTAAGGTTGTGGTTGATAGGTGCCCGGGGTATGGTGGAGCTGGGGGGGGGGGGGGCGGTGAATGGTGGGGATGTGTACATATATACATGAAACTGTGGTATTTGTACATGTGGAAGGGTGAACGTGCGCATCACGGGATAATGGTGGGGGGGGGGGGGACATTTATTTGAATGGGAGTGTCCAAAGCTAGAGGTATAAAATTGAACTTTAATAAAGACGCTGAGTTTTTGTGCACAACACAGAAGAAAAAAATGGGATATTGTGACATATAGGTCCATAGGGCCGGGTGCAATCATGTTACCATGTAATAACACTATAAACTATGTATGCGCATGTCACAAAAATAAAGATCATACTACTACTACTACTACTATTCTACAATATATTAAAGCCTATGACATAATGTTTAGCTTTACACACCAACCGTGGTGAACACGCCAGCAATGGAACTTCAGTGGTTAAAATTTACACCTACAGTGGAACTACATACAAGTTGACATTTGGTGACGTCGACCTAAATGTGAACTTGTCTAAATTTATTGCACGTCGCCCCGCGAAGAGTGAAATGAAAGTGGCAATTATTTATTACGTTTACCCCATAAGACACCAAAACTTAACAAACATGCATTGTCTCATGTTAATAAAGCATTCATAACTCGAAATGGTATGTTATTATGCTATTAAAATGAAGGAGGCCCCGTTTCATTTTCCATTTCGTTTCGGCGATAAAATTGACAGCAGAATTATGCCCACCGATGCCCGTGCAAACAAAAACAGATTCGCACGTATGTACGTCTGGTGCTCAGTAAAATCGAGAAACATTAATAGCGACTCTTATTAATCTGACGATCATGGTGTAAATAAAATATACCCAACGTAGCTTGGTGTACCAAATGTTCACCACTCGTGGTGAAGTGGTGTTAACACCACTTCACCACTCGTGGTAAACATTTGGTACACCAAGCTACTTTGGGTATATTCTATATATGACCTACACTATAGTGGCGGATACAGAAGCTAAGGAGATAGCGGACCAAACTTTTGCGGAGAGGTTGAATATTCCAATCGCATTCCTACTTTAACCCCATGCTGTCATCAATGGAAGTACAACACGGTGCAGCTGAATGCTAAAAAAGGTTCGCCCCATCTGATGAGTACATGGCTCTGCGAACTTCAAAATTCGATTCAATCCGAAATCGCCCAATTCGATTCGACTTCAGTCTCGCTGATTAGGAAATCTTCCAAACTCTACCAGTTGTCACCTCTTGAAATCTTCTATCATCAGATCTCCTATACAAGAGAGTTCCACGTAGGACACTACATTGATTCCGTCTTGGAATAGTCCTCTTTTTTGGCTGATTTGCTCAAACAGACGCGTCACCGTTGTACACAGTACCCGAGTGAAGACTGACAATATTAACGATTGTTAAAAGGTGGAATGTCTACAACTTGAAGAACGATTCGAAATTCTCTTCCTGATTCGATTCGGGATTTCACTTGACCCGAAATTTGAGATTCGCAGTGCCCTAGACCCTTCATTTATCAACGCAAAAAGAGCAGCAGGAGAATCATGCAGTTGAATCCCGCCGTTTAGAACATAATTACAATATGTACTTAGTTCTCTTTTATACATGTTCTGTATACCCGCCACTGACGCTTTAAGGTATGCCTGTACCCAATACGTTCTCAGAGGGCTGATGGTATGATCTGTGGACGGGACTTAGTGGCTGAAAGTGTGCTTGTGTTAGTACCTATCACCTATCGAGTGGTGATTGTCACACGGTACAATTAAAACACCAGTAGCGCCACGGTTGGCATAAAAGACGGACAATGATCCATTTGTCACACCGTGTCAACTTGGCTCCAGAGATCTGTATGTGAAAAAAATCATACCGTGGGATCAAGTGGGGGTAGGGGTGATGTCTTATCAGTCCTCGTTTATATCCCCCATTACCTAAATTGTATTAGCAATTTACAATAAACCTGTGATATACGTGCAAACGCACAACAATTTGATAGTTGGTTTTCAAGTTGCAAAGGTGGGTTCATGATCGCGATATTTCCCCCTAATGTTCTCCGAGTAAGCACATATAAAATAACTGGGGAGCACTTGACCGAGATGTTACCCGCGCTGTTAGGTACATACATGTATCTTAAATGTTGTAACCATGTGACCTTGATTTTTTACCTACAAAATACAATACCAGTCATGTAGTACGTTTGGTTATACAAGATGTGGGCATTTTTTTTTCGGGGAGCGCGGTGACTCAGTACTTACGGCATTGAACTTCAAACCGAAAGGTCCACGGTTCGATCCCCGCAAGAGGTAACTACTTTGTGTCCTTGGGCAAGGCACTTCATCACGATTGCCCATGTGGGGGCGCGGTGGCGCTGTGTACTAAGGCGTACTGCGCGTCGATGGTGCACTTGTCTGCAACCAATACTAATCCTGCTTGTGCGGAGTTAGTACGTGGGGAGTCTGACAGTTGCTCGGCGTTGCTCGATGGTTGTCTCCGGGTACTCCGGCTTCCTCCACCCGCAAAACTGCCCGACACGAGGTGACACTGGCTGTCGAAAGTGTCGTTAAACCCCAATAAATAAATAAATATCTGCTTTCCTTCAGTGTAAACCGACATAGATAAGCGAGAAGAAAGCCCTGTTACAACCAATAATGTTACAACGCCGCATAATGTTATACCAACGCATAATGTTACAAAAAATGTAGTAAACAACCGATAATGTTATAAACTCCGCATAATGTTATAACTTTTTTCAACCCGTTATGTTATAAAAATCGACGCATAATGTTATAACTTTTTTCAACCCGTTATGTTACAACAAATTAACCGATAATGTTATAACTTTAAATAAACATATCTTTGGTACTTTATACTGTCATGGCATCAGTTTCAGGAGGAGACCGTCGGTCTGTAATGCGGGAACTCTTCAGTTCCCAGTGTAGAATTGAACCATTCCGACTTTAAATAATATATACCATTATTGTAATAAACCCATGTCTGTGATAAATTACGCGTCCGTTATATGGTCGGACATTAAGTAAGGATACTATCCTATATTTTAAGGATACTAAACCCATGGAATCCACCTTTTCGTCGCATGAAAGCTATGAAAAATGAGCACGATGCGCGCAAAATCATATGTCTCAAAATGAAAGCTTTGAAAATGAGCGCAATGAGTACCTCTTCATTCGTCTCATCCCCTCATTTAGGATACTATCCTACCTTTATTTGGGAGTGTTTTCTGGAGTGTTTGGGTCAGTTTTCTGAAGATTGACGGGTTGTTTGGATTAATTCGATGTCTATTGTCGGGTTGTTAGGGGTGAGACGGAGCACGTGTCCCCGTAACACACGCGCTGCGCATACGCACTCCTACCACCTATTATCATGACAATGACATCACAACATGGCCTCCCACGTGCACTATCATGACAACCCAACATGACCGCCAAGACACGTGACATGGCGTCACTTCCCCCGGTCCTGCCCTGGGGTCCTACAAAATGGCTCATTTTCAACATACATAACTACTCAACACCATCACCAACACCGCCACAACACCAACATCAACACAACTCCTCCTCCACAGCCTCCTCCTTCTCCCTATACTGCCTGTTCTAGTGATTCCGCATTTTCCAGAACCTGTAATCCCAAATTCATCAGTTCTACTTCTTCCAAATCTCCACCATCTATATCATCATACCGTCTAGCACTACTCCCTTGTAGCATTCTCAGATAGCCGTCTTGGCACAATCACCCTGATGTACTAATTCATGACCTCCTCTCTTTCTCAACCTAATCCCTGCCCACCCCTTTCAATCCTCCTAAACCCCATTCCTCTTCCAACCCAGTCTCGCGTCTTATTCTTCGGCTTCCGTGCGACACTACCATTCCGCCACATCCACCATATGTACCTCGCTCCATCCAACTTTTTGACCTCTTTTAACTCCACCTCATTTCTGTTCACTGTTTGTTGTTAAAATGTCAAATTAATGAACAATAAGATATTCTAATGACTAAGAAATATGCGACAAATGAGTCTTAGATGCCCAAAACAAGCAGAAACAGAGTCATTTGCCCACCCCCATAGGTGTCAGGGGACTATGGTACACTACTTTTCTGGAAACGGAGACTACGCATGTTGGTAAACGTACCAACCGGATAAAATAGCACCCCTCCCCCGCCACCCTCACCATCACCATGTTGGTCACTGGACGATCATGGTAATGACGTCACACGATTGAGTTACCAGGATAATCCGCATCTATATAACGTGACTAGGTCATTCTATGATAAATCCCCGGGAGTTGTGGGGGGGGGGGGGGGTTATCCCCTCTCCTTAACCAGAGCAGAATAATTTAGTATAAATATTACATACCTTTATGCGGAAATAAATGGTAAGTGGTAAAGTCCATCTACGATAGATGTAACTGGAATTAGTATACAGAAGTTATAACATTATCGGTTAATTTGTTGTAACATAACGGGTTAAAAAAAGTTATAACATTATGCGTCGATTTTTATAACATAACGGGTTGAAAAAAGTTATAACATTATGCGGAGTTTATAACATTATCGGTTGTTTACTACATTTTTTGTAACATTATGCGTTGGTGTAACATTATGCGGCGTTGTAACATTATCGGTTGTAACAAGCCCTACACCCGCTTCGACTATCGTAGGCGTGGGTCTAAAAAAATTAAACGAAATCACATCGGTCGTGAGGACATAAAAAAACATATTCAGATGTGAAAATACAGTATTTCGTCGCCCGAGTGCTAGAATGTCCTATGTCCCATGGGGGACATAGGACATTCTAGCACTCAGGCGACGATTTGTCCTCCTCACTAGTGAAAATGTTTCGGTATCCTTTAAAAATCTGTAGATATGATCTTTTGTACTTGTCGTTGTGTATCCTTTTGTTTCTTCACAGTTAGCTCTGACGACTCGTTCGAGGCAGCCGTGACAGTAACATTACCATTTAATCCGTGACGCCGTGCGTTGAATTGACTTATGCATTATTATCAACAGCGAAATGGGCGAGTCCTTGTTTAATCTGTAGGGAAGTCCGTAATATTTTAATCCTACAGCCCCATGGGACTGTAGGGTTAAATTACTACTGAATCTTCTTCCCAATTTTATATTCATTCTGTTGCCTGCTCATGGAATGCCAATCTTTTCGTTATGCAAAAAATTATGCACAACGGGTTGAAATGTTGAGCACGAAGAATTATCTTTGATTAGATATCTGAGGAAAAATAATATCAAATATTTTCAAAATCACTCACAGATCACAACTTCTCTACAATGTCACGATATTCATGTCTATGTTGTTTGAAACTGATTGTAGTGTTGTGCAGATCCATATCTTATTCCCAAATTTTCCCTAAAATGTTTATTGTTCATTAATTCAGAACTGAGTTCATTCTTTGAAATTCTAGATTCACTTCACATCCGAGAAATACAATGCCTTTCGTCATTCAAATTTAAATGACGAAAGGCATTTTATTTCTCTGATCTGAAGAGAATGTGGAATTTCAAAGAAGGGACTTCGTTCTGAATTAATGAACAACAAACATTCTTGGGTATTTTCGTTATAAGATAAGGATCTGAATTAAATTAGTTCTCTTTCTTCTGTGAAAGTTCTTGCCAAAAAACGTCGGCAAATGATAAATGCGTAATACAGAAAACACAAGAGACGAAGGATGACATAATCACGATGACATAATCACGTGGAGGAGGCGCTTTCGACATCTCAGCAGTCCTGGAAATGAGACAGGTGCGAATGCAATCGCTCTCGTCAGCACCCGTGTTTTCTATTTACGGGAGCTAAAAAATGCACTTGCTGAGAAATACTGTGGAGCACTAATATACTGTGAGGGCATATAAATGTGTGTTGTTTTGAGAAAGCTGCACCCTGTGGCCAATGGGAAATTACTACACAGTTCAGCAGGTGCAGGTCCTTATGCATGTAACCCCTTACCCAATGTAACGGCCAAAAACCGGCCAGCGCTATTTACAAAAATCGCCAATTAATTTTCATTTTTTTTCTATTTTTTGTCTCAAAACATGACTCCTCTTTGGAGCGAGCTCGTTATGTAATAACGACCATGATGTAAGGACATTTTCCCTAAACTGTTTGCATACTCCCCGACTTGTGTTAATCCGTCTTTGTGTTGATACCAAATTTTGTCACTGCCATATTGTTTAAAGTCATCTAAAATAAGGGTATTCCAGGGTGATATTATGGTGGGGTCCATCCGTTTCTTAATCCAAAACATTTTCAAAGAATGACTGTATCACCGAATGCCAAGTAACTTATGCCACCCATTAGCAACTTCATTCATCAGAAGCTTATGCTTAATCTTTTCACTTTTGCCCGCCAATAAATAATGGAATAGTGTGGATTTCATTGTGCCTATCATATTATCAGGTGGTCTGGGAAGGATTGATAGACAGTGTTTCAATATTGGTAAAGCTAGTGTTTTTACGACCGTATTTTTCCCAATTACTCTGAGATTTCTAATCGACAAGTCGTTCAGAAGTTTTTCCATCTTTCTAGATTTTTCGTTATCGTTCTGAATTATATAATTTTCACTAAATAGATCATACATTATACCTAATTTCCAAGTCTAAAGCCTTGAAGTTTTGTTTTAAAACCTCGCGACATCGCACAGATCAAATTTTTTGATTAGAGAATGAATTTTCTCATTTGCTCTAACGTTATTTTTGTGAAGGTAATTTTTCGTGTCAGTGTCATAATTTTGTGTCACGTTCCAATCCCATCCAACCAGTATGGAGGAGTTTCCAATTCTCTCAGTTTTGTTAACCCTTTACCCAACGAATCGGCCGCATCCGCCCGCGAACTATGCAACTTCAGCAGTTGAAAAAAATATTATTTTTAAAAAAATGTCAACAAAACCATATCATGTGACCCCTCGTTGGAACGAGCTCGTCGAGCTCGTTCCAAGGAGGGGTCACATGATATGGTTTTGTTGAAATTTTTTGAAAAGTTTGAAAACATGATATTTAAAATAATAAATTTAATATCGTGTGCGTTGGGTAAAGGGTTAAAGAGATTATCGAAGAATTTCGGGTTGTCTTCATTGGGGACATACACAGCAGAAAGGGTCACTCTTCGGTCCTGAGTCGTCATATGAAGAATGATAAAGTTGCCTCCCGGATCTTTTCTTGTATTATGAATCTGAAACGTACGGCAGCGTAGAACCGCCACACCGTAGTATATTTCCAGGGATTCCTAATCTGTTTTTACAGATTACTAATCTGTTTTTACAGATTACTAATCTGTAAATACAGATTAGTTAATCTGTAAAAACAGATTAGTAGTCTGTTTTTACAGATTACTAATCTGTTTAAACAGATTACTAATCTGTTTAAACAGATTAGGAATCCCTGGAAATATACTACGGTGTGGCGGTTCTACGCTGCCGTAGAAACGCAAATGTAATTTTGAACAGGACGGCTACTCTCTTACTTGAGCTTGAGTGAGAGCAGAAGATAGCTTCATAACCCCATTCGCATTTCCACGTATTCTCGATTTCTTTGGATGAGAGAGTATCAACCAGGAGAGATATATCGAATTTATCCCTGCAACGAGAGAAGATGTACCTGCGCTTAGTTGTTTCCGAGAAGAGACCTCGACAGTTAAGGCTTCCGATTACTATATTATTCGTTAAGTATTTTAGAGGGTCTCCTCGTGTGCTTGCAACAATTCAGTCGCTAAAATTTTAAATACCAGTGGAGATGGAGAGATATGGAGTATTGTAAAGGGCCAGGAAATTTAACATCGAGCCCAATCCAATGAGGGATCACATGATATGATTTGGTTGAAATGTTTTGATTTTTTTTAACTGTACACTTTGTGAATTATGCGGGCGCATGAGACCGATTCGTTCAATGCATGATTAAAAGTTTGATCCGATCATTCTAACTCTAGCGTTGAAAGCAGCTCCATCACTTATATTCGTGCAATGTCTTCTCAGGCCTGGCATTCTGAAAAATGCAGGAGGGCAAAAAATCGCTCTCCTCAATCAGCTTAGGAGAGCAATTAGCTTTACACAGCATTTTAAGTATCCAATTGAACGAACTCATTGAAACTGAAACCAACAGACTACATCAGTGATTTTATTAACTTTACTAAGGTAAAGCGAAATCTCTTAGACATCTAGATGTCTCACTCAACAACCGAACACACACTTGACAAGACCTGTGTGTGTACCCAGACCTGTTGTCCAAGAAAGTCATACGCCTACCACTACCACCTTCAACCCCCCAAGGGGGTTGAAGGTGGTAGTGGTAGGCGTATGACTTTCTTGGACAACAGGTCGGCTTGAATCTACAGTCACATCCTGGTGCAAGTGCTTCAAGTGACAGGATAGTAGTAATGGTAGTATATTATAGTGTCAATATTCCTTGAATAATTACCCCTCAAACTGTGATGTCAGTTGTTGAACTTGAAACTGACAGAAAAAAAAATATTGCTGTGACCCATTTTGCTTCAAATGATTGCAACTGTGTTTGGGTATGGTTGCAGCCATTACCTTTTACCACTAAACCACTTTCAAAATGAAATTACGTGATGTTATGTGACTTCGAAGTTAAATTACATTTTTGCTTTACAACAAAAATTTAATGTGAGCATAATACATGTAATCTCAATCATCCCAGACCAAAATATTTAGGAGGGCAATTTTTTGCTCTCCTTAATTCTTTCAGGAGGGCAGTAAGGAGAGCTAAAAAATCGCTCTCCTGAAATTGCCAAGCCTGTCTTCTGGCAATGTTTCGAACAGAAACCAATGCTGTTACTTCTGGAAACAAACACAATAGCTCTCAAATTAACTCTGTTTCCTTTCCACCACTCCCACTCCCACCACCCCAACCTTTCATACATCCTGCATTTTAATCCGGACAGTGATTTCAAAAATAAATATAGAATAAACGTATAGTGTGTTCAAGTAAAACAAATTATTCTACTCGTAGGATTAAGAATGAAACCGAAGAGCCTCTGGCGAGAATAATTTTTTTACTTGAAAACACTATACGTTTATTTTGTTTATCCCATAAATCATTTGCAGGACAGTCGCGGTGAAATCGTGCTGTTACTCTCCACAAAACACTGCAAGAAGTGAGAAGCACACTGGTCCAATTCGATCGACAAGCAAAACTGCCAAAAATAAACAAGGCGTAGTGATACATTTCTGTCTAAAAATAATTCCCCTACAAACTTGAGCTAAACTTGCAAAAATACTTTATTAAATGAACAATGTTCATCGTTGTTTATTGTTATTTTTTCGTCGTCGATTCAACTTGAGTTTTGTAAACAAAGCAGACGACACGAGCATTTGTTTGTTTACACTTTCCTAATTTGGAACATGAAACAGCAATCATCATGATCCCGCCTTTCACAATCGAACTTGTATGCTTTTCAGTGCTTGGCTTCGATTGATTTAGTTTGTATTTTCTTTGTTAATTGTTGTTCGTTTTATTGTTAGACAGAGTTGAAATGTGTCATATATTCTAAAACTAAACATTTCAGCGACGGTCAACGCCTTTCTAAACGTCGGTCCACTGTGTCTCCAACAAACGGAAAACAGGTCATGATAACACGAATGCGGTAGAGGTCAACAGGTCCGTTTCTACTATTGGAATAAATTCTTTCAGTGTTAAACCTTTGGGAAAAATGTATCACCCTACTAGCAGCTGCTACTAGGTGAATGAAGCAAAAATTTATCCAAGACTTTTATTGTTCCAATAAATGTCCATTTATGGGATAAAAGTACAAAGAATTCAAAACATTCAGCTGATAGATAGGTTTGTAATCAAGTGACTTCATTCACGAAAGCCTTCTGCGACAAAGGGAGAACAGACTACCACAAAACAGACGGGCATTATTAGACTCCGGCAATAAGATGACTCTCAAAGGTTTTGAAAAAGCACAAGAAATACAGGGGCCAGTTTCATGAAGCAATGTCATAAGACAATCTTAAGATGGTCTCAAATCTGAGAGATAAGATAAATCTTAGCTAAGACAATTCCATTTCACGAAAGCGTTTCACGAAACAAACTTATGGTCAAATTAAGCATTTATCTAAAACGTTGTATCTATTGAGACTGGGTATCGAACGATTGATACAGCAGCGGACGGAACGTGTGGGTTCGTGTAGTTTATATGCGCCAGTGTAAGGGTTCTCGGTATAGAGTTATTATTCTTCTTGTATCTGGCGTCACCACGAAACCGAGTAATATTTTTTAAAGGCATTCGGGGTGGGGGAGCGGGGTGTGACTGGATTAAGAGGTGTGCAGTCGGAAGTGGTATTTTGGATATGGTGGCAATGATTACGAACAAATTACATCTTCATAAGGCCGGTACAGTACGATCGCCGTGGACTAGTCATTTTCCACGGGTAGGCAATATTTGATCGGACTCAATAATATTCGATTCCAAACACTAATTATAAAAATAATCATAAACATTTTAATTAATGAAGTACAGTGTACAAACCAGTGCTTCATTAATTAAAATTTTGTCAATGATGTTTTATTACCTGGTAAACGAATGCGTGGACATCACTGCTCCACGCGTGGAATACCACCATCCCACGTGAACGGCATTGTTGGTAACTGTTGTTCATGTATAGGCTTCTTGCACCATAACTGGGATGGATAAATTATAGGCTTGTAAACGCGCTCTGCTGCCCCTACACAGACTCGAGAGTAATGACAGGGTCGTGGGTATAGTGGCAACGGAGCACGTTACAAACCCCTGTGCTGAGAAGAAGACAAGCGCGGATAAAGAAGAAGCAGAGAGGATTCCTTTTCATGTCCGATTGACAGTCACTCGTCGTGAGAATGTCCAACCAACGATCATAGGTACAACAGCAAGGCAGCCGTACAGAACATTTGTTCTTGTCTTATTCTCACACACTTGAAAAAAGAGTGCGTTTATGCTGAATGGACAGTTGTTTTGTTATTTGCTCACTCCCAAGATGTCGATGCGCAACCCTGATTTTAGCGCTGTTTTCTCGAGTACCTTGCTTTACCTCCTTTCGGCCTGTGTATGGTTCTAGCGTTGACTGATGTCATCAACACGGAGTACAATTGGTAACCACTATCGTCTACTAACCATCTGATTGGAAAGAGGCGAACAAGTTCTGAAGTTGTATACATGTAGGCACCGTACGTGGAACCCGGTCATTTAGCCGCTACATTTCTAAAACGTATGTCGGATCACAAACTCCCAGCACTTTGATAGAATGGTGGTGTCTTCTGTTAACCCTTTACCTAACGTAACGGCCAAAACCGGCCAGCGCTATTCTCAAAAATCGCCAATGAATTTTCATTATTTTTTTCATTTTTTGTCTCAAAAACATAGGTTATGACCCCTCGTTGTAACGAGCTCGTCGAGCTCGTTCCAATGAGGGGTCATAACCTATGTTTTTGAGACAAAAAATGAAAAAAATTAGTTATTCAAGAATTATTTTTGCAAGTGTCGTCTGCTTTTCAGGTTAGGTAAAGGGTTAAAATAGGCCACAGAATCCACAGAATGTGCCGCGATTCTGATATTAATGTAATCAATAGCACCAATCAGTTAGGAAATGCCACCATCTCATGTTACCCGACCATAATCTCTCGCAAACTTGTTTCGTCTCTTGGCGTATACATAAACTGTGAGGACTTTTTTTTGCACGAGACATTGTTGACTTGCTCGCTCCACAGCCCGAAGACTTTCTCTAACCTAAAAACGAGGTGCTATCAATACCTGTAGTGACACAGAAAGTGACTGAGATCACCCCCTCGGGTGTTAAATCCGTTCGCTTAACATTTCAAAAACTTTCAAAATCATTGATTGATTGAAAACATTTTGCACAAAATATAAAAATAACTTTACCAGATCACAAAGCATGTATACTGACGACTCTCTCATGGGCTGTTGGCAATATCGAGAAATACACATGTGCATGCTTTGTGATCGAGTGAGGTGAGTTTTATACTTTTGTGCCAAATGTTCTTCATCTTTGAACAGATCAATGATTTTGATATTTGGAAAATGTGAGACGAACTTATGATATATACCGACCACTCTCAGAATTTGGGTCTTATGTAAGGTCAATCTTAGCTAAGACCTTGTTCATGAAACGCGATTTCCTTCCAAAGTTGATCTTAAGACCATCTTATGACATACCTTTGTCATAAGTAGGCTTCATGAAACTGGCCCCATGCCTATAATTTTAGCTTATGCTCCTCTGGGATGAACCCAGGTGTCCATAGCCAAAAACTTCGAAAGTATCTCCTACCTTTTCACAGAGCATGAAGTTTTGCATTCCGTTTGGCGAAGTATTAAACCCTACCTGGGGTAGCTGTTATTTATTCCCCGTCCCACCGAGTGCACACGTAGGGACAATAATAATGCGTACTACACGTCAATGGTGCACTTGCCTTCAACCACTATTAACTCTGCCTGTGTCGGGTTAAGAAGTTGGAGTGTGGCAGTTGCTTGCCGCTGCCCGGTGGTTCTCTCCGGGATCTCCGGCTTCCCCCACCCGTAAAATTACCCGGTACAATATGATAAACGAACAAATAACCATTTATTCTCCAACGCTATTCACAAAAATTATCATTGAATTGTTTTTTTTTTTACTTCTTCAATTTCGTCCTCCAAAATTAATTCATGGGCTGTCATTGGAACGAGCTCGATCGTCTCCTCGTGTTAGGTAAAGGGTTAACTGAGAGCGGGTGCCTCATTGGTTACTGGTTTGGACTTCTGACCGATAGGTCGTGAGTTCAGATATGATCCATGGCGCGCGATGGTGGAATTTTTTATTCAAATCTACCTGGGAGCATGGTGGCTCGTTGGTTAGAGAAATGCACTTTAAACCGAAAGAGCGACGGTCCAATCCTCTGCGCTGTATCCACGCTGGGGCACGGTGTCGCTGTGTACGAAGGCGTGCAGAATGTCGACGATACATTCGCCTTCAATTGCAACTAATTCTGCATTCACCAGGTTAGTAAGATGGAGAATAAATGAATGAATTAATATTTATTCAACAATATACAAATATTATAAATATAAAATATACCCATAGTAGCTTGGTGTACAAAATGTTCACCACGAGTGGTGAAGTGGTGTTAACACCACTTCACCACGAGTGGTAAACGTTTGATACCCCAAGCTACTTTGGGTATGTTTTGTTTATACCATGATCGCCAGATGAGTAAGAGTTTAAAAGTTAAATAAACCAATATTCAAACGTGCGAATCTGTTTTTGTTTACATGAGCACCGGTGGGCGGTACTTCCCCCTGGCAATTTTATTGCCGAAACGACATAGAAAACGAAACTCGCAACTTACGGGGCATTTTTTCATTTTAATAACATAAGAACATACTATTTCGAGTTATGAGTGCTTTATTAACGTGAGACAGCGTATGTTTGTTAATGTTTGGTATCTTATGAGGTAAAACGTAATAAATAATTGCCGGTTTTATTTCACTCTTCACGAGGCGACGAGCGATAAGTTTAGACAAGTTTGCATTCAGGTCGAGGTCACCAAAGGTCAACTTGGATATAGTGCCACTGTTGGTGTAAATGTTAACTGTTGAAATCCCAATGCTGGCTTGTTCCTAGTCATAGTCTTTTTTATATATAGTAGAAAAGGTAATCATGGTACAAAACACGCTAAATGGTCAATAACACACAGGGTGAGCATATGATTTAACAAATTTGATTATATTGAATATGTATACAGAATTGGTTTGGTTCATTGTTTAGATATGCCATAGCCAGATTGGCTGTGTTCCTGGCGTCTCCATGCTGATTACATACGATTTTTGTCTGAGTAGATGTTTGCTCCAGTTAAGGCGTCACTGCCTTTGGTTAATGAAAGAGGCCTATTATTATGATTTCACGGTCCCGATACAATAGGACCCCTGTGGATGAGTGGGACAGTTTCGCCCCGGTGCTAGGTGGTTCTCCTTAGCCTCCTCCACCCGTAAAACTGTCCGACACGATATGACCCAGGCTGTTGAAAGTGCAGTAAAACCTAAAACAAACAATCAATGCAACCAGGATCCGACGAGAACCGGTTACCGCGACGCCACCGCGCCCCCGTATGTGTATTCTGGCCTTTGACTCGTCGTGACCTCTTCAGTCAAGAAACGTTCGTGACTTCTTCCCAGTTCCTTATTTATCATTCGTTATCAACCGATTTTATCGGTTGATGGCGAATGTTGAATAAGGAACTGGGAATAAGTAACGGTTGTCACATCCTCAGTCAAGAACAAGGAGGTCTGACCCACGCCTGTTAACAGCCGGAAAGGCTTTCACCATCAAGTGTTATCTGATATTCCAACACCACATGTTTCACACGCCTGTTGCCAGTGCTTTCCGGTTTCTTTCGACACTGCCACAAACTCTCTCTGCCCCACAAACATTTTCTACTCAAAACACTAATCGCATTCCGTGGTGCCTCGTCGGGTCCCGATACCACTTGCTACTTGAGCCACAAGCATGGGTATTAGCATAGAGCAACACCGGACAGCAGTCGGATTGCATAATAATTTCCTTGAGAGCTGGCACTGTGCGACAAGTCAACAGATTGGAGTCCAGCATTTCGTGACGATTCGTACCGTAAAAGTCCGTTTCTCGCTGGCTCTGTGTGCCATCCTTGGTATCATTCTTTTGTCTGGGGCACTGCAGTTAACCCAGGTCCACCCCAATCTGACACTGGATGTAACTGGTATTTCCATACTTCATTACAACATCAGAAGCATCAGGAAGAAGCTTGACCATATTATAGACGACATTGATGACTTTGATATTATTTGCTTCACTGAAACTCACCTTGAATCTAGTTTTAATTCTGACAATGTGCTGATCCCTGGTTACTTCCCAGCTGTAAGAAAGGACAGGAACCAGCATGGTGGCAGTATCCCGGTTTATTTCTCAACGGAAATTTATGCCAAGCGTGTATCAGAATTAGAATTTGACCAGTCGATTTTATGGTATAAGAGTATCTCAAACAAACGCAAATGTTTGCTCAGCTTAACATATCAATCAGTTCAATTCTCGAGTTGTGACTACTGGAGAGACTTGAGAATTTTGTTACCAAAACCCCGTCCTAGATCATCACCGGAGATTTAAACAGCGACCTTCTTAATCCATCTAGCCGTTTAAATGAAATTATAAACTGTTGAATTATAAACTGTTGAAACCTACACAACGTCATTAAAGAACCTACTCAATTAACGCCAAGTTCAAGTATTTTATTGGACCCAATAATAGTTAGTGATGGTGTTGGAGTTCTGAACTCGGAAGTTCACGAACTTGGTGTTTCCGATCACAAGGCTTTATTAGCAGTTATAGAGACTGGAACCACACAGCGCGAAACGAAAATCGACAAATCTTGAATTACGACAGGGCTGGATTCGTCACAATGAACAATCTGATCTCAGATTGGTCCTTCATTTGAGATACTACATCGCTTCATACGTCCTACCAGAAATTTGTAACCAAATTTTTTGATATTTCCAAAGAATATATTCCTTCTCGTAGGGTAGTCACCCGTCCTTCTGACAAACCTTGGTTCGACTCAGTTCTTCGCCGAGATATTCGTCACAGAGATCGTCTTCGGAAACGAGCTCTGAAATACCGAAACCCTCAAATAATCGAAAAATATAGACAGACCCCAAACAAGGGAAATAACGTGAAAAAGAAGGCTAAATCTATTTTTATTCAAAGCTAGATATTTAACTTGCGTGTGCAGAAACCCCAAAGTTTTCTGGCACACAGTTAACTCTTTACCCAACGAATCGCCTACATCCGCCCGCTTAATATGCAAATTCAGCAGCTGAAAAAATATTATTTTTCGAGAAATTTCAACAAAACCATATCATGTGACCCCTCTTTGGAACGAGCTCGACGAGCTCGTTCCAAAGAGGGGTCACATGATATGGTTTTGTTGAATTTTTTTGAAAAAATTTAAAAAATGATATTTAAAATAATAAATTTTGATATCGTCTGCGTGGGGTGAACGGTTAAACAGTAACTGAACAATTTCGACAGTAAACCCTCTGTCCCTTTTCTAAATCACAAAGATGATGCCGGTGGCATAGTTATGGTAACAGACGACGTTGACAAAGCCAACTCACTCAACAAAACATCTTTATCAAATAGTAAGATAAATAACAGTAATAATACTAAGATAAATGATGTTGGGCATAGCTTACCTAATTTCAGACCTAAGTTCTCAGATATCCTGTCGTAGATCGACTTCTCTGAAGACGAAGTGATTAAGATCCTCGGCAACCTACAAACCAAAAAACCAACTAGCCACAACGGTATCAGCAACCGTATGCCCAAAGAAACGAAAACTACAATATGCAAGCCATTTGTTCAATTATTTCGGCTCTCCTTCACCCTGCGTGTCTACCCATCAGAATGGAAGATGGCAACAGTATTGTCAATTCATAAAAAAGGAGATGCACACGACCCCAATAACTACAGGCCAGTTTCTCTTCTCAGCTGGGTCAGCAAAGTTATGGAGAGAATTGTCTTTAACCAAATGTTTGAACATTGCTGTGTTAATCATTTGTTTTTTAAGTACCAGTCCGGCTTCCTGTCACAACATAGTACCGTTTATCAGCTAATAAATGAGAAACATACCACAATCTTTGCTTAGCATTTGATATCAGCCAATTTTCTCTTGGGGTATTCTGTGACATATCAAAAGCCTTTGATAGGGTTTGGCGCAAAGGTTTAATTTATAAACTGAGACAATATGGTATATCTGGAACACTCGTCGAGTGGACCAGCAACTACTTCACCGATCGTAAACAAAGGGGTTAACTCGGCTACCTGCCTATTAATGGCGGTGTTCCTCGGGGATCGGTACTGGGGCCTTTTCTTTTTCGTATATACATAAATGACATTTCTGAAAACTTAGACTCTCCTGATGTGTGTAGGTTATTTGCAGACGTACCAGTGTAATAGAAAATGGATACGAACTAAATGACATTGCGGCAAAGACCAGCGAAAACATTAGGGTCGTCTCCCAATGGGCAAGTACATGGCTAGTCACATTTAACCCTTCAAAAACCGAAATCGTTCTATTCACTAAGAAAAATATTAACCTTAGTAATGTTGTAATGTTCGGTGAGAAACCACTTGAACTCACAATGTCACATACCCATCTCGGTTTGTGTTTTCAGGGAGACTTAAACTGGCATACCCAATTAATGGAGTATGTAGAAAGGCTAATTCCAGACAACCTCAACTAAGAACACTTCAGTGTGACTGTGGCAGGGGGAGGGGGGGGGGTCTCCAAAAAATTCCGGACACAAGGCCTAAAATATTTTTTCCACCTTTTGACCACCACCTACCCACCCACGTGCAAAAAAAATATTTTTTTCCTTTGACCACTTGGACACCCAGCCCACCACCTATATTTTTTCAGTATATCACCACAGTGGGTAATGAAAAATTATTGCACTGAGCTTCCAGTTGTCAATCCTTGCCTTAATTTGAATCCTAATCTACTGTCTAAACTAATTATGTACACATCAACCAGCATCAACAGATGCATTTAGATTTCACTGAAGAAAATTGTTATTAACTCTGGAAGAAGTTTTAATTTTAATGACCTGACTACAGGCTAAGTGTCTAGGCTTGAGGTTTCAGCCAACTGTCATTACTCAAAAGATAGTAGATAGCGTAGGAAAGCTGAAAATCTGTCACCTAACACTATTGTAAATCTCGCCCCCATCTTGGCCCCCATCCGACCACCCACCCACCCCGGCCTTGTGTCCGGAATGTTTTGGAAGACCCCCCCCCCCCCCCCCCCCCCCCCCCCCTGACTGTGGTAGAAAAATCCTGCAAACTTTACACAAGTCATTCATACTCCCTATCTTAGAATATGCTGATGTTGTATGGGTCGGTGCACCGGACTACTTACTTTCTAAACTGGATAGGATCCACGTGGATGCAGCTAGAATAATAACCGTTCTCACAGGATCTACTCCGGTATCTGGTCTACTGTCGGAACTTGGTTGGGAAACCCTCAGACAGAGATGCCATCTCCACAAAATGATTACGTTTTTCAAAATTGTGAACAACCAGGCCCCCAAGTATCTCTCTGACTTATTACCTAGAACGGGTGAGAATATCTCCCCGTATAACACTTGGCCACGCTCCAACTTCCAGTTACCCCTCCCCCATACGGAAGTATTTAAACGCTCATTTATGCTCTCGTGTATCTCGGAATGGAATGTACTACCCATAGAAATTAGACAGACGGGTTCACTGAATAATTTTGTTAAATATTTCAATAGAGGCGTGTGTTGACCCTTAAGTACTTTAACAGGGGCGATAGCGCGGTCAATATACATTGCAGGCTGCGGTACTCCTGCAGCGATCTAAATTTCGATAAATTAGCTAACCGCATCCACAACACGCTAAACTGTCGATGCGGTTACGAGTCTGAACACGCTAACCACTACTTCTTGAACTGTAGTAACTGTGCAGATGAAAGACAAGTCCTACGAAGAAGAAATCTTGCACATCTAACAATAAGATAGGCCAGTGATCTTCTGTATGGTATCCCCAACCTAACAGACCACGTCAACAATTACCTTTTTCGCATTGAACAAAAATTCATTTAAGAATTGAATGCAATTTTTATAATCTTTATTGGAGTATGAACGTGTGGGAATGGGTACAAATTGTATGGATTCATACAATTTGTACCCATTCCCACACGTTCATACTTCAATAAAGATTATAAAAATTGCATTCAATTCTTATAATTACATTGCGTAACTGTTTAAACTACTTTTTACCAAACAACAAAGCAGAAAGACGAAATAAAACATGTACGAACGAACGAGGCGAAAACCCACCCTCACACAAAAGACAAAGCGCACAACTCTGAGTTGAGCGCCGGTTTTCTGCATTAACCCAAATTTGTTGCCGTCTTTCGTAACGAAACTTGGAATGTTCAAAACAATTTATTTAACATATCAGTAAACTATAATCACCTATGAAACGACAAGTTCAAGAATAAATTCACTGAAATAATTCCACACTGTCGATTGACATTTCTTGTAAGTTGTTTGAGATATGACATATTATTAACTTGAACGTAAATGCGGGTCAAAGTTCGAGCAAATATATTCATTGGAAAATGAATTACATTTGGTCATGACGTTTTCATCCAGCTGACCAATGGGAATTGAGTATTTGGACCCATAACGTATAACTACATTAACAATGTAATTATTAAAACAACGAAGCGTTTTTAAGACTGGACCGCCACTCAAGCGAACAAGTCTCAGTCCTCTGTCCAACGCGGATAGGAGATAATACTGGCAGAAATTATTGAATAACAAGACTTTCAACTCTTGCTACGGACATATATGGCCCGAGATCCTTCGTCGGTGTGAGCTCATCGAGCTAGCTTCGGCGAGGGGTCGTGGGTTGTGTTTTTTGAGACAAGAAATTGCAAAGGTCTGTGTGTTCTTTACAAATGGCGTGCAGCTTTCCGCATGACTGCTCAGTTAGTCCTGGCTACAGCAGTGGTATGGGACTCCGTTGTAGTCGCGGTGTTGTTGAACTCACAAGATTTGCAAATTTTATTTTTCCTCTCTACCCTGTCTCTCACTCTTCTGTTCTGACTCTCTCAAAGTTGATCAGCCGTCAGCTTTGTCCCGAGCCGTGTAAAAACACACCATTGTTTCGAAATATACATACGTTTGTTTCACCATTACACGCGTATACTTGTAACTGTTTTTAAACATGCAAGCATACTTTGTAATTTTTCAATTGTATTTTAAGGAAAGGATATAATCAAAGTGCTGGGCACTTGTCATCCAATTCTTTTTTAATTATAACAAATAAAATAAGTTTAATCTAACTCCAATGCTTACATTAATAAGTCAGATGAAACATGTTTTCATCTTAAGGTTGGGTTTTTACGACTACTTTAGGCATATGTGGCTTATCATGGCAACAACACGAGTATAAATCCAAGTTACTTGGGAGGTCTCATGCCACAAGTGTCGGTGGTCATCGGGTTCTATACTACCATTGAAACATAACTCATTTACGACAGTAGTGAAGCACTGCTCCATTTCCCGGGTTGCAGTGAGTACAGGTGTGTATATTGGAGTGAATTCTCAGTTTCGTTAACCGTTTGCTCATCCGAATAGCGGTCAACACTTCCCAAAAATTTCTTGAATGAGTAAAAAATTTGAATTTTCTTTTTTTTCGAATAATTTAAACCTTTCATTTTTGTCTCAACAATTAACTTATGACGAGCTCGTTCTGATGCGGGGCTTAATCCTTTACCCAACGAATCGACCGCTTCCGCACGCGTAATATGCTAATTCAGCAGTTGAAAAAATAGTATTTTTTAACCAAATTTCAACAAAACCATATCATGTGACCCCTCGTTGGAACGAGCTCGTCGAGCTCGTTCCACCGAGGGGTCACATGATATGGTTCTGTTGACATTTTTCGAAAAAAATTTTAAAAAATGTTATTTAAAATAATAAATTTTGATATCGCCTGCGTTGGGTAAAGAGTTTTAAGATATGTTGCTGAGACAGACAAAAAATAGAAAAATTTTAAAACTGAAAAAAGTCAATTTGTGTGTACATCACCTCTGTTTGTTTTTGAGGGTTTTTTTCGGGGGGAGGGGTCGTTATGTTAGTTAACTGGTAGAGTGCTAAATTATTTTTGATCATCAAAATTGTCTTGCACGTCTCTGCCTTGTCACAATTAATGGGAGAGTGTAATGCACTCTCCCATGAATTTTAATAAGCCAAATACAACCAGACTAAATACTTTGACCTCAAATATAAAGTGAAACACAGCCATGGAATATGAAACTTTTAAGATGCAGCACCTGTGCTTCAGAATAAAGCCCAAGTATGGGCTTCCAGCACTCTGTCAGTTACAGGGTTGTACGGACAGCTCAGTCATAACAAACAGCAAAGGTTTGATAAGTGTTCATAATATTTTATATAATGTTTTTGGCGCATAAGTATTTTGGATAACAATCTTAATATTCAATAAATAGACTTCTATCATATTCGGGTGTGCTTTCTTCGAATGTTCATATCTGCAGGCGATAATAGTTTGAAGTTTAACATTTTTGTCACGATTCAGAGAGCTTTTTATAAGTTGATCTTGTAAAGGCTGTATTTTTCAGCGATATATCTCTGTTTGAACTTACGACCCGTGAAACCCGACGGGTAGAATAGCTGAACGTGATACTGCAATTTTATTTTAAAATAGTTGAATACTAAAACGTTCAAGGTCAGCAATCTTAACATTCTCATCGTAAAAATACCTTATACAACATGGGTTGAATGGTTTACAATCTATGCATTGGTGGAGTGGAAGTTCCAGTCGAGCAGTAACACGAATTCTTAGAAAAAGCGTAAGAGGTACAAGTACAGTTTCAGCGGTTTATTCCCACTCAGCCAACCTTCCTAAAATACCAGTTAATAGGTGTGAATTACAGAAAGGTGTTAGGTTGGCTGAACGCAACTTTTGCAGTAGAGGATTAGGCTATAGTCTGTATCGTCTTACCTACATAATCAAACAACATCGTATCAAAATACATCTCAACTTTATAATAAAATCTATAAGTACCTTCACATTATTTCAATTTTAGTAATTTACTTGCTTCGTCACCAAATTCAAAAACGTCCAGATTGCCACTATTGATTCTGTTCTTCAGTGTTTTCAAATGATTGTCTATCGTTCTTTAACGCTTTCGTCTTTTTGGTGCGAGACCTCCGGATTCAAGTTGAATCATTTTTGCTTCGTTGGTTGCCTGCCATTTCTTTAGCAACACAAGGAAAGAGTATATGTTTGGGTGAGCAGCTCTGCACATTTTTTTTATTTTGCTGTGCCAACCTTCCGCATTGTTGGTTGTTCTTGCGCCGTCGTTGTTGTGATGGTTCCATTTGCTGATGGGAACACCCTCTACCCATTGTTCGGTAACATAGTCAGTAAATGCGGTGACATCCACGGAAATGTCCTCGGCTGATTCTAAAGCATTTAGCCAGAAATCTTCAACATGTTGGACGGGAATGAGTGGAAGAACAGCAGCCCCCCGGACAAGAAGTTTGACGTCATCATCTTGATTGTAATGTCTCACTAAACCAACGGATTGAGTCTTCCTCCAGATACACTGTGTAAAGTGGAAAAAACAACCTTTAACCACCACGGAAGTAAACACGCACTCCAAAACGTTCATCACCGCCGTCTCGAAGTCTATCATGAATGTATCTGGTGCAAACGTTAAGTTTCGTTGAAGAATCTCATCCTTCAGAATGTTGAAAAATATTGAGTAAGTTGATTGAGTTTTATTTGGCAGAAGCGCGAACACCAAGGGGAAAACTTTACGGTCAACCATTCCATGAATACAATACAGCTGATAAAACAACTCGGGACACGAATAGAATGTTCCATCTGCAAACATAATGTCAGAATTGCACAATCGTCGCAAATTGTCGTCAGTGCTAAAAACTAAGATTCGTCGGTTCTGTTCATCTACTATGTCACGCAATAGAAACCGTTCTCCAGCAAAAGTTTTTGTCCATTCATCACCAAGTTCAATTTGGTTTTGCTCTCGTGGCAACTTTGGAAGAACTTTTAATCGATTCCTGTATAAAGACGACTTACAGCTCTCAAATGTGGGAATTTTTTTTGATAACTTCATGAACTTCATGTGAATCTGTATTTCGCAAGCTTCCGAGTTCTTCATCATACATGCTCGGGATTGGTCCGACTTCTTCGCGACATCGCTTCTTAACTTTCGACAAGAATGCACTTGAAGCAATACTCTCAATATCAGAAGTATGATAATGTCCATTACCGAACTTAACAAGAATACTTTCTTTTGTCACCACTGTAGCCGGACAATTCCGATCAACGCACCTCCAATAGCAACGTCCATGATTTCGTGTTCTGATAGAGAATTTAAATCCACCATGAATCAAGAAAAAACCACCTCTACCATTATCAAGAAAATCAATGTCAACTTGTGCGGAAGCCATGATTACTGACAACTGAAATGAAATGAATGAAAGGTTTTAGCGCGCCGAAGGCGCGCAGGGACGATGTGGGATTTACAAATCCCTTGCGACCCGGTTAACCTTATTTTTTTCCCTTGGATCACACAGGCCTAGCTTTCCTATTGCCCAAAATGAAGTCTGAGGGGGTTATGCACGCGGTTAGAATACCCGGCAGTTTACGCTGGAGTGTTAGATGGTCAATACTCAATCCCTCAACGCCTTTAAAACTATTAGAGAGCGAGCTCTATTCGGTTCCAGTTCGGCGATGGTAGAGGTTTGAGTCCCACCATGGTGGCGAGCCAGAATGTAATGTTGTGCGATGGCAAGTTTAAGGGAAGAAGAGAAAAGAAAACCAAACAGCAACGCCGGTTTGGTAGCGGCCCCGGTATATGACCATAGCGGTTACAAAAAAGAAGTGGAGAAAGCTCCAACAGTTTAGTTTTAAGAAACCGGGAGTCATCCATCAAGCCTTCTGGGAGATAGGATGCCGTATGTGATTTTGAGGTATCTGGTTATCCTTCGGGAATTCCAAATGACCTCCTCCACCCCCCCCCCCCCAAAAAAAAAAAAAAAAAAAAACACTTACTGACACACACCTGACAATTCATGCTGAGAAGATCCGTATATATATAATATGGGACTGTGTTTTGAAAACATAAAATAATAGATGAGACAAACACCGTGATTGTTGTTCACTTCAAAGGCACAATTAGTGAATCTAAGAAATATCAAACACCGTGTAAACAAGAAAGCGGCAGAATATTTTATTTTTGCAAAACAAGACATCAAAAACAATGATAACATATAACAAATTAGAAAAAACAACAAAACTGCAGAATATTTTAAAAATTAAGACATCAAAGATGATGATAATATATAGTAACAAACTAATTAATTGTTTTCTCAATTCAACCGACTGACAAAAAACAACAATATTTTAATTTGCAAAAATGATTTTTATTTTGCAAAAAAAAAAATGACAATTTATATGCTACAGACTATAACAAGGATTAAGCAAGTGTGAAAAAAAGGTTGGCTAGACGCTACTCCTGATCATTAAAAGGTTGGCCAGACGCTACTAATGAAATTAAAAAGGTTGGCTAGGTGGGACGACACCGTTTCAGCTAATGGACCGCCTGGTTTAGCTGGAGGTCCATTTGCTGCAATTTTATTTATTTTTATTTTTGTTTTTTTTTTTTTTTTTTGCTTATGAGTTGTGAGCTCACTCTACATTGTAAGATATCACGGTAACATTTTTCAAATCTATAAAATTTAAAAATAGTTCGATGGGGATGAAAATCTCGCGAGAAACATTCCAATACGTTTTTCAATTTCACAGAGTCGCCTTTTGCCCATTTTAAATTATGACCCTTGATGTATCTCGTCTGAGGTGTTTAATATTCAGCTGTTTCTTCAAATATTACTGTTGAATTTTGGCCAGTTAGCGTACGAATATACCTCCATTTCTTATCGACTCGGAACACTTATGACATTTGAATTTAAAAAATTCGACCTATAATTTGATGAAATCAGTGCACAGGTAAGCGAGTGAGCGGGTGAGCGGGTAGGCGGGCTTGCGGACGGTCGTATCTGCTCGTTCGCGTGATAACTTGAACCAATAATATATTTGGTCAAATTTGATATGTGGAACTTGTTAATGTCTTGAATGAGTTCGAAAACTGGTACGGTTCTGTCATACCGAGCAAGCAGAGTTATGGCCCTTAATTCGTTAAATTGTACCTGTTTTCAGCTCGCTAAAAACAACAACAAATATCAATGGCCTTGGTCAATATTTGGTATGTGAGACATTAATTCGTTATTTTTGCCTGTTTTTAGCTTGTCCGTGCGATAACTTCAACAAATACCAATGGATTTGGTCAATATTTGACATGTTAAACTTTCTTTGCAATGTCTTTAAGGAGTTCGAAAGCTGGTTCGGTTCGGCCATATTGAGCGGAGTTATGGCAGAATATTGAGCGGAGTTATGGCAGTTTTAACAGAATATTACATGAACTGAAGTAGATTCAGCAGTAAACTTGGAGCTTATTCAACGCAGTCACCAAACATTTTGAAACAAAGGAGATATGAACAGTTGGTATATCGAACCAGTTTTGGTTCTGTAAAGAACCAAAACTGGTTCGATATGCCAACTGTTCATATCTCCTTTGCTTAATAATGATTTGAGACAAACTCGTATAAGCTCTAAACTTACGACTGAAACCCCCTCAATTTATGTTTAATTCTGTTAATATTTAATGTTAATCTTTATAAATTTATTTGATTTGAAATAAATACCGTTCCATCTCAGGGACAAGATTAGAACCAGTTTGGGTTCTAAAGAGAACCTATATTTTTTGCAGTGTACAGTTTTGTTTTGTTTAAAATAGAGAGGTATTTTGGGTAATCATACGCGCCACTCGTCGTTTGAATCGCCCGAAGAGGAGTCAGTGCATTCATTTAGGAATATTTTTTTTTTATTTTCATTCTCTGCGCACCGATATCGAAATATTAAAATGTCGTCCTGAAAGTTGTCCAAGAATGCGACACGTCCGTTTATCCGATTCTACCAAATACTTACCCAAATACTTGCCCAATATTACCCAATACCACCTGGTTCATATCAAATTTAACCAATGCCTTCCCAAAATAGTCCCAAAACAGTTCAACACCTACCACATACTGCGCGATACTGCCTAGTGGCGAAAATACTTCTATCACCTTCGGAGTCTTCTGCCATTACTGCCTTGTTCTATTACTATTGAATTGTAGCACTGATACAAGCTTAGTAGCTACCACGATTCTGTCTCGACATCTGCCTTTGGCCATATAGTTAAAAAGCTAAATCAGATCACACCATCCATCTATGGTAACTTATATGTGTTCCTGTATCCGTCTATAGAATACCTAGACCTACTGAAAGCTAGGGTACCTTACACATAAGAAACTGTATGATGATCGTACCGAGATGTGCTTATGTGCTAGTACACATTGTGTCACAATGTGTACACATCGCATGCAGCACATAGACACATGTGCCGATATGTGCTTGTGTTCAAATGCACAATGTGCGTACATCACATGTAGCACATATGCATGTACGGGTATTTGAGGATACTTAAAACACGATGTACTATTGGAGGATACCTTTTGGGGACACATGCAGCACACAGGCACATACGATGAAAAAGGGATTCAAGAAGGATAGTCGGAAGGGGATTCCATGGAACGTAGGACTGACGTTTGGTGGAATGTGCTTGTGTGCTAGGACACATTGTGTCACAATGTGTACACATCGCATGCAGCACATAGGCACATCTCGGGTGTGTCGATATGTTCTTATGTTCAAATACACAATGTGCGCACATTACATGCAGCACATAGGCACATGCGGGTATTTGAGGATACTCATAACATGGTGATGCACTGTTGGAGGATACCTTTTGGGGACTATTAGAGGATACTTGTCGTAGAAACCTATGGTAGAAACCATAGGTGTCTACGTCCGGGTATTTCACGCTACATACGGGTACTTCTGTTAGGAAAGATATACAAAGGGTGTCCTGTAGTTCCTTAATCATTTGTGACAGGTTACCAGGGCAGTGTTCGAGGCTTGATAATATTAGAAGATACGAGAAGAACCATTGTCCCCAGAAAAAGAGTCGTTCCTATTGCAGATATTGTGCCAAGATGTTTTCCCGAGCATACAATAGGGAGAGACATGAAAACCATCACTGTCCAAGAACAACAGAACTCAGACATCAAGACTATCCACGGAGAGCTGCCGAAGACCTGCGATCAATGGTTGGCTGGAATAAATCGTTTTAAATTCTTTTACGGATGATGACAAGGAGGAAATCGATGCCGTTCTTCGAGACCTTAAGGTGCAGATTTCATTACCCTCTTGTGAGGATGTGCTATCAACATCATCGAAGATAGGATACCACTAAATTGGCATGAATTTGATGACCTGCGAGAAGACGAGCGTGCATTGAAGCTGCCTACTAACAAAGATGTATCACTAGACATAAAAAGAAGTATGTTATGAAGGAGTTGCTTTCTTTCGTCACTCATCACCACAGTCCTAGTAGAAGTTTTGCGAAAGATATAAAAGGGATGTGCCGACACCAAATACTCATTTGTTCTACGACTACGAAAGAGTAGGGACATGGCAATTCATCGCTGCAGATATTGTGATGAAGAATTTTCCAGGGCTCCACATGCGAACAACATGAAGATGATTACTCCCCCAATCGGAAAAACCGACCAACACTGAAAGACTGAACAAAAATAGAAAACTAGTGCGATTTCTATCCCATGCTAACCGGCGTGAAGCCAAGACTATGATCAAGATGGCTCATAGTGATTTGATACAATGCATATGTGATTGAACTTATTGGGTTATAAAGTGCTAATGACCAAATCTGAGAGAGCTCAGCAAACAAACACCAAATACGGAGGCTAACCTTTCCAAAGGATAAACTATCTTACCATACAAAAGACGGATCATACAGAAAGGAGGACTTTTAGGGATTTACTCAAACCAGTCGTCAATATATTGTTAGATATCGTCAAGCTACAAAAAGGGCGTTATCATAACAAATTTGTCATTTGTGAACTGACCTTCGATGAGAGCGGACGTAATCTATCCTGTCGTAGTTGTTCACCAAAAAACTATTCACCAATGGAAGATTCGGATTCCGATGGGTCGGAACTATCTGAAAACCAAGAGAGAGGAATGTATGGAATATGAAGAAGACAATTCTACGTTTGCTATGGTAAATATTCTCCAAAGTGCCTATGACGAATACCAAGAAGATTTTGACACCCTCATGAGCTGGTGGATCGAGAATGGAATGGATAAAGAAGATGCAGTTAAAGCAGCATATAGAGTACTTCAACGGAGTGTCAAAGAAGCCATCGGCACGGAATACATGGATGCGCTGGTGTACATTAAGAATGTCCGGCAATACACAAGAACATTCAATTTATTACACGCATGTTCCATGTAATCCCCATCTACAGCAAAACTAAACCATGCGGAAAATGAAAATCTGTTCCGCACATATGTGCGGAACGGAAATCGTTGACGGACTACGTTTAAACAGAAGCGAAATTTCACTGGAATGTTCTACAAATTGTGCAACGCAATTGAATTGCTGGCGATAGATGAAAACCTTCAATGTGTTCTAGTGTTCTATGTTCCAACAGGCACATAGAACACATTTGAACTCAGGGGACAAAATAGTAACACGGGTTCCCCTCGCAAATTTGGTTGCCGATAAAATGTGTTCCTTTTGTTGATAGTTGCAAAATGAATTGCTGAGTGTCCTTCTAATAATTGTTCTTTTATAGACTTGAAGGCGTGTAAGAAAACCGAACGACACACCCGTGTGAATGGCATAATTGATATGGCACGGGTGCCATCGCGGAAGGATAAAACTCGAGGCCTGCGGCCTCTCGATTTATCCTTCTGCGCTGGCACTCGTGCCATATCGATTAACTCATTCACACGCGTTTGTCGTTCTGTGAATTTGTATTCTGAACTTCGAAGAGTAAAGATGTCTGTGTCAACAGCAGTGGTCACATTTAAAGGTGACTTACACATACATATCTTCAAGAATGATTGAAATTGATTGAAACGGGGGAGGCAGAAACAAAGGCATGCTTACAGGCAGTTGTGGGAGTCCGTTACATGACTTTTTGCGAAGAGAGAGTTAGGATGTCTCAAGAGCTAATCTTGTGGCTGCACGTTTACCACTGCACGTTTAGTGCGAGACATTCGGTGGGTCCGACATAGTGTGTATGTGGGGAGGGTGGTACCCCTCCAATACTCTTGGAGTAAGCGGTCATGGCTCTCTGCACGCTGAGTATATGGGCAGAGAATTGTTATAGATTGTGGTCCATGTTTTGGACACTCATATGGGAGGACTTCCACCCGTGGAGTTATATAACTTTTCACTGCTTATGAAAATGGATTGCGCTCCATCAGCTGTAGGCTGAGCTTAGGTACGGATTACTTATTTAGCGCATGATACAGCGTGTTGTTTGTGGTTTTTGAGTAACTGCTGCGTGTGAGAATACGTGTTTCACTAATTGGGTGCAGTTCGAATATACTACGTGTACACTGTTTTATTCGTGAGATCGTATCAGTATTTGGTATGCGTGAAGGTCGATGGCACTGGTGGAGGACCAAAGGTGGATGGCTTAGCTACCCGTTTCCTCTATTCACCCCTAGACCTCGCTCTAAGGTTCATCTATAATTGCATGCTATACTGTTGAAAGCATGTGCTTTACATGATACGACGCCGAGGCCGTCAGTGTTTCCAATAAGATGATCTGGCCCTATTTTTAGCGTGTAAGGCCGTATCAGTGTCGGCGCGCAGTATTAAATATGGCCGTACCAAAAGGCTCATCAGCATGTGTTTGCTGTAGTGTTGGAGGTAATGTGCTTTCCAACTATTAGGCTGAGTACACTGCCTGAGTAATTAATTGTCGACATTTCAAAGGATATTGTCGATAGATTGAGAGCAAGTGTGCAGTGTACGCTATTATTTGTCAGTTCGTGCCCTTTATTTGCACTTAATTTGTGCTGAAAAATCATGTGGGTGGATTTCCACTCATTGGGATTATATAACCCTTTATTGCCATTAAGAACAGATTAGGCTGTATCAGATGTCAGCACCCATATTTAAGGGTTATTTATTTGACTATTGGCTGCTTTATCGAGGAGCTTGGCTGCTTTGTCGACGAGCTTGATTGCGTAAGCGTAGCGTTTGGCTGTTTTATAGAAGAGCTTCGCTTATTCATAATTTGAACAGCTCACCTATCATATTTGGAAGAGTTTGATAGGTACCGGTATGAAGTCTATTATTCATACTATTTTATCGTTGTCAGAATGTTTGACAAGATAGGCTTGTGTATGTACAGTTGTGTTTTGCTAACCGACCACTATATTTTGTATTTTCTCATTCAGTTGGTTCCGTAGAAGTCACTTGGAATCAACATGGAGATGTTGCCTTTCTCATAGTCAGTCGGATGGTTTTTGACCTAGCTCCCCTTGAGCATTTGGACTGAAGGAGTCCGGGGGAGGCATGTTTATATGTTTGTCCCTTACTGTGTGAGGTGGACTTTTGTATTTGTTTCAGTGAGTTAGAATGTAGAGCCCCATGTTGGGGGAACGGAAATCTCGTGGTATTTGCCCGGCAGAGCCGCTGGTATAACTATAGTTTCGACCGTAAGGTCTTATCAAATAAACAAATACATAAGATTTCGTGTTTAGATTGTGTTTACGTGGACCACTTGGAGTTATGTTGTGGTCAGTTATTATAGCGTGTATGCGCTTGAGAAATATTTCGACTGTTCTGTTGTCTGTAGTGACAAGCAGCTTGTTGAAGCTTTACTGAAGTGCGATTTTACACTACAGAGGGTGAGTGGTACTACAGAGCGTGGATTAGGCTCACTCAGTCATTATGTTTATAGAAGAGAATAGCCTTGTGCTTTTACTCTCTGCTAATCAATTCAGTCTCTAAGAAGACCGTGTACACGACTGGTGTCAGTGTGTTAAGAATGGTGTATTATGTAGACTTTGAGGCTACGCTACGTATATAACTGATATGATTAGATCAGCTTGTGAAATTGTCACGTACAGTGGATCGTTCAAACAGCTGTTATCAGCGTGTAGAGAAGTTGGTATAAGCCGTAGGTTTTGTTTACACTACGTGCAAGGCTGATGTAGGTATGGTTTTATCAGCTATTAGTACTCGGGTGGGTACCCCGGAATTATGTTGAGGTATTGTTTTCTAAAGTTCATCTCGCACAATGGTTGTGGAGGAATCGTTTCGCACAGTAGCTGCGGAGGAATCTCAACTCGCACATTAGTTGATTGTTAAAACAACACGCTTTCCATCACTGCTAACTGATAGACTGATTACACAGAATCATCAAATATCTCGCTAATTCATTATAATTGGCTTATTAATAGACAGGTGTCGCTTCGTTTTATATCTCCACGTGCTTACATTTATGATTTTATAACGGATCTTTCTTTTAAGTGTAAGTTTATCCTACCCACTTTGATTTTAGAAAATCAACTTTCTCGAGTCTGTTTTCTATGATTACAAATCCTCTGCTTTTAGCACGAGGTGACTTCCACGTATTGCGCGAGACGATTCCTCCACAACTAATGTGCGAGATGAGATTCCTCCGCAACTACAGTGCGAAACGATTCCTCCACAACCATTGTGCGAGATGAAATTTAGAAAACAGTAACTCGACATAATTCCAGGGTACCCACCCGATACAAATCCTCTGCTTTTAGCACGAGGTGACTTTCACGTATTGCGTGAGACGATTCCTCCACAACTAATGTGCGAGTTGAGATTCCTCCGCAACTACTGTGCGAAACGATTCCTCCACAACCATTGTGCGAGATGAACTTTAGAAAACAATACCTCAACATAATTCCGGGGTACCCACCCGAGTACTAATAGCTGATAAAACCATACCTACATCAGCCTTGCACGTAGTGTAAACAAAACCTACGGCTTATACCAACTTCTCTACACGCTGATAACAGCTGTTTGAACGATCCACTGTACGTGACAATTTCACAAGATGATCTAATCATATCAGTTATATACGTAGCGTAGCCTCAAAGTCTACATAATACACCATTCTTAACACACTGATACCAGTCGTGTACACGGTCTTCTTAGAGACTGAATTGATTAGCAGAGAGTAAAAGCACAAGGCTATTCTCTTCTGTAAACATAATGACTGAGTGAGCCTAATCCACGCTCTGTAGTACCACTCACCCTCTGTAGTGTAAAATCGCACTTCAGTAAAGCTTCAACAAGCTGCTTGTCACTACAGACAACAGAACAGTCGAAATATTTCTCAAGCGCATACACGCTATAATAACTGACCACAACATAACTCCAAGTGGTCCACGTAAACACAATCTAAACACGAAATCTTATGTATTTGTTTATTTGATAAGACCTTACGGTCGAAACTGTAGTTATACCAGCGGCTCTGCCGGGCAAATACCACGAGATTTCCGTTCCCCCAACATGGGGCTCTACATTCTAACTCACTGAAACAAATACAAAAGTCCACCTCACACAGTAATGGAGAAACATAGAAACATGCCTCCCCCGGACTCCTTCAGTCCAAATGCTCAAGGGGAGCTAGGTCAAAAACCATCCGACTGACTATGAGAAAGGCAACATCTCCATGTTGATTCCAAGTGACTTCTACGGAACCAACTGAATGAGAAAATACAAAATATAGTGGTCGGTTAGCAAAACACAACTGTACATACACAAGCCTATCTTGTCAAACATTCTGACAACGATAAAATAGTATGAATAATAGACTTCATACCGGTACCTATCAAACTCTTCCAAATATGATAGGTGAGCTGTTCAAATTATGAATAAGCGAAGCTCTTCTATAAAACAGCCAAACGCTACGCTTACGCAATCAAGCTCGTCGACAAAGCAGCCAAGCTCCTCGATAAAGCAGCCAATAGTCAAATAAATAACCCTTAAATATGGGTGCTGACATCTGATACAGCCTAATCTGTTCTTAATGGCAATAAAGGGTTATATAATCCCAATGAGTGGAAATCCACCCACATGATTTTTCAGCACAAATTAAGTGCAAATAAAGGGCACGAACTGACAAATAATAGCGTACACTGCACACTTGCTCTCAATCTATCGACAATATCCTTTGAAATGTCGACAATTAATTACTCAGGCAGTGTACTCAGCCTAATAGTTGGAAAGCACATTACCTCCAACACTACAGCAAACACATGCTGATGAGCCTTTTGGTACGGCCATATTTAATACTGCGCGCCGACACTGATACGGCCTTACACGCTAAAAATAGCGCCAGATCATCTTATTGAAAACACTGACGGCCTCGGCGTCGTATCATGTAAAGCACATGCTTTCAACAGTATAGCATGCAATTATAGATGAACCTTAGAGCGAGGTCTAGGGGTGAATAGAGGAAACGGGTAGCTAAGCCATCCACCTTTGGTCCTCCACCAGTGCCATCGACCTTCACGCATACCAAATACTGATACGATCTCACGAATAAAACAGTATACACGTAGTATATTCGAACTGCACCCAATTAGTGAAACACGTATTCCCACACGCAGCAGTTACTCAAAAACCACAAACAACACGCTGTATCATGCGCTAAATAAGTAATCCGTACCTAAGCTCAGCCTACAGCTGATGGAGCGCAATCCATTTTCATAAGCAGTAAAAAGTTATATAACTCCACGGGTGGAAGTCCACCCATATGAGTGTCCAAAACATGGACCACAATCTATAACAATTCTCTGCCCATATACTCAGCGTGCAGAGAGCCGTGACCGCATACTCCAAGAGTATTGGAGGGGTACCACCCTCCCCACATACACACTATGTCGGACCCACCGAATGTCTCGCACTAAACGTGCAGTGGTAAACATGCAGCCACAAGACTAGCTCTTGAGACATCCTAACTCTCTCTTCGCAAAAAGTCATGTAACGGACTCCCACAACTGCCTGTAAGCATGCCTTTGTTTCTGCCTCCCCCGTTTCAATCATTTTATAACATCCGTTGTGAAATGTGAAATCTCCATGGCAAGCTCTACGAAACGGTTCGAATGTGGGAGTCAAAAGCTATTGTCCCTAAATCCCGATAAATTCTGTATTTTGTTTGGTCAGAATGCCTTGGACAAATAGCCATAGCAAAGGGTGCACCCAACCTCCAAGGTATATGAGAGCGTGCAACATCCAGGGTCTAAGCGCACGAGACAAATCGGGGGTATATGGTTTAAACGAAAGCTTTCCGCGTTTGCTCGCCTCGATATAACAATCGAACCAAACATCCTGAAAATAGTCACAAATATCGAATAATTAAAATAAAACAACTTGAGAAAAATAAAAAAGAGCAAATAATTCGTCCCCTGAGTACCAATGTGTTCTATGTGCCAGTAAGCACATAGAACACATTGAAAATCAGGGGACGTAATGTGAATAAAATACTGTTTACTAATTTCCTTAACGACCCAAGGGATGTAACTCTATCTGTTGTCTTGCGCGTTTGTAAAAACAAAACAATATCCAACTATTGTGTTTCAAACGGGACAAAAACGTTATCTCCGCCGACATGTATAGTATATGGAGATTTAATACCTGGATGTCTCATTTAAACACCTCGTCTGCGGCTCGGTGTTTAAAAACCGACATCCAGGTATTAAATCTATTACAGGTATTACATGTTGGCGGAGATAACTTATATTGTTTGAAAATGTTCGAATGTGCTAGTGAATGTTATTTTGGTTGATATAGGGAAATGGAAAAATGTATATAAAATTCGAAGGATTCTGTCTATACCTTAGCGGAAGCAGAAGTTTAAAGAATGCAGAAGTCTGTTCAGGTCTGCTATGGTCCATCAACCGTTCATTCTGGATGTGTGTTTCTAACAATGTTGAGTAATGTCCACGCCTGTGAGTCAAACATCAGATGTCGCCGTTGCGCATTACGCAAGAGGCGTCTTGTGTGCAATATAATTAACCATCTCGCAGTTCCCGTTGGGCATTACCATGAATGCGATCATGCCAATACCAACGGAGTCTCATTCTGTGAATACGTATTCGTAGGAACACGCTAAAATCAAATGGGTTAAAAATCAACCCAAATCAATTGGGCTGAGTGAGCTCGTTGAGATGACGGGACCTCAGCTATGTTTTGGAGATAAAACAAAATGAAAATATTTAGTGATTTATTTTTTTTTTTTTTCAAGTTGCGCGTGCTTTTCTCGTTGGGTAAAGGAGGGGGGAGGTAAACACTATAAGTAATCGTACACAGATTCATTGGGACAAACATTCGAAATGGGGATGCTAATCCAAATTTCAACTGACCAAAAAACTCACATCATCTCAGACTCTCAATCGCGGTATGCTTAATTAGTTCCAGAGTGATGCGTTAAACAAAAATAATTTCTACATTCTAAAATCACCTTTACACGAAAACCACCAACGGGATCTTTGCCTCAGCAATCACTTCGTGATGGTACTTGTGCGACACTTAGAAAGAGTTGGTTAGTTTTAATTTAGCTGTCAGTGCAGACACAATCTGGAGAAAATATAAAAAATTTCCCACAACTGTCTATCGTTTTCATGATAAATTATGACGTAGGTTCTATGTCCAAAACAGAATTATTTTCGACAGTTCCCGAGACTGTTTATTCACACAGTTAAAATTAGAAGTCCTGTCAAGAAATGTGCACAAATAGCACGTCGATCTGCGCGTTAATCTAAGCTTTATGACCACGGTAAGGCTATCAAATTCTGTACATATGGTCTGTGCAGAAGCAATGTATCAGCCAATGGACCTCCGGGTAACCCGGAGGTCCATTGGCAGAAACATTGCCTGTGTTTGTTATGAGTAACCAGGAGAACCTGCACTGCTTTGGATGCCATTCGATATGGCAATTGCGCGCAATTCCTAGGCGCAATTAAGCCTAGATACGCGCACAGTTCATGACGTGACTTCTAGTTTTAACTGTACCATCTCAGAATTCGTTATCTCCCTTGATGGGTGCTTTCTGTTACTCTACAGTGAGTTTGTTGATGAAGTTAACGACACTTACCACAGTCAAGTCGAGTCGGATCTAATGCCTTAGAAAATCTCCAAGAGAGTGGCGGAAGCGTCGTTTCTTCTTTATTGTTTTTGTTTTGTTTTGTTTTTTTTTTCATTTGATGTTTTTAGTTTTGTTTTTCGTTTTGCTTTTCTTTGTTTGGGTTGTTTTCAAATGCGACAAAAGCTAAGTATATGTTTTGTTGGAATCTCTAGATGTTTTACGAGAACAACTTTCATTTCATATCCATGTGATATAATTTCGAATTTAAAAACCTTGAAGAACTTGAGGAATACGTCCGGCTCCAAAAATCTTTTCAGGTTGTAAAATGTGATCTGATTATTGTTGGCACCCAATCAGTTTTTAGTTCATTTTTTGTAAAGCTGACTGTGATTATATTTTGAAAGTAAGGCGAAAACTGGTTTGCGCAATTCTCGAATTGATTTGCCAAAGTCCAGAAATAAAGCGATTTGATTGAAAATTTGTAATACTGGGGTATTTCTCGAATATTTTGTGTTGGAAATTTGTTATGCCTAGACATTTATGGATACATTGCATTTTCGAAAATGACATTGTTTTTCGGAAAAGCAATTGGCCTGTAATGAGTTTTTCATGGGAGGGTTCTGGCCTTGCTCAAGAATTTCGGGAGAGCTGGCTCTGGTGGAGACAACATCGGTAAAGGAATAAGATTCGCAGAGGATAATACGATTCTCGTCCAGTTGAACCGTTGGTACCACCACTGACTGATGTAAACAATGTCATCACGTGGGTTTTTTGTACTCAGCTACTCTATATTTGTGCGAGATAATTTGACGAGCGCCCAAGCCACCAGTGTAATTCTGGAATTCAGAAATTCGACGCTGTTAAGGCCAGGAACACGCCTAGGCCTGAAATAGTCTATCGCAAAGTCAGATTAAATCAGCTGGAATGTTTCAGTTCGTCGAAAAAAAGCGAACCCTCTTGATGCATGAAAGTAAACAGCTGATGCGCATTGAAACGCGAAAGTGATTTGATCGATACTCGGAACAGGTAGCGTCTTGTGATCTGATTCAGTTGGCTGGTTTCATGCATCAATTCAAGGTGAATACGTGTTGAATTATTGCTGGAAATGATGGGCATCCACTCAAAAACACTAGATTTTCTTTTCGTTGTACGTTTTTAGAAAACATTGATCATTTTCAGTGATAATTTGACTCGTATTCACCTTGAAGTGATGCTTTGAAGCCGCCATTTTGATTGATACCGTGAAAGTGAACATTTCTATACCTTCACAGTGGGGGATACGATTTCTATCTTTCCGCATTTTTTTCGTTAATCTATCGTTTAGCTTATAATAAATTAATTTATCTACTCTTCGTGAGAACTGAACAGTCGTCTAGTGTAGTGAAGAGAAACCAAATATGAGTTCCTTAGCTTTGTTCCAAAAATAGTTCAATAATGTACTTTCCCTGTAGCATTTTAAGATACCAAGCGTCGGAACCTGGTTGCCAGTTATTTTGCCGTTTTCATGGAAATATTTTACAGTGTATCGGTACCGGCTACCATGGTGGTGCGAACACTGCTACTATCCTATAGACATAGAGGCGTTAAGTAAAAGATTAAAATTTAATTCTTAGTTTTTCAATCCCGCTTGTGAACACCTCCATTATATCTATGATTTCACAATTATTACTCTAAAATAATCATCATTAATTACTATATCAGTACGTCTCACAACTTTCGTCTACGAAGAATTAAATGTAACAGAAACTTTAATATTAGAAGCATCTGGTTCATAGCTGGTGTTAAGTTCTGAGCTGCCATCAACCTGTTCTGCAGAAGGTTCTGGTGTAGGCGTTTTCTGTCGGCTTTTCAAAAGTTCGATTTGGTAAGATCGTTTGAGTCGTTTTGCAATTTCGTGTTCCGTAACAACTGTGGGATTATAGGAACTATTGTGATGTTTCGTTGAAGATACAGATGACACATCTCCTTTATCACATGGCACTGGAGCAGATCTTAGTTTGAACGGCGCAATTAAAGAACGGGGATTCGGTTCAATATCCGGAAAGTATGTTTCCTGTTTTCTCAGAAATCTTCCCTGCTTTCGCACTCTTGAGCAATCTGCACAGTAATACTGGCCCAAAATGTCGCAATGGGTGCGACGTTGTAAACGTGCATCTCCCAGCGAGACACTTGCACAATTATGGCACTGTGAACTCTGCTGTTGTCTAATCAGTTGGCCACGCGAATGGCTCGACGCACTGACAACTCTATCCGTTATCCTATTATGAAACCTAGCAACTTCTGCGTTATTAAAACGTTCCGTTTCTTCTATCGATGGCTTCCATATTCCTCCTGCAATTTGATTGTTCAGATTTTGTTGATGTCTTCGTCGTTTAGCAGACGCTAATGCTCTTTTCACCTCACACAACTGGGAAAGGGTTCTAACATTTTCTCTAAAATCTAATTTCTCCTTCTTTATGGCTTTAGGATCAGAGTGCAGTTTACTTCCCAATGGTTTTACGACGTAGTGACTGAAATATTTCTTCCGAAAAGAATTGACCGTGCTCACACCAAAGTCTCCCATTATCCTGAATCAGCATTTAGTGGGATCTGAAAGTAAATATGATAATTTAAATTTCACGGCAGCGAAGAACTGACACACCATTGTAAATTTCCACGGATTACTAATCTGTTTTTACAGATTACCAATCTGTTTTTACAGATTACTAATCTGTTTTACAGATTACTAATCTGTATTTACAGCTTACTAATCTGTTCTTACAGTTTACTAATCTGTTTTTACAGATTATTCCACGGATTACTAATCTGTATTTACGTTTTACTAATCTGTTTTTACATATTACTAATCTGTTTTTACATATTACTAATCTGTTTTTACAGATTAAAACAGTTATATAACGGCGGTTCTCATTGGCCAATGTTGTTTGACATGAGGTTCAGTGCCAATTGCGTCAGTTTTTTATACTTTATAACGCTCTCGTTGACAGAACGTTATTGCGTCAATCCAGATAACACAGGGTAAGTGTTATTTGTTATAACCTTTTAAGCGTTACTGATATTTAAACCCGTGCAGTTTTCTTACTCTCGTTTTTTGTGAACGTGTGCATTCATTTTAGCAACTTTGATAACCTCGGCCCCGTGCAACTATAACTTTCTAATGCAATTTACTATTGATGGATATTCGAACTCTGCCGCTTCTCCAACTTTACCAGGGGCTGAATGAGATCAACTGTTCTGAAAAAAATTGAAATTGGTACATTATCACCAAATGAACGGGGAAATTTCTGGTGTACAACAATCAGTGGAAAAAGAAATAAAAATGAAATACAAATTCAATTAACTGCAAGTTGTCCTAAACATCGCTGCCTTCATTGGCGTAGATACAGTTAAAACTAGAAGTCCTGTCACGAATAGTACGCTTATCTAGGCTTAATTGCGCGTTGGAATTGCGCGCAATTGCCATATCGAATGGCATCCGAAGCACGGCAGGTTCTCCTGGTTACTCATAGCAAACACATGCAATGTTTCTGCCAATGGACCTCCGGGTTACCCGGAGGTCCATTGGCTGAAACATTGCTTGTTCACAGGCCATATGTACAGACTTTGATAGCTTTACTTGGGACATAACGCGCACATTAACGCACATATCAACGTGCTATTTATGCGCATTTCATGACAGGACTTCTAGTTTTAACTGTAGAGGGGGCGGGGCCGACGCCCCCTCCCCCACCAAACATTTTTTTCTGAAAATATGTGTTTGTCGGAAATTTCGGTTAAGTTTGGGATGGTTTCAGGGTTCCTTGAGCAGGAATTAGGTTCGTAGAAGCAAGGAAATGGCTTCTTTTGAGGTCCAAATTTCAAAATTTTCGCCCGCTGGGCCGAACCAGGGCCGGCGCCGACCCATACTTGGCCCGGCCTTTCTGGTGACTCAAAGCACGTGCTTTCGGGAAATTATGTGGTCAGTTGTCCATCCGTCAATCGAAAGCTATTTACGCCACTGGCTGCCTTATTGGATGTTCATTACAGATTTGAGGACGAGTATATCGCCAATAACCAGTCACAAGTTAAGGCCAAGTTCGATGCGCTCACGTATAAGTCTTTCCAACATCATTCATTTCCATTTGCATTGTGGGTAATAAATTTGCCCCTCCAGAAACCGTGAATACGGATAAAAACAAAAAAGTCTTGGTTTTGTTGGGGGTGGAGGCGCAAAAAATTGCGTGAACATAGGTGGGGTGGGTGGGTGGTCAAGTGCCAAGAAAAATGTGTGTAAACAGTTAAAGCATTTTTTTTTTCCTTTTTCACTATTATGGCAGGCATCTTTTGTGCCCCAAATAGTAACAAAATGTCACCAATTGACCACAAAGCCCATTTACAAGCATTATTAACAACAGTAACCCCCTTAATATGAAAAGTAGTGGAGAATTTCATCAAAAACTGACTTGAGTATGGGGGTGGGTGTCCGATATTGAACGGAAAGAAATTGTCAGACAATTTTCTCCTGAAGTCGATTAAAATATCCAGTCACAACATTATTCATTCATATTCGATGTTTGTTTTATGGAATATTCTTTAAAATGAAGCATAGTATATATAATACTGTATAATGAGTCATAATAGCTCAGTGAAATTGGTTTTTCAAAATGAAAAAAAAATTGAAAATATTAACTTATTTCAACAAAAACCAAAAGTTTGATTTAACAAAACAAAAAAGACTTTTTGACAGCTATCCTGCTTTGTAGATGCCATAACAAAAACAAAAACTCAAGGTTTGCTCTTCTAGTCAGAACAAAAACAAGTTCCCTTTTACGCAACCAATATTTCCAATACACGGCTACGGTATAAGCAGTAGTAAATTAATTATGGGTACAGCAGGCACAATGCTCACATATGCCTGCATAAGCCATGATTTACAGAAACTAGAAGTGCATATTATTGTATACCACAATATTAAAATTTGGAAAAGCTTATATTTAATTTGATTTAAAATCAAACGTTTCTGGCAGGGGTGTCGCCAGGGATTTCTCGACAGGGGGGCTGACCTCTCCGACAGGGGGGCTATAACATTTGACCTCCCAAACGAAGGAAAATGAGTGAAAATTGGTAAATTGGAGAACCAAAATAGAAGCAAATTGAGTATGTTTGTTGATTATTTAACCCTTTACCTACATGTAACCCGAAAAGCAGACGACACTTGCAAAAATAATTCTTGAATAACTAATTTTTTTCATTTTTTGTCTCAAAAACATAGGTTATGACCCTCGTTGGAACGAGCTCGACGAGCTCGTTCCAACGAGGGGTCATAACCTATGTTTTTGAGACAAAAAATGAAAAAAATAATGAAAATTAATTGGCGATTTTTGAGAATAGCGCTGGCCGGTTTTGGCCGTTACCTTAGGTAAAGGGTTAAAGTAAACATATTATAATAAGGTCGGGAAATATTTCATCTATAAATCCAGTTTGTCGAACGACATTTAGGAATTTCGTGAGACTCACTATTCTCTATCAAAGTTCCAGTGCTGCACGGGTTCGAGACAGACAAGACGAGATATCAATATTCGATTGTCGGAAATTTCTCGTGAAGTCGGGTTTACGAGACTCTCCAACGGACTGACTAAAAATCTCTGACGGGCGGACTGGACCTCTCCGACGGAGGGGGGCGGGGGGGGGGGGGGCTAGTGCTACATCACTATAGTAAAATGTTGGCGCCACCACTGGTTTCTGAGAAAAAGAATAACTGAGTTTCATTTGCAAGGTAAACACCAAGAAACTAGATTTGTAAGAATATTAAGCTATACATTTAGTTTGTCTGATATGGTTTGCTTGGGGTTTTACATCGCTTTCAACAACTATGCTTATATGATGCCCATATCACGACGTTGTTAGTTCCCAAAATGAAGGGTGAATTACTCAAACAGCTCCACTGGATGGCCTACGGAATCCAACAACCACTGGGAAGGAACTAACAAGCTCACCCACACAGAGACCTCTCTATAAGAATAAAACAAATTCTTTAGAATTTGCTACATCACTATAGTAAAATGTCCTATGTGAAGAGTCAGGCCATCGTTTCCGTGCATTAACAACCTGCCTACAAAATGTGGACCTATTATACCCGGGCCCACACAGGGTTCAAGCTATACAGTAATGTGTCTTTGTGAACTGACGTGAATCTGGTAAGTTTTTGAAAAATGCGTCTGATAGAGAAAATGGAAACATGTTTGAATATATAAAAATCAGTGGTGGCGCCAGGGAGGGGAGTTCAGGGGGGGGGGGCTAGAGCCCCCACCCCCGCCGGAGAGGTCCAGCCTCCACCCCAACCCCCGTCGGAGATTTTTAGTCAGTCCGTTGGAGAGTCTCGTAAACCCGACTTCACGAGACATTTCCGACAATCGAATGTAGATATCTCGTCTTGTCTGTCTCGAACCCGTGCAGCACTGGAACTTTGATAGAGAATAGTGAGTCTCACGAAATTCCTTAATGTCGTTCGTCAAACTGGCTTTATAGATCAAATATTTCCCGACCTTATTATAATATGTTTACTTTAACCCTTTACCTAAGGTAACGGCAAAACCGGCCAGCGTTATTCTCAAAAATCGCCAATTAATTTTCATTATTTTTTTCATTTTTTGCCTCAAAAACATAGTCGAGCTCGTTCCAACGAGGGGTCATAACCTATGTTTTTGAGACAAAAAAATGAAAAAAATTAGTTATTCAAGAATTATTTTTGCAAGTGTCGTCTGCTTTTCAGGTTACATGTAGGTAAAGGGTTAAATAATCAACAAACATACTCAATTTGCTTCTATTTTGGTTCTCCAATTTACCAATTTTCACTCATTTTCCTTCGTTTGGGAGGTCAAATGTTACAGCCCCCCCCCCCCCTGTCGGAGAGGTCAGCCCCCCTGTCGAGAAATCCCTGGCGCCACCCCTGATAAAATATGCATTGAATCAATGTGCATTACGCGTTTCGAGTTAGGGTTCGAGTGCTCATGTTTTGTATATAAAATGTATGAGAAGGGGGTGGCTCCCCTAAATTGTCATGGAAAACATATGCAGGAAAGGATGGGTGGGTGGGTCAAAAAATCTGCAAAATAAAAATGTTCACATATGCTCATGCACCCCCCCCCCCCCCCCACCCCCGGTTATGTTTCTTTTTTTATTCATAGTAGTGACTCAGACTGGTTATTTTGAAAATCTTCGCTAGACATTACAAGTAATTCAAGTCGTAAAGCGGTGGTTTGACAGTTTTGTTATTGACTTCACAACACAGGATGAGGCCACCAAAAATTTGCAAGACGTGACGTGGAGGTGGGTGGGTCTCTTGAGTGCGCCAAAAATGTGCATTTCCAACCTGTGCAATTTTTTGAATTGTTAAAAAATATATCAATATATCAGCTAATATATACCATCATTTGTGTTTCAAACCTTAAAGATGATGTTGTACATCACTCTCTTGACATAAATACAACATTAGGAGGCTTTATATGTGAGAATATTGGGCTTAAACTGGGAAAATGTCACACGTTAGTAGGGGGTGGATGTCTTGTTCGAAATTTAGAAAATGTGCAGACAATATTTTTGGAACAATTCAAATGAAAATTTGTTCCCGTATATGTACACCTGCTCTGGCCAAGCCTGATAATGAACAGCTTGACCTTTGTAGATTGGGGCCCACAGCAGCCCACAGAGGTTTAAATTGGTGGTACCAGTTTAACCCTTTACCTAAACTGAAAAGCAGACGACACTTGCCAAAAAATGATTGAATAACTAATTTTTTTCATTTTTTGTCTCAAAAACATAGGTGATGACCCCTCATTGAGGGGTCATAACCTATGTTTTTGAGACAAAAAATGAAAAAATAGTAAAAATTAATTGGTGATTTTTGAGAATAGCGCTGGCCGGTTTTGGCCGTTACGTTGGGTAAAGGGTTAAGAACATTATGAAAACCCCCTAAAGACAGCTGTGCCTACGAAGTTTATAAGTTTATTTTGGATTTTAATGGGAGAGTGGGGGTGGGTGTCTGAGAGCGTTAGTAGAAAATTATTTGCACGTAGTGAGTGGGTGGGTGTAAAAAGGAGCCGAATAAAAATAGGACGTCAGGTCTTGCAATTTTTTTGTGCCCCCCCCCCCCCCCCCCCCCCTCTTGCACAACACAGGAATTTCTGGAGGGGCAAATTTATCACTCACAATGCAAATGGAATGAACGATGTTGGAAAGACTTACACGTGTGCTCATGGAACTTGGCCGAGGTTATCAAAGTTGCTAAAATGAATGCACACGTTCACAAAACATCGAGGGTAAGTATACAGCTCTCGCTTAAAAGGTTGTAATAAATAACACTTACCCCGTGTTATCTGCATTGACGTAATAACGTTCTGTCAACGAGAGCAGTTGGCGTTATAAAATATAAGAAACTGACTCAATTGGCACTGAGCCGTGTGTCAAACGGAGAGTTTTTTTATCAAATAAAGAAGCAGTAGAATGATGATTTGATTATTAATTTTTGATAAGCATGAAGTTAAATACCTTGTGGAAAGCTGTGCAAGAAAACTGTGTTGATGAATCTTTGTTCAATGGACGAACTCACAAATAAACTGGGAAAGGGGTATCGGTCAGGGCAAAAAAGCTTTCATTGCTTGTCTTTTTTATATAGACTACTGTATGTGTAACACGGGGCCAGGACTGACGTGGTGCATTCATTGTTATCGGTGAAAAAGTGGTTGCAGCCACAACTTCCAGTAACTGTGGTTTAGGTTAACCTTAAGCCAATTGACTTTAGAGTGTACCTGTACCATGATTACGTGATGTTTTACAAAAAAATATCCGTTGCGTGTGATAAATTTCACCATCGTTTCAAGGGACTTTTTTCCGTTCGAGACCGCTATTTTCGTAAATACATTGCGTGGCTATGACATCTGACTGTATTAGCAACCTGTGATTGTTTGTGTGAAATTATCCTCACTCACTAAGGCTCTTTTTTAAATATAACTTGTCCCTACATCCCGATAAATTCTGTCTTTTGATTGGCCAGAATGCTTTGGACAAATAGCCATGACAAAGGGTGCACCCAACATCCAAGGTATAAGCGCTCGCGAAACATCGAGGGAATATATTTTAATCGAAAGCTTTCCGCGTTTGCTCGCCTCGATATGAAAATCGAATCAAAACACCTGAAAAATCATCAGATTTCCGACAATTCGATCATATTTTGTCGATATAAATTAAATAGTCAAATAATTAAAATGAAACAACTTGAGAAAAATAAAATAAGATCAAATAATTCGTCCCCTGAGAACCAATGTGTTCTATGTGCCAGTAGGCACATAGAACACATTGGAACTCAGGGGACGATATGTCAAGAAACTACTGTTACTCGTTTCCTTAACGACCCAGGAGATGTAACTCTATATGATGTTTTGTAGACAAATCAATTAACCAACTGACTGCGGAGAGTGAGAAACCTGTCCGCAAATTTATTTCCTATATGTTTCTATTGTGTTTCAAACGGGACAAAAACGTTATCTCCGTGTTTAAAAACCAACATCCAGGTATTAAATCTCCATATACCATACATGTTGGTGGAGATAACTTATAATGTATCAATGGCAGCAGAAAAATATTTTATCCCTCCACTTCATTTTACAACCTCCTGGAATAATCGTAGCAAAGCGACTCAAGAAATATCAGGGGAAATGATATGGACCTGTTTTAGGAATTTTAGGCATGAATGTATAGAAAGTTGAAAAAATGGGGGACGAGTCCCAACCACCATCCCCCACAACCAACCACCATCCGCAGTCCCAAAAGACTACGCTGTTGTTCACAATGCCTGGTTGTTGAGCGTATTTGGCATCAGATCGAAACGTCGGTGGTTTGGTCCTAACCAGTGTCTGAGTGTCATTATGGTGTATTCATCTTGGGTAAGGAACTTAATCCTTGGGCAAGACAATCTTGATTGCCCAAGGGGGAGCACGGTAGTGCCGTGTACTAAAGCGTACACCACGTCAATGGTACACTTATCCTTAAGCCTTTACCAAACGCAGAAGATATCAACAGTTGTGATTTTAATTTTTGATTTTTCATATTTTTTAAAAAAATCAACAAAACCGTATCATGTGACCCCTAATTGGAACGAGCTCGTTGAGATCGTTCCAATGAGGGGTCACATGATATGGTTTTGTTGAAATGTTTTGAAAAAAATATTTTTTCCAACTGCTTAATTTGTAAATTATGCGGGCGGTTGCTGCCGATTTGTTAGGTAAAGGATTTACCACCACTTTGGGTAACTAACTCTCCTTATGCGAGGTAAGTAATTTTGAGAGTACGGCAGTTACTCACCGCTGTTCGGTGGTTCTTTCCGGGTACTTGTTTGCTACGATTTTTGTTGATTGGGGTTTAACGACACTTTCGAAAGCCATGATCACCTCGTGTTGGACAGTTTTACGGGTGGAGAATGCCGGAGTAGAGAACCATCGAGCAACTGTCGGACTCCCCAAAGTACTAGCTCTGTATAAGCAGTGTTAGCAATGGTTGAAGGCAAATTCACCACCGTCGTGCAGTATGGCTGTGTACACAGCACCGTCGAGCCCCCACGTGATCATTCGGGATAAGTGCCTTGCCCAAGGACACAATAATGTTACCCCTGAAAGGGATCGAACCGTGGACCTTTCGGTTTGAAGTCCAATGCTGTAATCACTGAGTCAACGTGCCCCCGTTTGCTACGGTGGTATCATGGTACCCTGGGTTTTTAAAGAATCATTAAATCCCAATAAACAAACATTTATTACTAAGCAAAAGTTCCAGTGAAGATTGTTGTTGTTTAAACAGTGAACGCCACGCGCGCTTTCTTTCAACAACGCTCTTTTATTGTTTCAACTGAAAACTTTTTCAACTCTTTGCGGCTGTTTGTCACCAACGGCAATGTCTTACCTACTAGACGGGTATCGAAATGTATAACGCATAATCTAACGTGGTTTATTTCGCTATATCGCATTGAAATAACGTGACCCGTTATTTTCAACGAGCATAGCAGCTCTAGTAAATGCAACATTAGTACTGCATTTTCATTAAAATTTGTCCTAGCGCCGGTGTGACAGGAATGATAGTCCGTAGGAACGTTAGTCCCTCTGGACTATTATTCCGCGGAATTATAGTCCTAGGTCTAACATTTCTAGAAATAGTAGTCCGCCGGACTACTATTCCTAGAAATGTTAGACCTAGGACTATAATTCCGCGGAATAATAGTCCAGAGGGTCTAATTTTCCTACGGACTATCATTCCTGTCACACCGGCAGCACATGACTGTACTAAAATTGCTCTGTTATCAACTCCTCAGATATAAAAAAAATACAAATTCATTTTCTTCCAAACGATAATTTATAACTCCACATTTGAAAGAGCTCGTTCCAGTAAGACGTCACATGTTATGCTGTAAATAAAATTCAAGAAAATCATAAACGGCTGCTTTGAGTAGAGCGTTCAGCGGATTTGTGGAAATTTACAAGTCAGTTTTATCAACTCCAGCTCATTCTCCGTCTCCCGTGGCCTTGCTTGAAAGTTTTCACAAACTGTGTCATAACAGAATTTTTTTAAATCCCAGTAGGCAGACATTTGAAGTACATGAGGCAGTTGTTATCACCAATTTCTAAAAAAAAATCCCGATTTTCGTCCAATTGCAGTAGAAAGTGTTATACGATTCTGTGCTTGTATTTTATAATTCGCGGTAAACTGTTCAAATTTATTCCAAATTTAACAGTTATTATAGCTGGTGATTCAACGAGTCGTTTGCCTTTCCGTCCGTCTATCGGTGAGAGTGATATTTAGTAGAACAGTGGATACAGTCGGCATCAATCACTATGTTGGAGGAACATTTGACAGACCACAGAAGGTGGTATGTTCTAAAATCGCTACGCTTTATTCACTCGTTCCATCTTTAACTGTGGTACAGATTCAATACACAACTGGGGTGGGGGGGGGGGGGGGGGTGATGGGAATCGACGATCCTTGACGAGGCTTTTATGTGACTTTGGTGCTTGTGGAATAGTTGCGGGTCGGGACTCAGAATCTTTTCACTCGCGTTTCCAGTCGTGGAAGACTGACAGATAAAAAGTATTCGAGGTGGCAATTGTACACCTGTTATAACCCAAAAAGTTAATTCCAGTCTTTGCATTTACTCTGTTAACTTCTTCCACGTTCTCGTGATTTATTAAGTTTCTGCTGTCATCACACCTCCACTATTTTCTCAGTGTCTATTCTGATTTCTAATTCCACTAATTTATTTCCAACTACAACCCTGCTTTCTCGGTTAATCTGTTGAACAAAATAAGGTCTATACGTCCATGGATGACCATTTTCGTCATTGGAAGAGAGTTTACAGGAAAGTTATCTCCCCGTAACTTACCAAAGCTGCCAATCGATGTAACACCAAGTACCTGAGAATTTTATATAAAAATTGAACTTTCGAAATGTTATCGAATTTTTATCTTCGATGAGCGCATCATTTCACAAAATTCAGATGTTTTCCTGTAGAGTAGTGTAATAATATAGTACCGGGCTGTTTACAGTTTTTCCAAGGGTGGGGGGGGGGCACTAAAAATTTGCAAGACGTGACGTCCTATTTTTTATTCGGCTCCTTTTTACACCCACCCACCCACTACGTGCAAATTTTCTACTACCGTTCTCAGACACCCACCCCCACTCTCCCATTAAAATCCAAAATAAACTTATAAACTTAGTAGGCACAGCTGTCTTTAGGGGTTTTTCATAATGCCCTTAACCCTTTACCAAACGTAACGGTCAAAACCGGTCAGCGCTATTCTCAAAAATCACCAATTAATTTTTACTATTTTTTCATTTTTTGTCTCAAAAACATAGGTTATGACCCCTCATTGGAACGAGCTTGTTGAGCTCGTTCCAATGAGGGGTCATAACCTATGTTTTTGAGACAAAAAATGAAAAAAATTAGTTTTTCAATCATTTTTTGGCAAGTGTCGTCTGCTTTTCATGTTAGGTAAAGGGTTAAACTGATACCACCAATTTAAACCTCTGTGGGCTGCTGTGGGCCCCAGTCTACAATGGACAAGCTGTTCATTATCAGGCTTGGCCAGAGCAGGTGTACATATACGGGAACAAATTTTCATTTGAATTGTTCCAAAAATATTGTCTGCACATTTTCTACATTTCGAACAAGACATCCACTCCCTACTAACGTGTGACATTTTCCCAGTTTAAGCCCAGTATTCTCACATATAAAGCCTCCTGATGTTGTATTTATGTCAAGAGGGTGATGTACAACATCATCTTTAAGGTTTGAAACACAAATGATGGTATATATTAGCTGATATATTGATATATTTTTAAAAAATTCAAAAAATTGCACAGGTTGGAAATGCACATTTTTGGCGCACTCAAGAGACCCACCCACCCCCACGTCACGTCTTGCAAATTTTTTGTGGCCTCCCCCTGGTTTTTCCCCTAATTACTCCCAACATTTGACTATAATTCTCTGTTCAAATAAGGAATGATCATTCCTTATAATTAAACTTGAGGGGCAATAAATTTAAACACTCTCTACTTTGCGGAGTTAAAATAAAAACTAGGTCGCATCATGCTTCCGAGTGTTAACTGAATTAAAAAATGCATAGTTTTCTAAAATTCTGTTTGAAATAACGATACATTTCGCTGAAACATGTTCTTGTGTCATTAAATTTTTTATTGACCAATGAATTGCGTAAGCTAAAAGGAACGTCATAGGGCACGCCCACACAAAACTTTAATCTCATTTTCCCATTGACGGGAGAGTGCTGTCATTCAAAGCAACATTGAATTAAATTTAATTCTGATTTTCACCATTTCCTGAAAAATTGAAAACACAGTTTGTAAATGTGGAGTTCGATTTTAACCCAGATGACATGAAGTTGGTTAAACTTTGTCTCAGAAAGAGTTCATTCAGGCTATTTGGAAATTGGAAAGTTTTGTTGGCGTGAGTTGCGTTTGTGGATTATTATGACCGACCATTGTTTACGTTTGATTTGAGTAAAACGATGAACGCAGACGATCATCCATTGCATATAAACAAATTGAACATGGAACAAAAAGTTTGATAAGGATTTTATTGTTTACTAAATTTTATTTTGAAAGTCATTTTAATATGATGAGATAAGTATTAATTACTTTTCATGTTGAAACAACATGAGCGTGCAGGGGTTCCTTTCCATTCACACTGTGCAACGTAACTATTAAGACAGACATTGGGGGCGGGGTTTAGGGCAGGCCTAAATGCGTTTTTTTCTTGGTTCATTGTGTTAGGAAAAGACAAAAAAGAAATACTTTAACTAATCATTTTGCCTGAAAATGCATGAACAGAAAAAAGGTTTAACTATACCCATTTAAAAATTAAAAATGCCCTTTTCACCACCTTTTGATATTCTGTAACATTTTCTGTTCACTGTGTAAAATATTCGCATCATGATAGATATATTTAAGGAATAGTGCAAGGCTTGGAGTTGACACGCCCATATAGTGCCCAGTCAGGTGGTGTAGTTCCCGCCGCGAAGAGGAGGGAACTACACCACCTCACTGGGCACTATATGGGCGTAGTCAACGACAAGACATGCACTAATCCTTATATTATATCGAACACCCATCAAGAAAAACATCTGTCCGATTTGTTAATCTGTTACCAAGGTAGCAGCCCTACCAACCAGCGTTATATAGAAAAAATACCATGTAGTTTTTAAAAACATTTTCTTCTTCCAAAACACGGCTAACTTGGATTATTGATATAAGAAGACAGATTTTGAATCGGTCGGCAAGGGTAAACAAAACATTTCCCCCAAACGGAACTGTGTATTCTAGATTCGCGCAACTCGCGAATGAAAACTAAAAATTTCGAAATTTGACAACGCAGTTTGATAAATTCCACACATTTGTCACACATATACATTACCGAATGGGTCAGCACGGGATACAAACTCCGAAGATTCATTTGAATTCCATTATTTATTCGTTTACTGCCCAAAACATACATTTAAATACCGAAATAATATGAGCAGCGAAACAAACTATTTTTCATATCCGGACGCGTTCTCATGAAAGTTGGAGACAGGTGTGGATCATTCTCTTCGAGACGAGATATGGATAATTTTCTCAAGGAATAAAATGAACGCCTCGGAAAATGTGACTTCAACAATGGAAAATCGATACATTTTTCCACAAATATTTCTTTCCGGGTCGTTTTGTGGATGTTGTGCCTCTGTGAATCGATTTTTAAATTTAGCCTGATCAGTTTTATTCGTCCAGTATGAAAAGAAAACTGATATAGTAGTGTGCTAAAAATAGAAAACGTGTAGTGCCTGTGTGTAGTGCCTCGTCAGTTCTGTGGATGCAAACTACACGAAATAGAGTATCATCTTTCAGCCAATCAGAACGCAAGGGAGTCACGTGAGATATAATACATATAGAATATACCAGCAGTAGCTTGGTGTACCAAATGTTCATCACGAGTGGTGAAGTGGTGTTAACCGCGAGCCTTTGGCGAGACGTTAACACCACTTCACCACGAGTGGTGGACATTTGGTACACCAAGCTACTGCGGGTATATTTTATTTATATACTACTCAAAGTTTGCTAAGCACCAAGTATATCCAACTACCTGTTTTACATTTTAGTTGAAATATTGTAAAGAAAAGTGTATATATTTTTTATTTAATTATATCTTTAATGATTTAAGTACAGAAATTAAGATTTTATTTGTGTTTGACATTATTTTTTAGCTTTTGAATACGATAACCATGGAAAATGGATATTATTGGTAAAAGTGGAAATTTTTCAAATTTGCCAAAAAGTTGACGGAGCGAACAGGTATGGGTTCGGTATCGAGTATGAGACCCATTACTGTTAATTTCATCTTGACAACGCCTTCTCATTCTCCCAAACAGGTTTCTGGTGGTCCTTTCTGGGATGTTGTTCCATTCTTGGACCAGCATGACACCAAGCTCCTGGACACTTCTTGGCTGGACTGGACGGTCTGAAATTGCAAGCTGCAACTCATTCCAGACATGTTCGATTGGATTGAGGTCAGGGGATCTTGCTGGCCAGTCCATACGCTCAATCCCCTCCCTCTGTCAGTACTCCCCGACAGCATGAGCAACAGGAGGACGGACAATATCGTCTATCAGACTGAATCTATCACCCACTGCATCTGCATACAATCTGACGTGGACATCCAGGATCTCATCAATATACCGTTGTGCAATCAATGTACCATGTTCAAGGACACAGAGCTCTGTATGTCCATCCCTGCTGATGCCGCCCCAGACCATGATTGACCCTCCACCGTAGCGGTCATGGTCAGCAATGTTGGCTGCATGGAATCCCTCTCATGGTCCTCTCCATACCCTAGAACGCCTATCTGTGTGGTCTAGGCAGTACCTTGACTCATCTTTAAAAAGGACAGGTCGCCAATCTTCTCTGGTCCATCCAACGTGGTCCATGGCCCATTCATATCGTGCCTGGCGGTGGTTCTGGGACAACAGAATGCGAATACATGGTCTTCTCGATCGGAGACCACCTTTGTGCAACCTTGCCCGGGTAGTCTGCATCGACACATTTACCCCGGCTGCATTCTGAAGGTCACTGCGAAGCTGGGTTGCTGTGGCAAAGCGGTTCCAATGGGCCTGAATGATCAAAAACCGGTCTTCAGCTGCAGATTTTGCCCTGTCTCTGTCACCACCATGCCGCCTTACTGGAGTGCCATACTGCTGAAATCTTGCAGAGGCTCTGTTGATCAACGTGTGGTGCACATCAAGGGCTTCACCAACCTGACGATGGGTAGGCCCTTGCTCCACCATCCCTACAGCCCGCCACATTTCTGCTTCAGACGAATTACATTTGCCATATTCAATCATTAAATCACAAGGGTTTGCTTTGAAATGAAGATTGAACACCCTACACATGTCATGTACATGTAGACAATACACGAAAACACCATGGAAATCAAGGGGTACATGCTTTCCTTGCTTGTCACGAAAAGTCTGCCTGTCAAGAGAGCTGATGTAAACACTGGGGACCATCTCAAGACATTTCTCAATCTTATCCATCAAAAATATCGCAAATATGTCACAAGCAAATTTCACAATGATGTGTCAAATATTTGGGGCTTAGCAAACTTTGAGTAGTATACCTCGATCGTCAGATTATTAAGAGTCGCTATTATTTTTTCTCGGTTTTACTGAGCTGCAGACGAACACACGTGCGAATCTGATTTTGTCTACATGAGCACTGGTGGGCGGTATGTCCACTGTCAATTTTATCGCTGAAAGGAAATGGAAAAAGAAACGCGCAAACCACGGGGCCTTTTTTCATTTTAATAACATATTAACATACTATTTCGAGTTATGGATCCTTTATTAATATGAGACAGCACATGTTTGTTAATTTTGGGTATCTTTTGAGACAAACTCCTTCACAAACGTAATAAATAATTGCCACTTTCATTTCATTCTTCGCGAGGCGAAGGGCGATAAATTTAGACAAGTCTGCATTCAGGTCAAGGTCACTAAAGGTCAGCTTGGATGTAGTTCCACTATAGGCGTAAATTTTAACTACTGAAATCCCATTGCTGGCGTGTTCACCACGTTTGGTGTGTAAAGCTAAAATTTATGTCATAGGCTTTTTATATATAGTAGAATAAGTAATCATGGTATAAAATACAGACATTGTCCTAATCATCAATGTAAAAGTTTAGAAGGTGAGATTTGCCAATCTGTTTTCTTGGGAAATATAAAACCTTACAAACGATTATTTTGAAATCGCAAAGCGAATTTCCAGAAGTCATCAAATGAAGCACGGCCATGACCGAATCGGTCCATCCACAGAACGGGTCAATGAAGAGAATAAGTTGTCTATGTTTGTTGCGATCATTCTGGTATTAGAGGTGTAGCTAAAGATGATAATAGTTGAGACGATTAGTGTTCGGTGTGTATTGCCTATTTTCGAGGCATACCCATATTTGTTTTCTCATTTATCGAAATTCACCTTTCTTTGACGGTCAGTAGCGAACGTTGGTCATATATCGGCGATTGTCTGTCCTGCAGCCGTCTATTAAGCCAATATGGCCAATGTGCCCGGGTCTCTTATTTCGAAAAAAAAACTTAATCCTGACTACAGTCCTAAAATGGATGCGCAATTGAGTTTAAAAAGTGATAAAAGGGAAGGTTGTACTCCATTGACTCAGGTCGCAGTAACAATTACCAGTTGCGCGCACTTGGGTGGTAAATGTGGCTCTGAGAGCCACGTTTACCGCCCAAGTGTGCGCGACTGGTAATTTTATTGGACATGAGTCAACGGAAGTAGGTATAAAAGGCCGATTCACGACCACTTGTACATGTACGTGTACAAAATACGCACACGATGCGTTCACCAACGTGGAATTCGGTGTTTAAATCACACGCTTGTTCACAAAACTGTACACTGGTCTAGAATCAGCCCATGTACATTTTTGTGTGAATAAGCGTGTGATTTAACACTGAAACGCTCGTGGTGAACGCATCGTGTGCGTGTGTTGTACATTTTCAGTTGTATCGTGTACGTGATTTTTGGTCTACGTTCGCATCGCAGATCAGACCCACCAATCCATCGTCAGCGAACGCGAGCGAAGGCAAAAAGATTTGGGTGATTATCAAAAAACAGCTTTTGCAGTTCTAGACCAGTGGTCTAGAATCGGCAATTGCGTTGGTACAGATGGTCCAGAAACTCTCCCTCGTTTTTGAGGCGGTCACGTTTTTGATTGATATAAATATAGGGGAGAAAAAAAAATATAAATAAATAGTTATTTAGAAAAATAAATATATCAAATCGAATAGATAATAAAAAAAAAATACGTAAATCATGAGCGCTTCTCAGATGATTAGAGCGAGGTTTCTTTTCAACATGCTGATGAGAGCATACGCAATCTGCGTGAATGAACAACTACGTCCCATCTTGTTAGAACGATGCGTCAGATGTCGGGATCATCTAGACTTCGATCACGAGGATCATTCATGTCTGACGATGGAAAGGGAAGATATGGTCGTCATGTATTTCGAACCGGCGTTCGGACGCGTTAAATTCGACGATGTGATCACGTTTTGGAAGAGATTAGTCTACTGTAAGAATCGAGACAGGCCCACAGATTCGGAAGAACTGAAATTGGCGCGTAGAAGTTTGACTTTAGAAGATAAGGGATGCATTAAGAAATTATTGCTGAACGAAGCATACGTCTAAGTTTTGTTTTTTCGTTGATATAAAAAATAAGGGAGAGTAGAAAATAAAAAAAAAAAAATAAATACAGACATAAATTTTTTTATCTAATATTAGAAAGAAAAAAAACACAAAAAAAAAAAATGAGAACCAGAAATAAATTGTATCCGACGTTAGTGGACGACGAGGACGAGAAGCCGAATGGCATCTTGCCGACGGCGCCGTCGCTAGAAGAAAGAGAAAGAGGAGAGAGGTATCGCATCGATCAAATCAATAGAATCCAAGAGTATCTGACTCGAGAGAGAGATTCTCGTCGTTCCCTCAAGAAGAAGTATTCGCGTTTCATGAAATTCGTCAACGGGATCGACACGACACTCATCACGATTTCCATGGGTTTACACGCGGCCGGCATCAGATTGTTATCGACCGAGGTTGCCATTCCGATCGTGTTGACCGTGGAAGGAGTGGCCCTCGCCGCCGGATTGTTCAGCACAGTCGGAAACTTTTTGAGTAGGAAATTATATCTGAAGGCTAGGAAACACGACAAGATTAGTGTCTTGGCCGACTCCAAGATCGACACGATATCCGAAATGATCTCTATGGCATTGAAAGATGGTAGGATATCGGACGGAGAATACTTCGCGATATTGAGCGAGAAAACGAAATACGATGCCATGAAAGAAGCCGTGAGAATCAAGACTCGTCAGATCATCAAGGAAGAGTTGAAGGATTCTCTCGTGGAAAAGGGTAGGAAAGAGGCCAGGGAGGAATTCAGTAAGATGATAGAACTCAAGGAGCATTGATTGAAAAAAAAAAATATATATATATATATAATAAGAACAGAATTTTAAAAAAAAAAATATTAAATTCATATATAAAATAAAAAAACGAAATTAATTTAAATTAACTCTTCAAAAAAATGTATTGCGTAAAGTGTAAGAGAGTTACCGAGACGAGTAATTCTAGAGAAGTGCGAACTAAAAACGACAGACGGATGCTTCGCGGAATTTGCGACGTGTGTGGTTCTATCAAGACTAGATTCATCAAACAACAAAAGAACATGAGCAAAGGCAAAGGCATCGTGAATAAAATGATCAACAATCTACCTTTCGAAATGCATCTGCCCAGTCACAGTTTCACGGGACCAGGAACGAAATTGAACAAGAGACTCAACGCCGATCTGACACCCAAATCTTGGAGCAAACTGGTGAATAGGGTGGACGCGGCCGCATACGATCACGATCTGTGCTACGCCGGACATCCCGACACCAAGACTCGGAACGACGTCTGCGACAAAAACATGTTGACGAGATTGAAAGGCATATCGAATCCGACCAGGAGAGAGAAGACGGAACGTTCGCTGGTCGGTAATCTGATCGGTGTGAAACGTCGATTTGGATGGGGCGTTCAAAAAAAAAAAGCGCATCTGAAAAAGAGAAGAAGAAGAAATGATTACTGACGAGCGAATTGGCCGAGGAGTTACACAAACCCATAGTGTGTAAATTTCGAAAGAGAAGGGTGTTCGTGAAGGGTCTGGACGATATTTGGTCTGCCGACTTGGTCGACATGAGATCGTTTTCGAGGTGGAACGAGGGCGTCAAATATCTGTTGACGGTCATCGACGTGTTTTCCAAATACGGTTGGATCAGAGCTTTGAAGAATAAACCGGGACCTTGCGTCGCCGAGGCTCTGAAGAACGTGTTCGAGTCGTCTTCTCGAAAACCGAGTAAATTGTGGGTGGACAAGGGAAAGGAATTCTACAACAAGGACGTTCGTCGATTGGTAGACCTCTACTCGATCGAAAACGAAGAGAAAGTCAGCGTGGTGGAACGTTGGAATCGAACGATGAAGGAGAAGATGCACAGATACTTCACGGCGAATTCGACCAAGAAATACATATACGCTCTGAATGGTCTGGTGAAAGATTACAACGACACGCGACACAGATCAATCAAGATGACTCCCGCCGAAGCTAGCGATCCTCGAAACGAAAAACGGGTCTACGCGAATTTATATCCCGAGAGATCTAAGATCGGGAAGAAGAAGTCTAGAACGCCGAAATTTGCGGTCAGCGATTGAGTGAGAATCTACGCTTATAAGAAGCACTTCGAAAAGGGTTATACTCCTCGATGGATATCGGAAATCTTCGTGATCATCAAAATATTTCACACCGATCCGGTGACTTACGAAATCGAAGCTTTGGATGGAGAAGAGATCATTGGAAAGTTTTACGAACAACAATTACAGAAGACGAAGTTTTGATGAAGAACGCAAAAATTTTTTTTTTTTATTTACTCTCTTTGACATTTTCTTGTTTTACACACACATATATATAAAAGGGAGAAAAAAAAAAAAATAAATAATAATAAAAAATAATTAAAAATTATTTTTTTTAGATAAAGAAAAGCAAGTGAATTAATAAACAAAAAAAACTAAAAATCTTTTAAAATGACAAATATACTAGATATAGCACAAAGCATAGTGAAAGATGAAAGTATTCAAGAATATGAGGTTCACGAATATGAACCGGTAACCGGAACGAGTTTGAACAATGCGGGAGAGATAAGAATCAACGTCGAAACTCAAGATCTATTTGTACATCCTAGCGAGAGTTACATAGTGGTGCAGGGACGTCTCCCCAAGGAAGATGGAGCGACTACGCCGACGACGACACGGTCACTCTTGCCAATAATGGCATCATGCATCTATTCAGTAACATAAAATACATGCTATCCGGACTTGAGATAGAATCTGTTTTTCATCCCGGTCAGGCCACCACAATGTTCGGACTCTTGACGTATCCTGATGATTTTTCGAAATCTAGAGGACTTAATTAGTTGTGGGTGAAAGACACCGTAGGTCCTGCTAGCGCCGGCGCCGCCACGAGATTTGACTACGTCGTCAAGACGTCCAGACCTAAAGGAACGTTTTCATTCAGGATACCTTTGAAACACATCTTCGGATTCGCGGACGATTACAACAAGGTCATGTACGGATTCAAACACAATCTGACGTTGATTCGAAAAGGAAACGATGACGCAATAGTGAAACTCGCTGCGACCGATGCGGGTAAGATAACTCTACACAAGATATCGTGGTTCGTTCCGCACGTGGAGCCTTCGATGAATGAGAAAACGAATCTCTACAAGATCGTACAATCCAAGAGTAAATTACTCGTGGGATTTAGAATGAGACAGTGCGACACAGCTAGCATTCCTCCCTCCACGAATCACTTCGATTGGAGATTGACGGTGAAATCCGCTTCCGAGAGACCGAGTTTCATCGTGGTCGCATTTCAGACCGATAGAGATGGGTCACAGGAAAAGAATGCGTCGCTGTTTGATCATTGCCATTTGAGAAACATGCAAGTGTTTCTGAACACCACGAGATATCCGGCAATCGATTACAATGCGTCGTTCGACAAGAACGATTTCTGCAGGCTGTACGGCGACGCTGCCGGTTTTAGAAAGAAGTATCACAGTCTAGACGAATTGATGAGCAATCCCAACATATCTCCCGGCGAATACAAGTCGATGTATCCCATGTTCGTGTTCGACGTCAGTAAACAGAGCGAACGACTCAAGAGTAGCGTGTTAGACATTCAGATCAAGATGCAATTCGATAGGAACGTGCCGAGAAAAACCGAAGCCTTCGCCCTGGTCCTGTCGGACAGAGAATTACAATTCGAATCGGACAGAAATAAGATGTCGATCATTCAATGAGAGACGAGTGTGTGAAAAAAAAAATAATAAACGTTAAAAATGTGGATGTAAGATTAATTAAAAACTAAAATCTCGAAAACAAAATGAATGTTTCTGACACGAAAACAACAAATCATCTGTTCACTTCAGATTACTACGACGTTAAAATGAAATACTTGGAAAAATGGATTCAAATTGAATATGAAGAACGTAACACATAAAAAGGATGGAATAGTTGTGATTTTAACGAATATCGTTTAAAAGAAAAAGAAGAGTTTGATCTCATAAGATCTAACAAAGAAATTATAAAAAATACAATTTTAAAATGTCGCAAATGTAAGAAACGTCAAATAAAAATCGAATCTCAACAAACTAGATCTGGTGACGAACCAACAACCGTATTCGCAAAGTGCATAAATTGTAATCATAAATGGATAGAAAATTAAAAAAAAAAAAAGTAATGAGATATAGAGAGATTGAACATCTCTCTATATCTCATTACTTTTTTTTTTTTGTTGTTTTTAATAATCACACATTTTTTTTTTTTTTGTTAATTCGTTATTTTTTTCCACGCGTTCACTGTTTGTTCAAAGCATCCAGTTCGATCAGTAGACTCACCACGGAAGTGGTGGCTTCAGGTTTATTGGTTTTCGTGACGAAATTAATCCTGTCTCTGGCGTTCACTTTGAGAGGCGTGCCGAACGTGCTGACATTCGCGTGTTGATTCTCGGTCTTTTCGACGCTGTATCTCTTATCGCTCTCCACACCATTCACCATGAGATTGACGACCACTCTGTTATTCAAATCCGAGGAAGCCAGACTCATTCGAAGGATTTCACCTCCCAACGGCATGGGATATCCAACCTGACCGTGTTTCGATCCGCTACCTCCGTTTCCGAAAGACCACTCGGCTTTTCCTTCATCTAAGGTGCCGGCCTCTTCGGCCCACACGGTGATCAATTGTCTGGCATATTTGACTCTCTCCACCACCGAAATCAGGGAGCAGGCATCCGTCATGTTCACGGGTTCCGGTAGATTCGTGAGCGCGTGTCTGCCCATGTCTAGTTTACCTTCCATGATGTCACCCTTTCTCCAGACCGAGTTGTCGTCCACATACTTCCTGCTTACCGTGCTGGAATCGAATTCAGGATTGTGACCGAGACCGAATAAATTCTCACCGTTCATGTTGATGCCACCCTCCATGGTTCCGCCAGATTGTTTGTTCAGGTAGAGATCGTCCACTTGTGATTCTACGTATTTTTGCGATTGTATCACGGCAGAATCTACATAGCCCTTGTTGACTGTGGTTGAGTCCGCATCTGTGTCATCGATCTTCGACAGATTCAATATCTTGTGGAATCCCGCATTCAGATCCGATTTCATTTCACGTCCATCAGACTTTCTCTGTTCCAGATCTACGTAGTGTTTGGTCACCACGTCCTTGGGATTCGTGGGTGCGGCCACGTTCGTTATCTTGTAAGAATTGGCGTTCAATTCCGAGTGCATCGTTTTCTGAACGTATCTTTTTCTCAGGTGTTCGCTGAATCTCGCGTGAGAGTCTTCCACGTATCTCTTGGTGGCGGCATCGGTGGGATCTATGGGATTCGCGACGTTCACCAAACGTTTGGATTTCAGATCGAGATCGTCGGTCATGGTTTTATCCACGTAATTATCAAGCAGGATTCGTTCGAAATCGGAGTTCCCCCTGTCAACGTATTTTTTAGTCGCGGCATCTGCGAGATCTATCGGCTCGGGAAGATTGTAGAGCTTCTTATCGTTCATGTTCAGAGGTTCCTCTCGAGGTTCGTATCCCCGAACGTAACGCTCATCCAAGTTGGCAACGTCGTAACCATCGTCGACTTCGAGCGTCTTCCTCTTCTTTCTCGGGTTGACTTTTTCGTCGTCACTTTTACCAAATTTATCGACTGTCATGTTGTTGTAAGGATTTTTTTTTTTTTTTTTTGTTGTTGTTGTTTAGAAAAAATGTGTTCAAAACGCAGTTTATTAAAAAAAAATGAACTATGTTATTTTTTTTTCGTTTTTTATCCGATTAAAATTTTTTTTAAATAATTTTTTATCTTTATATATATACTATAAAAAAAAAATTTTTTCTCTCTAATGTAAGTCATTGAGAATGTCTTGAAATTCATCTCCTTCAGACCATCTTTTGAGAACGTAGAGACACAGGTGACCGCAAAACACTTGATCTGGCGATTGTACTTGATCCGTGTTGTAAAGAACCATCGATTTGTTGAAATAGTTCTTTATTTCTTTCGGCAGCGAGATTCCGTAGCTATCAAAATAATAATTCTTCTTCTTCTTCCCGTTCTTGAACCACGCCACCCAGTGAGTGCCTTCACCCGATGAATCGTCTAGATTTAAAATTCCGCATTCCGATTGTCGAGGTCTTCTCTTCGGCAAGGCATCTCTGGAAAACACTCCTAGAAAATCTTTGATTTTCAAATCTTTTGCCGCATTCAACAGATCGATGTTGGATAGGGTTCATTGGGTAAGACGACACCTTCTACGGATATCTTTATTTTCTTATTCATAGATGAGTATATATATTTTTTTTATTTATTTATTTTATTATAATTCACTAAAAAATGACGTTATTTTTTTTCTATTTTTTTTCTTTTTCTTTTTAAACTAACTCTATCGACTTCTACAATCTTGAATCCGTCGAATTCCTTGACTTCTATAATCTTGGATCCATCTAATTCTTCTTTTAAACTAACTTTCTCAATGTCACTACCGATTTCCATAATTTTGTGTTCATCTAATTCCTCTTGATTTTTTGGAATCCTATCATCCACAATCGTATCTGGAATCTTATCATCTACAAGCATATCTGGAATCCAATCATCCCCATTCATATCGTCTCTAATTAGATCCACAGTCCAATGTCCGAGTGCCAAAGTGCTTATTTTATCGTCTAACACGAATCTCTTGTCGTCGTCGGCCGTCAGCAAAATCTTGTTGACTATTTTGGTATACAGCTCGTGATTTTCGCTTCGAATCGATTTCATAGTCTTATACACCGGACCACTTCCTAATAGACAATCTTTATACTCTTGGAAAGAGATGTTTTTCTTCACCACGCACGCTTTAACTCCTTTGCACTTCTTGATCTCTTCATCATCTTCTAGACGATAAGCATAGAGTTTGGGTCTCAAGCCTACGAATTAGACGATCTGTTTACTGCCGCTCTCATCCTTAAATTTACCCAACACCTTCTTGTTGTCATTCGATTGAATGTTGGACGGGTGATCGACGGGATAATTGCTCGTGTCGAACCACTCAGTCACATCCGGAGATATGTCTCAGTAGACGTCTTTTGTCTCTATCTCATAAACTAAACTGTCCGTGTCGGTGAACAGTAGTTTGGCTTTGTCGCCAAATTTTCGTTTGACGTAATCGTAGTGAAACTCGTACATCAATCGCTTGCTAACATCTAAGATGATCGGTCTGAGATAATACGGTTTGTCAAACTTCAGATGCGTCTTTTGCATGTGAACGGCCACTAGATTTTCGACGAATATGGTTCGGTGTTTGTAATTGGGTTTCGCCACTAATTTTTTTGCTTTTTTCTCAGACGTGATGAGTCGAACGTCGGTTCTCTTCCTGATGTTTTCCATCGATTTGCCGTACACGCAGTTGTTCATGAGTTTGAAGAAATCTTTTTCGAAATCCTTCTCGGCTCGGGTGCTGAGATTCGTGTTGAGATCGATGTATTTTTTCATCCAAGGCTCTTCGTCGAATCGAATGACGCGATGTATGTTGACTAATTTCATCCCGTAATCGATGTACTGTTTCAAATTCTCACTGTAGACGACGTAGTTACGTTTGTTAAATAAATTGGGAATGAGTTTTTCCTCGTCTCCTTCATTCGGTTCCATTCATTCGGGAGCCAGCGGATAATCATTGTGCGGATCGTGTAATTCTTCCGGATAGTTCAAATCGACTTCTAAAATGCAAGGATAGTCTCTCCATTTTTGCATCTCTTCCGGTTCCTTCACCCATTCGAAATTTCCAATCGGTAAAGGATGACTCATAGCCCAACCGTACAGATTATTGGCGTCCCAATACTGTATGTATTTAGTCGACCGTTTCGAATCGAAACCTTCTTTCATGTAGGGATTGTTAGCCTCGGAATGTCTGTGAGAGATCATCGAGACGCCACCTCTCGCAGCTCTTTCGAACATGAGCAACATGTCCACGTCGGATAATAATTCCAATTGGACTTCGGTGGTCTTCAACAGAGCATCCCACGCCAGACCGGGTGCGGTGAAATACCAAGCGGGATCCAGATTGTAATTTCGACGACAGACGTCTCGAAAATTTTCGAACACGTCTGCCAAGAGCAGAACGTCGGTCTTCAGATAGAGATCGTGATAATCTCTCATGGTTTTCATATCGAATGATTTCCACACGTTTTTGGCGTGTTCGTAATTCTCGTCGGAAATGTCGGATTCATATAATTTCAAATAAAAATCATCTTTCGAAGGTAGTGCGGTGTCTTTGAATCTCTTTAGATCGTTCATGTAATCATAAGGATAGACTCCTTTCCTCAACATGACGTCTACTCGTTCTCCGAAATGTTCGCTCGTGATTTTAAATTTATCCTTGCTCATGTTATCGACTAATTTTTCCAGAGCGGTCGACATGAATTTAAAAGTGTCGATGAAACGTGTGCATCTACGAATGGATTTCGTTTTTTCTTTCGACGTATTTCCATCGATTACTCTTTCCCTCTCCATGAGCTTCCATTTTGTGAAGGAAATGTATCTTTCTTCGCTGTTCGCGATGCAATTTAATTCTTTGTGCAAGGTGCCGAGATTTTTCACGAACAGATGACTGTCGTAACCCGAGAGATTGTGAAACATCACCGGATAGAAAGTGGCGTCTCGATATTTTAAATTACTCTTGCTGTGAGCCGGACCGCGATACAGACCCGTGTAATGATCGTGGTCTCTAACCTTCCTATTTTCCTCCGAATTCTCGTCGAACGATTGTCTGCATATGTGACATTCGGTGGCTCTGTTATTTTCGTCCTGCTGCTCTCGCGTGATGATCATTTTCACCGGAGTTTTGAATTTGTCGTATAACATTTGAATTTTCGATTCTAACTCTTCCACGAACCTTTGAGCCACGTCGTCGTCTTCACGCTGTTTTGTGTAGGTGAAGGGACCCATGTCGTGTTGCGAGTCGAAAGCGCATTTCACGTAAATGCAATAGCCCGAAGGTATGTGTTTTTGATATCTTTCGACGTAACTTTGAAGAGCGTTGGGTTGACAGGAACTCATTTTCGCGGTGAAACATTCGAAATCGGCGTACACAACGAATGGTACTTTTAACCTTCTGTTGTGATTTTCAAACTTTACGATGGTGTTGGGTTTGGGCATTTTGACGGCGACACCTTGATTTTCATTGCAATATTCCTGATGTTTCGCTAATGATTTTTCGGTCTTAAACATGTTCATGCAGTTGCAACATAAAGATATCTTATGTCCATGATTATTATTTTGTTTCGACAGTAATCGGGTCGGATGTTTAACCCAACAATAATGACGATTGTCACCATTCGAAATCGATGATAAAATAATCGTCTTTTCTCTTCCGTGATACGAAGTCCGTCTCAGAGGATAGATCTTTCGATTTTCGTCGTCGTATCCCAGGACGTTCACCGCTATGGTGGGATTTTGAACCTCAAAACGTTCGATGTGTTTTAACTTTGTTGGAAAAGTCACTCCGGTCCAATCGAGATTTTTAGAAGTTTCCTCGTAACGAGAAACTCTATCGGAGTGTATTTCGACAGGGTATAAAGCGGAGGTGACTGCCCATTTAAAACACTGATCATCTTTATTTCTCACGTTGACCACGGTGCGTTTCTTAGCCAAGAAATACGGTAATTCCAAGTAGGAAGATCCTTTCAACGGTTCGTTTTTAGTGATGTGAATTTCGAGTTTCAACACCTCATCGAACATCCAATTACTACCTTCATTTTGATAATTCGCGAGAGACGTCAACATCTTGTCTTTCATCTTTTCGAAAACGTCCGATAGATCTGAACCACTAAATACGGGTTCGACGTTAGATCTGAAATATGCATTTTTCACGATGCTCTCGCCGGACTTCACGTCGATTTTATTCATTATGCAATGGAGTATCATCTTAATTTTTAATCCCAAGTTCGTGTATTCGCGAAACAAATCCAATACTTTTTTCTTCACCCGTTCCATGAACAATTTCGGATCGACTTTCTTCGACGAGGGAAACACGTCAAAAGTTTTAAAAATGTCTTCGATCACACTCTCCCATTCTACGGGTTTTGATTGGAATAGTTCCACAACGAGTCGTCTTACATATTCTTCTCCTTTCTCTTTGTCGATTGCTCATTGAATTTTGCTCGATATATCTCGTTTGTCTCGAATCTGAAGTGCATCACTCGTTTTCATTTTAGTTTTTCTTTTCTTTTCTTTGGAAACTTGATGTTTTTCAATGGCTTTTCGTTTAGTCGTCTTCTTATTTTTCACAACCGACGCATCTTTTGACATCGTTGCTATCGACATTTCGTTTGCCTTTCTAGCGTTGCGCAAATATTCTTGTATGACTTCAATTTTTTTTGCTTTAGTTGTATGCTTTCTGAAATCTGAAATTTGTAATAGACTACACATCTCGTTTAACTGAGGTACGGTTTTCTCATTTAAATTTACCATTGTTTTATCTGTTTGCTTCATTTTGTAAGAATATTTTTTTTTTTTGGAATTTTGTATTAAATAATTTGTTAAAAAAGTTTTTGTTTTTTTGCTCTATATATAAAATAGAAAAAAAAAAAAGTTAAATTTTAAAATTCAATTTTTTTTAATAGAAAATTTAAAATAAACATTATTTGTAAGAATTCATAAAAAAAACAAATAATCAATCATGACAACAACAACACCTAAAAGATGTGGATTGAAATTGAAATGAGACGAAGGGTGTGAGAAATACAGTTTTAATATCTATGCATTACAACCACACGATCCCATCGAATTGAATGAGGTCAAGATGGTGGACTTAGAGCGCTACTACCACAAATATCGAATGTGTGTGAAAGTGGATGAAGCCGCGCTCGATTTGTTTTATGAGTACCAAAGCGAACTGTTGATTAATATCATCGTCGTCGAAGACAGAGAATTCGACAGGGGTGATTTATTGTTGTCCTATGGAGATTACATATATCCAATAATCTCACCCGAACTCGTGAAGAAATTGGGTGGTGAGAGCGCATTCGCCTATGAAAAAAAACTCAAAAGAGTAAAGATGAACATTCACACCATTTTCGTATGTGGAAAAATGACGAATGTCAACTTGCTAATAACGGACTTGGAAATATAAACAATAGAGAGATTGAAATTAAAAAAAAAATTTAAACTTTTTATATATATATAAAGAGAAAAAAAACTTTTACTAAAAAAAATTTTTACATTAAAGAAAATTAAAAATTAAAAAAACAACTTTTTTATATATATAAAGAGCAAAAAAAAAATAACAAACTTTTTTTTTAACAAATTATTATTTAAATACAAAATTTAAAATATACATTATTGCAAGAATTCGTAAAAACAAAAAAACAAATAATCGATCATGAAGACAACAACACCTAAAAGCATGAAGACAACAACACCTAAAAGATGCGAATTGAAATTGAAACGAGTCGAAACGTATAAGAAATTCGGTCATAAAATCTATAGATTACAACGACACGATCCCATCAAATTGAACGATGTCGAGATGAAGGACTTAGAGCACAAATACGATAAATATAAGATGCCTCTGAAATTGGACGAAGCCGCGCTCGATTTGATTTACGAGTACCAAAGCGATCTGCAGAACATCGTCATCGCCGAAGATAGAGAATTCGACAAGGACGATTTGTCGTTGCCCTATGGAAATTACATATTTCCAAACATCTCATTCGAACTCGTGAAGAAATTGGGTGGTGAGAGCGAGTTGACCGATGTAAGAAAACTCAAAAGAGTAAAGATAAACATTCAACACGTTTTCGAAAAAGGAGTAGACACGAGCGTCAACATGCTAATAACAGACTTGGAAATATAAACAACAGAGCGATTGATTTTTTTAGCGAAGAAAAAAAAGTGAAAAAAAAAAAAAAGTAAATGAGATCTCATTTACTTTTTTTTTTTTTTTTGTTTTCCTTCTTCTTCACTATCATCATAATATATTATAATAACGTTTCCTTTTCTCTCAAATTTCTGCGTCGATTCTTCTTTTTCTTTTTTTTTTCTTTTTCTCTGTGATGTGATACGTTCATGACAACATTTTTGTTTATCCGAATCATAATTATGAACGAATGTTGTGCATCTCTTGATAACACTAGCATCATTACCATTCGCTTCAGAAGGTAGTGGTGACCGTGGAAAGCATCGTCTCATTCCCAACCGTATATCCCACACTTTATCTATCTCATTCCTTAGATATCCATCATTAGCGTCTAACCATTTTTTTATTTCTTCGCTCTCTGGCTCGCGATGTTCGTCGTTATCGTCAAATTGTTTCTCCACCTTTTCATCCAGGTGATAAATTTGTTTCTCCGCCTCTTCACCCATTTTAAATATATATATTATTTTATACTTTCTATGATTTTATATATTTTATATAATTTTTTATATTTTATAATAACATATTCAAAATCGGTATGTTCTTAAATGGCGAATTGTCACCAAGCCACAAACCCTTGCCGAGTTGCTTGACGTTCCGTTCACTCTTCAGAAAGAGACCATTTCCTCTCAGAGAGTTGCCACCTCTAACGGGTTCTAGATACAATCCTTTACCGCTGTCGTCTACGTGAACGCGACACACGGCTCCTCCTTTCTTCAAAAACAGTCCGCTGCCACCCATTAATTTCTCAACTGGTAGATAAACTAAATTTCGAGGTCGCTCCACGACCTTATAACCCGGTGACACGTTTGGAAAGAAGCAATAGATTGTCGGCTGAGCGCTACCATTCACGTAGCTTCCGGCAATCACGTCCACGTTCATCAGAATGCTATTGACAGCGAGAATGTCGACCGTATTTTCAGATGCCATGTGGCCTCGATACATCTTTCGATCGAATCCCAACATCTTGCCCATAGAATCGTCCGTGTTGAAATCCACATGAAAATTATCTTCCAAATCCAACATCGTCTGTAATGTATTAGGATTGGGAGCGAGTCTGATCTTGTTGCTTCCCTTTCCATCCGTCTTCATTCGCGTCTGAATGTAATGGTTCAAATCATCTATGTCGTAACTCCCTTTGGGAATTCGAATCTCCAACCAATCCACTCCGTCGGAATACTTGAACGAGTTATTCTTTTCAGTGACGTTGGGAAAGGAATAATAAGTCTCCAGATTCACCAACGCCATCTCGTAACTTTTCTCTCTGTTCAATTCGATGGAAGGTTCGAATTTCGTAGCGAATTGAGTCGAATCGTCACTCACCACGATTTGAATGGATTGTTTCGCAGCCGTATTCTCGGCTATCCGTTCTAACAATTCTCCATGTTGGAACATTATATCTTAATTTTATTTTTTTTTTATTCAAAACTAATTATTTGAAGATTTATTTATTTTTCTAATTTTTTTTTTTTATTTTTTCACGCTCTATCTTATTATTATTATCATCACCATCGGGAACATAAAACTTATCGAATCCTCACCGATATTTTCCGCGATTAAATTCGCTCATCAAATCGATCACGACGAAATTGTAAAGTCCACCATCCCAAACCCTCTTGCAGAATCTCCTGAATTCGACAGCGCTCATGTCGTTCGCGACGTGATCGCCGTAGATGTGATTGAGATTCTTGAGATCTTGGCGAAAGAGACACAGAAAATTAGCGTTCTCCCTTATCGTCTGTCTGGGCAATCGAAAATAATTCTGCGACAGGTAGAAACAGTCCACGTTGCTGTGTCGACCCCTAACGTAATACGATTCGCATCGGTTCTGTCTCTCCAAAAGCAAATCGTCGAAAATCATGAGATTCTTATCTTCCGATTTCAGTTCTCTAGGATCCGGAACGTCGCTAGCGTTCTCGTAAAATCGACACTCGACGTTCGAAGATGCATTTCTCTTCGTCAACTCCGTTGCCGCGCCGTCCAAAATGATCGAGAGCGGAGCTTCGCTCTTGTCGAATTCCTCCCTGCTGTCAAAGATTCTGGCTATGACGTGCTTGGGCAATCTGCGATCCATGCACTCTCTTGCCAAACACGAACAATCTGTCGTAATCCAACCAGTCGGGTCGGGACAACAGATTCATCAACAGATTGGTCTTTCCACAATTCGATTTTCCCACTATCAAACCTCTTATGCTCTTGGGAAAGTACTCGTTATTCGACCCCTTGGTCGCGGCGTCGTTCCAAGACATATCTTTAATGTTCATCTTTTTTTGTTTTATTTTTTTTTTATTTGTCTGTTATTTTAGATTCTTTTCAAACACAAAATTTTTTTTATGTTTTTTTCAAACTCTGTTTTTAATGTTTTTCAAACTCTGTTTTTAATGTTGTTATTATTATTATTTTGTTTATATCGCACCGTCGCGAGTTCTCTTCAATCCGGATCCACTCGTCATTTTGGCTAAATCTTGTATGGGCACCACGTCATCCTTAAAATCTTTCCAACTTTTCGGCGTTCGCTCTAACGCAGCTCGCTTCGCCGGCGGACTGATCAACTTGTCGATCAACGCGTCGGCTGCCCTCTTGCCAGCCACAGAAGCTATCCTACCACTGGCTTCGGAAGCGGCTTTCTTACCAGCATCCAAAGCCGTCTTCTTACCGACCTCAAACGCGGTCGATGCGAGTTTCTACCCGCATTGCTCGTGAACGCTCGCATTATAGAATCGACGATGTCAGAACCGCCTTGAACATAAGTCCTGACGTATCCCCTGTTCTTTATCACCAACATATTTTATTTTTTTATGATATATTTTGTGTTTTTTTTTTCACTGGTAAATCGTTTTGTCGTTTTTAAATACTTTTATTATTTCTAGTGTAAGAATTTACTGTTTTATTTTTGTTTGTTTGTTTTGTTTGTTTGTTTGTTTGTTTCTCTCTCTCTACTTATTATTATATTCACATCAATCCTTCAATTCGTTCATCAGCCTTTTATACTGATTTTTATTCAAAACCTTCTGTCTCAACAATTCGTCAGATATGGCAACTATTTGATTATCTAATCCCGTGTTACCAGCCCGTCTGCTCCCCATCAACAAACTCAATCTCTGAGACAGAGCGTCGGGATCGCTCGGAAGAAAAGTAGTGGTTTTCACCCCTTTGCCGGTCACCGATTCGATGAACTTCTTCTTCATCACCCATATGGGCTTCACTATGTTCTTTCACTTGTAACCACTGTAGGTTTTGGATCTCTTCTCTCTAGCATCGTTATTTTTATGCATGGCGTGAGTTTGAACTAGAATGTCTCTGTAATTGTCGAAATCCTGTTCCGTGTAATCTCCGGGCTTAACGAAAAGGAGCAATCTCCGCAGGCGATGCTATCAGTGGTGATAGTCGAAGCCGTATCGGTGTCGCTCTCGCTCATATCTGTTTGAATTCCTGTGGGAACGTGATCCGGTGTAGATTGAACGGAATACCGATTTCCAAAACTAGGAGGCAACGAACCCATTCTCAAAGAACTCTCCTTTATGGGTTTCAATTCTTCGACTATCTCCTTCCTGCTTCGCTCTTGACCCTCTGTCACGGGTTTAAATATTTTTGTAGCTTCGCGTGTGAGTTCCATCTCACCGAGACGTCTGCTCCTATCAGCTGCCTGAATCGCCTTCTTAGCACTTAAATACTCGGCTAAAATTCGATCTCTGCGTCTTGGATCCATCTGGAAAAACGTCATCTTTCGTTTTAATTGTTTTTATTTATTTTTCAAAATTAAATGTTTAATTATATATTTTATGTTTTAAAGTATTAAAAATCTCTTTCCGTCTTAATATAATATCTAAAAAAAAATCACATCTCAAACTCGCTGTGTTAATTGAAGTTAAAAAAAATATGTTTTTAAACAGTTCATGACAAACTGTTTTCTGATGTAACGCATTTTGACAGCGGTGTTTACATTTTTGTCAAAAGATTTCATTCATTCACACATCAATTCATCGAGTGTCGAATTAAGAGAAAATCCTTTTTGATGTCTGTTAGACAGTTTTAACACACACAATGGAAAACTATTTTAACAAATCTCTCTCTCCGATTGCTATCGTGAATATATTAAAAATTTTACCACTCGAAACCTAACTGAGCGGAAAATGCGTTTTAAAACATTCTGATAAGTGTCTTTCTTGACTTTTATTCAAGGAACGCTTAACAGTCAACCTCATTTCTCATAGTGGAGGAAATTCACCAAAAAAGCCCAAAACTCAATTTTTATCCATCCCATCACCGGAAAACATCAATGTCTATAATACAGACTATATATTCACAATCGACTCTGTTTGAACAAAACACCTCAATTACGATAACGTGTGTTAGTTTGCTTACTTCAGGAAAGACGTGACTGGGTTTGCAAATTTCCAAACACACAGACACTCTTCGTTCAGATCGAGTTTTTATTACGAGAATCGAGCGATTCGATCGCTCGATCAGCTGAATGGTTTTTTTTTTGAGAATTTTCTCATAGTGGTGGAAATTCATCAAAAAAGCCCAAAACTCAATTTTTATCCATCCCATCACCGGAAAACATCAATGTCTATAATACAGACTATATATTCAAAATCGACTCTGTTTGAACAAAACACCTCAATTACGATAACGTGTGTTAGTTTGCTTACTTCAGGAAGAGACGTGACTGGGTTTGCAAATTTCCAAACACATAGACACTCTTCGTTCAGATCGAGTTTTTATTACGAGATTCGATCGCTCGATCAGCTGAATGTTTTTTTTTTTGAGAATTTTCTCATAGTGGAGGAATTCACCAAAAAAGCCCAAAACTCAATTTTTATCCATCCCATCACCGGAAAACATCAATGTCTATAATACAGGCTATATATTCACAATCGACTCTGTTTGAACAAAACACCTCAATTACGATAACGTGTGTTAGTTTGCTTACTTTCAGGAAAGACGTGACTGGGTTTGCAAATTTCCAAACACACAGACACTCTTCGTTCAGATCGAGTTTTATTACGAGATTCGATCGCTCGATCAGCTGAATGGTTTTTTTTGAGAATTTTCTCATAGTGGTGGAAATTCACCAAAAAAACCCAAAACTCAATTTTTATCCATCCCATCACCGGAAAACATCAATGTCTATAATACAGACTATATATTCACAATCGACTCTGTTTGAACAAAACACCTCAATTACGATAACGTGTGTTAGTTTGCTTACTTTCAGGAAAGACGTGACTGGGTTTGCAAATTTCCAAACACACAGACACTCTTCGTTCAGATCGAGTTTTTATTACGAGATTCGATCGCTCGATCAGCTGAATGGTTTTTTTGAGAATTTTCTCATAGTGGTGGAAATTCACCAAAAAAGCCCAAAACTCAATTTTTATCCATCCCATCACCGGAAAACATCAATGTCTATAACACAGACTATATATTCACAATCGACTCTGTTTGAACAAAACACCTCAATTACGATAACGTGTGTTAGTTTGCTTACTTCAGGAAAGACGTGACTGGGTTTGCAAATTTCCAAACACACAGACACTCTTCGTTCAGATCGAGTTTTTATTACGAGATTCGATTGCTCGATCAGCTGAATGTTTTTTTTTTTTTGAGAATTTTCTCATAGTGGTGGAAATTCACCAAAAAGCCCAAAACTCAATTTTTATCCATCCCATCACCGGAAAACATCAATGTCTATAATACAGGCTATATATTCACAATCGACTCTGTTTGAATAAAAAAACCCACCACCTCAAAAACGAGGGAGAGTTTCTGGACCATCTGTACCAACGCAATTGCCGATTCTAGACCACTGGTCTAGAAATGCAAAAGCTGTTTTTTGATAATCACCCAAATCTTTTTGCCTTCGCTCGCGTTCGCCGACGATGGATTGGTGGGTCTGATCTGCGATGCGAACGTAGACCAAAAATCACGGACACGATACAACTGAAAATGTACAACACACGCACACGATGCGTTCACCACGAGCGTTTCAGTGTTAAATCACACGCTTATTCACACAAAAATGTACATGGGCCGATTCTAGACCAGTGTACAGTTTTGTGAACAAGCGTGTGATTTAAACACTGAATTCCACGTTGGTGAACGCATCGTGTGCGTATTTTGTACACGTACATGTACAAGTGGTGGTGAATCGGCCTTTTATACCTACTAACGGAGTTTAACACTGTGAAATATGTTCAATTTAATGTAGTTCTTTCGAGTCTCGACTTATCTAGTAGTGAACGGACTGTAAACCCATAAAATAAGTTCAATTTAATGTTGTTCTTTCGAGCCTCAACTTGTCTAGTAGTCCACGGTATTACAATCGGAATCGGCATCGGAATCGGCAGACTCTGAGCTCAAATAACCTGTAATCGGTCAGCGGACATGTTTGGTAATCGGTTGAACACTACTACTCAGTGGGGAAGCCATGACATTCGGATAGCTGTACTTGGAGACGGGGGGGGGGGGGTGGGGGGTGGGGGGGGGGGGCTTCGAACGCTGTGAAAAGAAACAATAATACTGTCAGACAGGTCTGAGAATGTTTGTATTGTAATTATTTGTGTTGGCTAAACAAATAAATAGGCTATTACTTGGCTAGTTTCCAATCGATCGAGATATCAGACCTCGGTAATTTCACATCAGCCTTCGACCATCGATCTCAGGCTGACATGAAGTTCCCTTGGGCTGATATCTCGGCCGATATGAAACTAATCAAGTAGTAACCTATAATTATTAGATAGGGTAAACACTTGAAATTCTCCTTAATTCAAGGAACCATCGACTTCCATTGGTAAAATCACGAACAGTGACAGAAACTCTGAACACAGCTAAGTCTTCACTTGTGTTTTATTCAAAACATCGATTTGTGTCAAACTCTCAGCCGAGGTTGTGAGTTTCAACTTAAGTCAGGAATATTGAGTGTGAATTTCAATTTTTTTTTCGAAATATGGGGCCCGGTCTGCGGTGACGGTGGAGTTATTTATTTATTTATTTATTTATTTATTTATTTATTTATTTATTTATTAAGATTTACCTACACTTCAACCCTTTACCTAACATGAAAAGCAGACGACACTTGCAAAACAAAATCTTGAATAACTAATTTTTTTCATTTTTTGTCTCAAAAACATAGGTTATGGCCCTCATTGGAACGGGCTCGACGAGCTCGTTCCAACGAGGCGTCATAACCTATGTTTTTGAGACATAGAAAAATGAAAAAATAACGAAATTAATTGGCGATTTGAGAATAGCGCTGGCCGGTTTTGGCCGTTACATTGGGTGAAGGTCATTAGCAGCCAAGGTCATATCGACGTGTCGGTGACAGTTTTACAGGTGGAGGAAGCCGGAGTACCCGAAGAGAACCACCGAGCAGCTGCCAGCTCCCCAATATCGTAACTCCGCACTGCAGCACAGGCAGGTTTGGTTGAAGACATGCGCATCATCGACGTGCAGTACGCCTTAGTACACGGCGTCATCGTGCCCCCATGTAGACAATCGGGGTTAAGTGCCTTGTCCAAGGACACAACTCGGGAGTCCGAATTGATCGCTCAGACGGTCACCCATCCAAGGACTAACCGGGCTCGACGTTGCTTAACTTCGGTGATCTGACGAGAACCGGTTACCGCAACGCCACCGCGCCCCCGTAATATTTGTTAGATTCCACCACGGCATATAGGCGACTATCACAGCGATACAGTCAATACGGTCGCTAACTCAACCAGAAAGAATTCGAACGCACAGCGAAAACTATAACATTTACTGCTCTAGTAGAGACTTTCGTCAGGAATCTCATTTCTACGACATCGCCACCGAAATAGTTAAATCAAGACTGGACCGAGGACAAGGGATGAGACATCGGGTGAAGCCAAACCCAGAAACTACATCACAAAACTTCGCCAAAATCAAAGCAAAAATAAAAATACTGTGAAAACAGATTACCTGTTTTACTTATCCACCAGTGACTATGAACTAATGAGAGAAAAGCGTTAGTGCCAATTCAGACCAAAATATTACGTCTGTCCTCAGACCCGGACATTCATTCCATTCAATCACGTTTTCAGTTCCAGAAAAAACGATCTTACCTCCAGTGATGTTTATATGTATGACAATGAATAACAGAGTCGTCTGCAATACCTTGTTATCCATCGAGAGTATTATGGGTAATAACAATTAATTAATTACCTCGCCGAGATGTCATTCTCAATCAATATATCTGTTTAGAGTATTTAAATGCTCCAAGAAGGCAATTTATATACATAGACCCAAACACAGACATATGATGGTAGTTTCTTGTTAGCTGCCATCGATTGTATTGATTTAAGTTTATGGTGTGTACGCTTAGCATGACAGCAGTCGAGAATGCTGTTTTGTTGATTATTGCACTTCAGTAACGAAGAATCACGTCGCCCTAAACTGTTTTAGTCCTCTAAGAGCCGTTGCCGTGAATGGTGTTTTGTTGTCGCAAAAGCGACCCTTGGACGAAAAAAATGATTTGATTCCGGTTGCATGCAATAGAAAACAGCCTAACGGCCAAAACCAGTCTGTTCTATTTACAAAAATCACCATTCAAATTTTATTATTTTTTTATTGTTTGTCTCAAAAACATAGCTTATGGCCCCTCATTGGAACGAACTCGTTCCAATGAGGGGCATAAGCTATTTGTTTTAAACAAAAAATGGAAATTTTTAGTTATTCAAGAATTTTTTTCTAGTGTCGTCTACTATTCCGGTTATTTGAAGGGTTAAAATGTATGGCTTACATTAGCGGTGAACATGTATTTGAAGCCAACCCCGTAAGTATCTTTAAATATAGTTCTAAATTGGTATAACTTTTTGTCAAAACCTCATGGAACGACAAGGGTTTGGAATGGATGTTCGGATCAGTCCGGAAACCTGAAACATTTCATTTTTTTCCTCAGCTTCATCGCGAACTGGTTGGCTTTCATTTACGCCGGTGTGACAGGAATGGAAGTCCGTAGGAACGTTAGTCCCTCTGGACTATTATTCCGCGGAATTATAGTCCTAGGTCTAACATTTCTAGGAATAGTAGTCCGGCGGACTACTATTCCTAGAAATGTTAGACCTAGGACTACAATTCCGCGGAATAATAGTCCAGAGGGACTAATTTTCCTACGGACTTCCATTCCTGTCACACCGGTGAAAGGGGATTTCATAAATAACATATTTCGAACTGCACAACGAGTCAAAAAAAAAATAAACGGAAATAACATCTGAGACGGAATGTTGTGAGCTGGGCAGAGAAGTTCGATTAGAACCCGACTAAGTGGTGATCCAGTCGAAACTCACTGGATGGTGTTGTAATGACAGTGCAATACTTACTTGACACTTCATATTGGTAAAATACAGTACGTGGAGAGTGGATTGTAACTAAATCACCCGAGGAGTGCAGTTATCACCCAAAGTATCACTTTCAAAGTCTGTACATATGGACAGAAAACACAAGCAAAATTTCAACCAATGGACCTCCGGGTTTAACCCGGAGGTCCATTGACTGGAACTTTGCTTGTGATTATTATGCTTTGCAACAAATTTGCAATTATTGCTTGGGTGGAATCGCCACTCTGCAGGTGGATTTAGTGATGATACACTCTCCACGTACTGTATTTTCGTAAAGTATGGGCTTGAGTTGATTGAGCTTCAGATTCAGTACAATTGTCCCACACGATATCTACGTACTGGAGAACGAGGCGTATAAAAGCAAACTATATTTTTCCCAGGGCCTTACGATTCAAAGCAAATTTGTATTTGCGCATGAGCGATACTCGTTTCCATGCTTTAGAAGTTAAATCCGAAATATGATCTCCCCATGAACCTCGATTATTGAAGGTAACTCAGGGGTGCTTATGGAAGTCTACCTCTTTCGCACCTGTAGCGGACACGCACAGCGCTGGATGCGTGACTGCCGACGATTTGCGTGAAATGATCAATGATTCCGTCTTGGTCGGGTTGAAGTCTACCAGCCACTGGCTTTCCAGCGTTCAGTTTTACTTATGTTGTTATCGATGAGGTCGGCGGACCGGATCGGATGTTCGACGATAAGATAGAGAGTATTGTCGTCGGCAAACAATCGGATATTGCAGAAAATCTCTTCCACTATGCCATTAATATAAATAAGAAAGAGGAGGCAGCCCTAATATGGATCCTTGGGGTATATCTGCGAATTGTTTGCCAGTCTTTAAGTATTTGTCCGTTCTAACGCTTCTGTAATATGCCTTGAATATATGGTTAAATAAATGCTGAAAGGGACAATAGTTAAGAGACGGATGTCTATTGCCCCGATACAGTGGTGGGGCCTGAATGTCTCCGATAGGAGGACTTGTGCTCCGCGACGTGGGGTCTATGGTATACTCCGACAAGCACACAATAAAGGAGACAGTTTCGTCGACGGAGGGGGGGGGGGGGGCTCTAGATATCATCCGTTATCAACCGATAACATTGGTTGGTAACGTATGTTGAAATACGAACTGGGAACAAGTAACGGTTGTCACATTCGTTAACTTTAACCAGTTATTTAGAGTTTCATGATCACGTATACAGTTTTCAACGTGAGACTTCCTACAAAAAATCATTGGACTTCATTCCGAAAAGTTCACGGTTCGATCCCCGCCAGGGGTAACGGTTTTGTGTGCTCGGGCAAGACACTTAATCCCATTTGCCCATGTGGGGCCACGGTGGCTTACTGGCCGTTGATGATGCACCTGTCTTCAATCAATTCTAACCCTGCTTGTGCGGAGTTAGTACGTTGTGGAATCTCTTAGTTGCTCGCCGCTGTTCGGTGGTTCTCTCCGGGTACTCTGGCTTTCTCCACCCCTAAAAGGGCAGACGTCCAATACGATATGATCTTGGCTGTTGAAAGTGCTGTTAAACCCTGATAAAACAAACTGTTTAGTAAAATGCCAAAATCACTTACGGACTATTTCAGTGGAAGCAGTTTTTGAAAAGTGGAATAAACATCCATTTTTCTTCTCTGATAATAGCAATCCCAGACATCGATCCGTAGAAAGCCCCATTGAGTGGGATCCCCAACAATCAATAGATGTTATTTTCAGAAACGAAAAAGTGGTAGACTGTCTCTTACGGCACTCCATGGAGTTTTTCCCGACTGACGTCGATCATTTGTAAAGTTTTGAAATACATTAAAATAAAATGTGTGCACTATAAACCGATCAAGCCCAGAAGGTATTCAAAGATCGCTGCTTCAAAATTTTGGAAGTAAATTTCAGGTATCCTCTCTATTGAAATTGTGTATTGAAAGCATGCCCTAAAACATCTCAACGTCTCTTTTTGACCCGCATGCTAACAACACCGGAATATTAATCCGTGGCTTTACCGCCCAAGGGGGAAACTTGGCAAAATAGGATGCAGCAGGTGCCGACGGCCCCAATATTTTTCGACCAGATGTTCCGTAAAAAGAAAAAATAGAATTGTTATTCTCTCTCTCTCTCTCTCTCTCTCTCTCTCTCTCTCTCTCTCTAGGCGATATCCCGGTAGCCGTTGTATTTCTGGCAATGTGGTCTTCACTATCTACTTGCCAATTCATAAATTCTCCAACACACGGCCCGATTTTGTGCTCGGTATCAGCTCGACATCTTGACATAGCTGCTCGATAAAATCGTTCACCCAAAAGATCGCCGGCTCCTACGCCTGTGTGATCAGTTGTGGCAATAGTTTAGTAACATAACTGGTCGCAAAATCATTCCCATGGCTTATTTCATACTTACAACACCGGACATATGAAAATTCCACTCTTGATATGCTTTATCCTCGGAGAAGAGCGACATTCATATTATACGCTGTTCATGAAATACCCAAAATGGCTACTACATAATCACCATAAATGTTTCCAGGAAACGCGTGTGAAGACACAGTAATTCGCTTTCACTTTATCCCTTAGAAAAAATCTTACTTGTAAGCGTCGCGTTGCCACAAACTTGATCGGTGTCAAATTGAAACGTATCTAAGATCCGACAACAGTTGTCACAATGTGTATACATTGACCCCATCCGAGTAGACGGGTACACCAATTACAAATTCGATCTTCGTGAGTTCAAAAATATAACCAATACACAGACGTGAGGGCGGCTCACTTAAAAATTACAAAACCCTAAATTACAAAATTTTATCTATTCTTCAATTCCCACGAGCCTGGAGGAAATAACCAAAAACTTATTGTCAATGAACAACAAAAAATATGAATACTTAAGGCCTAGGAGTTGTTTCTAGTCAAGTGTCGTCTGCCCTTTCAGGCAGACGACACTCGACTAGAAACACCTGCTCGTGTTATACCGCTTTCCTCGCACTCTATAATATGTGCGTTCAGCATCAGGGGACCTGGCATACAACACCAGAAGTGAGCAGATTCGACTTAAGGTTATGACGTATTAACTAATATATTATATGGGGTGATATTCCATGTAACAACATGCCAGGTAACAGCATTTTTAAGTTTATTTTGAGAAAAGTGTTAGGGCATTCAAACCGTTAACCTTACAAATAAATATTTAGTTAATTTCTTCCTTTTGTTGTTTGATTTTTTTCTGAAATACAGGCAAAAATATCGGCACGTTCTGTGTTAATAATATATTGACAATGCTATTATGACCTTTCATGAATATAATCGGTATACAAAAAGAAAAAAGTGAACGCATAAAGTAAACAGAAAATGTACAGTTCACGTCGGGCCGGTGAATTGAAAGATAAAATAAAAACGATTCGAGTTCTTTTTTATTGGGAGATAGGATACTTGCAAATGTAAGATGCATTATTCCAGTAGCAGAAGGAATGGAAAATATTTTTCAATTCCTGTTAAGTGTACAACTTACTCGATCATAATAAATGCATTTCCGTTTCTCGCGTGTATATTTTCACGACCTCGGTGCATCAACTACCGAGGACGGATGTCATTTGTGTATATCAATATTTATTCCGCCGCGTAACTCTGCTTTCAAAGTAAGTGAATGGTACCATTACACCCCGATAATATAAATATTGAACTTTTGTATGGGCCTTTGATTTAACACAAAGAGCGTTCTGAATATTGTAGTGAAACGTACAGTCGCTCGTCTTCGTTCGTATACATTTGACACACATTGCCGATAAAGGCAAGAATGCCAACAGCAACAAAAGTACAAACAGGTTCTTTGATGAGAAAAGTAATCGAGTGTTCAGTTATATTTTGTTGAATGTGTGTTGCAACAGTTAAGACAAATAAAACTGTTGGGCGAGAAAAGGAAGGTGAAGGTTTCTGTAAGTGGCGGTGTGAGATTTTGATAGCTGGCGCTTCATCTCTGCGAGTAACCTTCTAGGGGTCGTTTGAGACAACTTCGTGAATTTTTTTTTATGTCACCATATCCGCAGTTACAAATAGAAGGCAGAAATAACTCCAATGAATTCTGTTTGGACTTGTATGTGCGTGCGTGTCCGCGCGCGTGAAACGATACTTTCGACAGCCACAGTCATACCGTGCTGGACAGTTTAACCGGTGAGGGAGGAGAGCAATAGATTGACGACGAGTAACTGTCGGACTCTCCAACTCACCCGGCTCGAGCAGGGCTAGCATAGGTTGTTGAGAAGTGTGCCGTCGTCGTACCCTACGCCTTAGTATACGTGGTGTCATCGTGCTCCCACTTGGCGTGGCTGGCAAGTTTCGTCATTGGAAGAGATGTACCGGCAAGTTAGTTCCCCTTAATTTCCTGAAGCTGTCATTAAATTTGACACTAAGGGTCTGGGAATTTCATATAAAATCTAAAATTTCGAAATGTTAGCAAATTTGTATCATCGATGTTCGCATCATTTAACAAACATCAGGGATTTTCCCTTGGAGTAGTATAAAAATAAAGTTGCTCGCTTTTACAATTTTTTCCCAGCCAGTTGGACCGCTTGCCTGTTGTTTTCTATCGAAACTCATTCAAAAATAAGAAAACGGCGTATTCACCAACTTTTGAAGTTCTGTTACTTTTTCTCTGTTCCTCATAATAATAATGCAATGTTAACGTCTAGAATCCATCGCCGTGCTCTCTGACTTACATTATTACCTCGTATCATAGATGTTCACGCCCTCTGTTCATTCTATGACATTCTCAGCTCAACCCAACGGAGCATACTGCCGGTGCTCCACAGACGAGCACACAAGGCAAGCACTCCAACACGTCCCTATTTTACACCTAGGTACGGTGGGGATTGCGTAATACTGGTGAACATTCCAAACGTTCACAGCTGGCATGTGATACAACGTCGCAAAATCACACTTTCAAACTTCGCTGATCGCACACCAGCCACTACTACCGGAAGCACCCGAATCAATCGCCGAATGGTTACCCATCCAAGGATTAACCTGGCTCGACGTTGCTTAACTTTGGTGTTCTAACGAGAACCGGTCTCGCTTCGCCTGTGCTCCCCGTTATATCAACAGTGTGCGCATCGTTATATCAAATACACGCATTGTACGTTTCCAGTAATATAAACGTCTTGGAAGTGAGATTTGCAATTTTTCCCTGGAAAGAAGAAAAGCTTGCAAAATACTATAAAAACACATTCAATCAACAAAGAAGACAGCTACTTAGTGTTGGTTGGTCTGATACTGATAGATATTCTTAGTAACGGATAATCTCTGAAGTAGTTGTTTTCTCTCTGTTCCTCATAATAATAATCCACCGCCGTGCTCCCTTACTTACATTATTACCCCGTATCACAGATGTTCACACCCTCTGTTCATTCTATGACATTCTCAGCTCAACCCAACGGAGCATACTGCCTTTTAATTAACGAAAACTAAATTAACTAACTTTTAATTAACGAAAACAACAGACAGCCCCGAGAGCTGTCTGTTGTTTTCGTTTATTAAAAGTAACAAAAGGAAACTCGACTTATTGTCTACGGATGTCACATGTGTTTTCTCAGTAATTACTTTCTTCTTAATGGGGCCTTTCTCCCTCGTCTTATAATTTTAAGGGAGATAACTTTATCGAAAGTAGATTTTCGTCACGGAACAAGTCAGGGATGACAATTCGCATGAAGTGTACTGTCCAAGGACATAACGTAGATGAGGCGGGTCAAGATCGAACTGTCGACCTTTGGATCTCAAATACAATGGTCTAACAAGTGATTCGACGAGCACCCAAATTATGTATTAAAGCTGACATAATGAAACACAGACCATATTGGAATTAAAATGTGCCATAGATCTTCTGTTATCTGCAAGAAAGTCTTTCTGAATGTCCACTGTGGCTTTGGTAAGATATGAGAATTAATATAATGAAATATCTTAAAATGAGAGAATAAGTGTATTATGCAATCATGTTAGTACAGACTCGGATAAAATTTCGCTTTCGCTCATTTAAGAATGAACTGGACAGTGATACCAATCGCTAACGATGTCAGGGTCAACCCATGGGAAATGGGGGAGGTGCATTTTTCGGAAGTGAGGCACCCTAGGTTGACCAAATCCTGTTAAGTTCAAACTACGTCATCAGCCCGGAGATCCCAATAGATCCGTGGCACCTGATAATTTGTTAAGCACCACTGATCAATTGGGGACTCTGGAATTGAGGTACTTAAAACAGCCATGGCACCTCAGCATGTATTAAACATTTTGAGAACATAATCCATTGTAATTGGTACCTAAGTGATTGTATGCATGTAACAGGTTCAAAACCTGAACTCACTGCTTATTGGATTGAATTACGGGTAGCTGGTAGAACAGGTAAACATGGTCAGTTCTATTGAAAAATGTTGTACCTATTCACCATTGGAAATTAAACCTTGATTGTAACCCACGACACCATGCCTAACGAACCTATATCATTACCATAACTCAAAGTCTGAACGCGCCCTACTTGGAATACAACTGAGAGAGTTCGGAGTCAAGACATTTTGCACTGAGACTGGGTACGCTTCAGAAAATGATTTCCAATATTGTACATGAAATTTGTCAACAAGATTCAATAGTTTCACGTATTTGCCGAAACGCCGTAGCGTCTTCACCAAAATGAAGTGATGTTCAGCTAAAGAGTGCGTGACGTTTTTACCAAATATGTGTGACGCTATAGCCTATGGTGGAAATTGATGACTTGATTAGCACCCCAAAACTGGTGGAAACTAGCAGCCCCCAGGAAACAGTTCTGTGAAGGAAGTTGGTTTAATATTTGTGCACAATTTTTTAGAAATGATGAGACTCGTATACTAAAATCTTAACCCTTTCAAACCTGGCGCTCAAGGTGATATCGTCTTATACGATACGATTCTCTCTAAGTCGAAATGGATGAATTCATTCTGTGTTTGTCTGGATGTTTAGTAAAGCATTTAATCTTACAGCAGGGTGGGAGAGGGGGTGTAGATTATTACAGATCTTCACTATCGTTTTATTGTTCAATACGTCGTCTGCTCGCCCTCGGTTATTTATAAATCTTCAGTAAACATCTTTGCATACTATGTTGAAAAGGTTAACATTCAATCTTTATTTTGTTGCTTTCGTCCCTTGAGTGCAACAAGCCTGGACGTTACCATGGAAGTGTTGGGTTTGTGTGCCCCCCCCCCCCCCTCCCCCATCATTCGTCAGATTTACAATAGTTGGAAATTCATTGCTCTGAATATGAAAAAGTTGGAAATGTCAGATAGGACGCAAGTGGGATTCCTCCAAACATGGCTAGAATTTGGCCACAATATTTAATTCTTAGACTGAATAGTTAAGATAAGATAAGATAAGATAAGATATTTATTGTCTCAGTATCAACAGAGATAGATGACAAGAACATTGAGAACATGTAACAAATTACAGGAACAAATCAAATGGACGCATACGATTACAAACAGGTATTAAAGACTTATTGACGGCTTAGATCAAGCAATGTGATACACTCTTGGATATATATGTACATATAATGCGTAACGCACATACGCTCACACGCAAGCCCACAAAACTCACGCGAACATGCGCACACGACAACCCCCCCCCCCCCCCCCCCACACACACACACACACACAAACACAAACACGGCGCCGAAACGGGGATTTATGGCAACTTGCTTTTCCTACATTCGAGCGCAGTGTTTATGAACCTGATAATTTCAGGGGTAATTTCGTAATCAGCTGTCTGCATGAAATTATTCAAGAAGCCTTCCGGTGAAACATTGGAGTAATTTATACCGCATATATCTTCTATGCGTGAAAACAGTGTTTCACGGTGTGGACTGTATTGCCCACACTGAAGAAGGAAATGTAATTCATCTTCGACCCCAGAAGAACAAATCGGGCAGATTCGAGCGTCCCGTGGTATCTTGCTACCCCTGGCGTAACGCCCGACCTCAATCATTAGAGGGTGAGAACTCGCTCGAATCTGGGTGAATTTTGCTATTTGCAAAGGATCGATCGGGAGGAGCAAATACGATTCGAATTCAAAGTCTCGTTTTATTCTACGATAAAACGCCAGCTTGCTATCTGATTGCAGCTTGTCGCTCCACCAAAAATAGTAATTGTGCTTAAGTTTAGTTTTAAGGGCGTGAATAGTGAATAGTTATGAAACTCTTCCAAATATTGATTGAAAAGTAGTAAAAATCCCATAAATATTGATTTGTAGTTGGATTGTGTGACTATAGAGAGCCTCAGTTGGATAATCTAAAGTCAAGCCAGTGGGGGGGGGGGGGGGGGGGGGGGCAAATAGATTCCGCACCTTAACTACTTGAGTTCTGGAAACCCATATTTGCACTTTATTCTGGAGTAAAGGAAACACAACTCAAAGACTTCATATTCTATGAACGTGCTTCGTATTTATCCTTGACTTTAAGTTATTTACTCTGAGTAGATTTCCCTGTAACAAGGCAAAGACTTGTGAACGAATTCTGATGGCCGAAAATAATTTATCACTCTTCCAGTTAAAACCAACAGTTGGAAAATTTTGACTTGGGGTGGGTTGCTAATGGAATTACCTATCTGTTGGATTTTATGTAGTGGTAGATGGGTAGATAAAATTTGGCCTACAAAAGGGGGAGGGAAGGGGTGGTGCAATTGGAAATCAAGAGGTCACTTAGAGGTGGACACCCTCGCCCATCCGAGATCCCTTAGCAACGTCCCTGGCAACAAGGCGCCATCTGCAGATAGGCTCTTGCTGTACTCAAGACACTATATGGGAGTCTTTGTTGTTTAGCATTGCAGATGGCGCCTTGTTGTATTCATAGGACCATATGGGAGTATTTGTTGTTTAGCACTAATGGGAAGTCCGTTATTGGCAAGTGGGATACAGATATTTAGGTCAAATATGGAATAAAACCCAACAACAAATATTACATGCATGATCCAAGAACATTTACAACATTTAACAGATTTGATTAAGAAAGTGTGAAATTTAATTCTAGGATATATACGCAACAGTATGTGTGAAATGTTGAGAAAAAACGACGAAGGAACAGATAATAAATAACACTTCAGGCTATATACCTTAGACAAAATCTACAATAGTTTGTACGAAACACCCACAAGAAAAGTTCTGTCTGTATTGGGTTCAGCCTCACTTCCCTTTGATTTCGCTTGGGGGTTCGAAGGGATCAGTTGTTCGGGGTAACAAATAATTTTCATCTAATCTATATCGAGATCTCTTTGACACATTTCGCCCTTACTGAATCGTCCGGTGGATGAATCAATAAGGGAGAAAATGTGACAATCAGAAAACGACGTATTCACTCCTTTGCCGTAGACTAACTGACGAGAGTCCATGGTGATCGCACGACCATTTCCCTCTCAGTAAGATAGTTTGATCAGTTTACGCACAAACACAATAAAAACATCCGGTCGGTTTTTGCTGGGTCTGCTTTCTGGCTTGTCGCAAAAACCAGAACCGAACCGAAAAGCCACCCAGCCCTACCCGTAATTTTGTAAACTCGACGATTCTACTGCTACTAATCTGCCCACTTGTTCAAGTTTCATCACAGAGTCTTATCATGTAGTTTCGCAGAGAGGTCGAGTTTCTGGAAAAGATAAGCGTTGCGTCTTATCCCGAGCAAATCACTGAGTGTAGTATTTTACAAATTCAGTCAAGTGACAGCTGGAAAGTCTCTCTCGACAGCTCGAAAATACCTTAGAAAGAAAGGTTTGTGCTAGAAGAAAAAAGTATGGAAATTTGTATGTTCACTATAGATTCTTCCCCAAATATGCAGAAGTTGTCCATGAAGCCTGTGAACTATATTCCTTTCAGTTTCTTAGCGATCTGAAGCTCTTTTCATGTCATATCAAACTAAAATTGTAGGACACTGAGAGGAACGTCGAAATGTTCAGCTATAAGTCTGACGAAATCTTTATCAAGCTCATCTTCGTCATAGCAATGCCAGGTGGTGTGGACTGCAATTCCAAACGCATCAATCACTTGCATTCTCAACGTTTCACTGAACCGATTGAACATGCATTTGGCAATTGCTGGGACGAGCGGGGGGGGGGGGGGGGGTGGTTCAGCTGGGAGAGATGCAGGCTGCAAGCCGAGAGGTCCTCGGTTCGAACCCCACCTGAGGCAACCGCGTTGTGTCCTTGGGCAAGACACTTTACCCCCATTGCCCACGTGGGGGCACGGTGGCGTTGTGTACTAAGGCATATTGCACGTCGATGGTGCACCTGACTTCAACCAATGCTAACCCTGCATGTGTGGAGTTTGTATGTTGGGGAGCTGACAGTTGCTTGCCGTTGCTCGGTGGTTCTCTTCGGGTACTCCGGCTTCCTCTGTCTGCAAAACTGTCGTAGTCATGATTAGCCATTGTGCAGAAATATGTGACCTTAAACAATAAATAATGATAATAATAATATGCTAGAAGAGCTTTCCTTTATGTACATTTCTTTTCGCCTCTGGCTCCTTTTTCAATATGAATGTTTACCTCACATTATTGATGCATTTATATGCTCCAGGGTTCACGCTGTCGGCTGTCAATGGTGCCATTTGCACTAGCAAATCATTTGTCACCAAATATACAGCAATTGGCACCAAACTCGCCGTTTTGGCACGAAAAATATACTTTTAGTAGGTCTCAACGGCTTTGTGGTTTATTATTTCAGTGCGTCGTTTTCGGTGAAAATCGCTGTCTGACAACACAGACGAGACAAAATTCACGCCTGTTAACTCTTTACTCAACGTAACGGCCAAAACCGGCCAGCACTATTCTCAAAAATCTCATTTTTTCATTTTTTGTCTCAAAAACATAGGTTATGACACCTCTTTGGAACGAGCTCGTCGAGCTCGTTCCAATAAGGGGTCATAACCTATATTTTTGAGACAAAAAATTAGTTATTGAAGAATTTGATTTGCAAGTGTCGTCCTATTTTCATGTTAGGTAAAGGGTTAAGTAATTTATAGGCAACCCTATAATCATGACTCTTTGTTGCGGGTTAACTATTTAAATTATTTTGTAAACGTTAATAATAGTCTTTTACTTTTTCATTATCTGCATTTTTTTAGCATTTGTGGGTTTTCCCAAACTAAAATACTTAAAAGAACCAGGTAATACTGAATTACAATATCGTACTCTGAGTGCAACAAGTCGTCATCTGCAATGTTGCACTCAAAGATGGTGCATTGTTGCACTCAAAGGGCGATACATGGTTAATTTGTTCGCATTTACAATCAGATTCCATTTGAGATTAATTTTTTTAATTTGGCACCAAACAATTCATTTGTCACTGAACAAAACTAAAAAAATCGGACCAGCGCGAACACTGGTCAGCTTGTTTGGTTTGTTGTTCCGACATGTTGCAGTGTTGTTCAAACTGATATGATGTCGGCATGGTGGTAACGGTGAGAGAAAAATAAGCTTCAGCAGTTGTTTCGTTTACCTTAATCAAAAAAAGAAACTGTTGATCTTGAAAAGAAGTCATTTTTTCCAAGCCGCTGCTGAAATCTTTTTTGTTGCACCAATCACGTCTGTTATGGGTGTGTCACCTTTCTGAAGTATCAGGCTGACATGTGCTGTTAACCTGAGGATTTGGCGATACAGGTACATCGCACCAAGATATTCATAAGTGTCCCATTAGTTGTAGCAGCATTTCAAATGCGCTTTCTCAGCCGATTTACCAACAGTGGTAGGGATCTCTACCATGTTTTCCGCAATTAGCTGCAATATCAAGCGACCGACGATGGACGACACCGTGTATGGACAACAGTGTTTGAAAATAGTGTAATCGGGGTCAACATACGCTTTCAAAAGAACAGCAACCTTTTTCCGATACGTAGTGCGTCATCATCAGGCGTGTAGCCCGGATATCAAAGTTAGGGGGCAAGGGTAATATCTAGCGCGGGGGGGGGGGGGGGGTGTAGTTCAGTGATGTGAACGTATAGGCTACCCTCTACGTAGGGGGGGGGGGGGGGGGTGTAGCCGCTACGTTCAGGTCGCTGAGCTACTAGTGGGCATACAGAATAGGATGCCCAGATGGGGGCGAGCACAAGAGGGAGCACCCCTCTCGCTTGCGGTGGGCCTGCCCAGGAAAAAGTTTCTGAAATTCGAGACAAAAAACGCAATTTCCTTGACTCTGGATCTGTTTGTGTCCATAAATTAAAAGTTGTGAAAGACATCAATAATTATGCCACATCACCGGGGGGGGGGCATGACTGACATTGGGGGGGGGGACGTGTGACCCCCCCCCCCCCCGCCCCATGGCTACGCCACTGATACTCATTTAGCTTCTCTATTTCCAGAATTTTAGCGGGATAGACAGTCGCAGACTGTGCGGCTTTATCTCATTTTAGAAACGAGAAGAATGTGAAACAAATGATTCAATTGATGGCTGTGTCGTGATAAAAACAGACTGATGATGATATCTCAGATTCCGTCGGTAGAAACAGGACTGAGCTTCTTAAAGGCTTAGTTCTACTTCTGCTTCAGAAAACAGGAAATCATTTTTCACAAGTAAGTCAAACTACAGGGCTGAATGTTTAACCCCTTTACCCAACGTAACTTCAAAACCAGCCAGCGCTATTCACAACCTTGTATTTTCTGTTCACAATCACCTCCCTTGATTTTATTTGAAGAAATTTGAAAAATGGTAAGTTTTGTAAAATGGTACCGACAAATGTGGTCGTTACTTTAACTCAAAGAGAGACTACTCTCCAGATCGCAACGCAGTATCATCTTTCTTAAAATTCTTTTTGGGGCAATTTATCAATTTACCGGGGGCGAGGTGGCGTTGAGGTAACCGGCTCTCGTCAGATTACCGAACTTAAGCAACGTCGAGCCCGGTTTGTCCTCGGATGGGTGACCGTCTGAGCGATCGATTCGGGCTCCCACGTTGTGTCCATGGTCAAGGCACTTAACCCCGATAGTCCACATGGGGCCATGATGACGCCGTGTACTAAGGCGTACTGCACATCGATGGTGCGCATGTCTTCAACCAATCTAACCCTGCCGGTGCCGCAGTGCGGAGTTACGATGTTGGGGAGCTGGCATCTGCTCGTCGTTGTTCGATGGTTCTCTCCGGGTACTCCGGCTTCCTCCACCCGTAAAACTGTCACCGACACAATATGACCTCGGTTGTTACTGTGTCGTTAAACCCTAATAAAAAAATAGAAAAATTATCAATTTACCGATTCAACCTGGTAATTTCCGTTCACAATCGCCTCCCTTGATTTTCTTTGAAGATATTTGAACTAAAACACTGTTGGAAAAGATCAAGGGAGAGAACAACAACACATAAAACTGAAACTGAAATAATTCGCCGACGTCTGACTACAATTTTCCAATCAGGATATTTTCGACAGGATTGCAGTTATTTTCTTAGAAGGCTGGATTTGATAGATTTGATACTTGAACTTGTGCCCCCCCCCCCCCCCACACACACACATAAACACACGCACATACAGATGGAGAGAGAGAGTCGGTCACACAAATGGCGGTCTGCAATACCAGATTTGTAGTACCGGTAAACAGATACGTTACGACAACTGCGTGTAATTTTATTTAAACACTAATAAATTACCAAGAATATTTTTTAACGATAATCCCCACTGCCCATACTTCAACTACATCATCAAGGCATGTCTTCGTTGAAGAAGTGCTTTGATGACGTAGTTGGAATATTAGTCAGCCGGGACTTGAGCCGTCACAGTCGGGCCAAATCAGGTTTACACCCCCCCCCCCCCCCCCTCCCCCCCCCCCCCCACTACAATCGATCATCTTCGCAAAGCCTCTGACAGTTTCTCTTGATAAAAATTTAAACAAGGTCCACTGGGGCCCTCTGATAAGATACTCCCACAGATGACACTCAATGTTTATATTTCAAGTAGTGTTGCTGCGTCTGGGCGTAAATCTTTTTTTTTATTACTTGTTTCCCTAGTGCAATCGATTTTCGGCATTTTGAAAGCAATATCTTCGAGTGTGTATTCACAATTTATGGCCTAAATTTGATTCGATAGAAAAACGCTGAGACATGAGGATAATTCCCAAGTAGGACTACCTCCCCACCCACCTCGAGAAAAATTTATAAACTTTAGTGCGCTAAAAGTGAAGCTGTGGCTAGGGCTGCACGGTATATCGATAAACCGATACATACCGGTGTCAAACCAGTATCGATTGAATACTGGTGTCATTACAACAATATCGGTTTATTGTCATTATGTATTTACCCACAATTTAATTTTCAATATGGCTTTACTATTAACTATGGTCACGAGAGAATAATATTAAACTTTTACTCAAAGAATCAACAAAATCATATCATGTGATTCCTTATTGAAACGAGCATGTCAAGCTCGTGGGGGTGGGGGGGCAGATGGTATAGTTTTGTTGAATGTTTTGGAAAATTCGATAAACTAATGTTTAAAATAATACATTTTGATATCGAACTGCATCATCAAGGCATGTTAATTCGTTCCACTGTGATGGCTCAAGTCCCGATTGTTGTATGTATGTTCAGAACAGTCTTTCAGTATACCTGTATACCGCGGTATTTTTTAATACCGATACCGGTATTCAGTTTAGAATATCGTGCAGCCCTGTCTGAGGCATTAGAAGCGTTTGTAGTCCCTACACTGGAGACAATTGTGGGGTCCTATGGCGTGTGAAACTTGCATTGTGTCATTTTTAGGGCAGCGAAAGATATTAGGATTTTAGGTGGGGGGGAAATGACCCCAGCACCACCCCCCGCCTCCGGAGCATCGCCACAGCTTTTAAGAATAATAACAGACCCTATCAATGACTGCTGAACAGGAATATAAGAAAGCGTTGCGGGAATCAGTCGCATGAACTGATATGCTTCAACATATGTCCTTTACATCTTTACCTGAATAGAAGACGACACTTCAACAAGTGTTTCCTCAATAACTTACGAAATATTTCCTTTGTCTCAAGAAGAACATAGCTTTTGCTAATGATTGGAACGAGTCATAAAGAGGTCCTCGGCTATGTTTTGGAGGCAAAAACTGAAGAAAAAATATTTTGAAATGTCATTTTTGTGACTAACGAAGGTTTGATATCACTGTTGTGTCAGGAAAAAGGTTAATACTGTAACAATCAGGGGCGTTGCTAACGAGGAGTAGGAGAATGCCTCTCTCTCACTAGGCGGGACATTGTAATCGGGATTGGAGTCTCGGATATCGATTCACTCTTGCTTGTAATTATGTACTTCAAGTTTTTTCAAGACTACCTTCGTTACTCAAACGTCTGTCACACACACTTGCTGTCATACAAATGGAGGTCTGTGATTCGTGATGTCGAGGTCCCAGCATTACAAATTTTAAATATCCGCACGGTGCATGTGAATTAAATAAGATGTTGTGTCATGTATATTTTATTTATCCACAAATAAATTTTAAAAAGTCGCAAGTTTTTTAGCTAAACTCCCGAATGACCAATATTCCAACTACATCATCAAGGCATGCCTTCAAAGAAGGCATGCCCTGGTGATGAGGTTGGAATATTTGACCAGTCGGGACTTGAGACAACACAATCGGGGCAAATCGGGTTTACAACCCCATCCCCAATCAGTCATCTTCGCGACGCCCCTGGAAGTAGTTCAGCATATATGAATCATTTGACACCCGTGATAATATCAGAGTCGCCTTTTTATTCACGACATTCTACGTAACCACCAAATATATTGAGTCAAAAAAGAAAGTATAATAAACTTCGAGGAGCAATTTTTCTAGTATTATCGACTTTAATCCCAACCAAATTATTGTAAATTCATATTTCGAGTCTAGCTGTATGAATTTGCATAATTTTATGTTGTTACTGTTGCCAGCGTCACGTCAGGACGTGCCAATTCAAACATGGGGTGAAATGAAAAGTTCACACATGCGGTCAATAGCGTGTATGGCCACCGTTTACCTCTTGAGTGGCAAGACATCGACGGCGCATGGACCTGATTCTCTGGATGACACCCTTTGGTATTGCGTTCCACTCCTGCCTTAGAACATTACGTAAATCGCCTAACGTCTGAAGATCATGAAGTCATACCCGACGGTCCATTTGATCCCAAAGATGCTTGATGGGCGAGAGAAGAAGTTCGATGCTCTGCTCCTCAAGAAGGTCACGACAGATACGCGCCAAGTGACATCGGGCATTGTCTTGCTGGAATAACTGCAATCCGACGTTAGCGTTGAACAGCGGAACAACAACAGCGTTAAGAATTTCGGCCCTATATCGCTGTTCATTCAGATTACCATCGATGAAGATCAACTGCGTTCGATGGTGCAAGGACATTCCTGCCCAAACCATTACACTACCGCATTCCCGCACGCAAGCATCAGAAAACTGTTCTCGTCCGCGATACACTCTTGCCCTACCATCAGCGCGCCGTAGACAAAATCGTGATTCATCACTGAACAGAACTGTGCTCTAACGCTGCGTGTTTTCTCAATAGCCCAGGCTCTCTAGCACAACATCACACAAAGAAAATCGTCGGTCACCCATTCAATTTGACATTCTCTGGTAGCACGTGCTATTTTAAAATCTGTAGCAAACTTGTACACGGTTGGGTGGACAACACCAACATGTCATTAAAATCTTTGCACGACTGCTTGTCCATATGCTATTTTGTCCCATTTGTTTCTGTTATACTTTCTTTTTTGACTCAGTATATATGCACATTCCCGATTAAAAACTTTATTTGACACACCTCCTAACCCTGCTTGTGTGGAGTAAGACTGTCCGACACGAGTTAACCCTGACTGTCAAAAGTGTTGTTAAACACCAAAAAATACACCACACCCCACAAAAATTCTTGAAATTTTGGGTCTTCAAAACAAAACAAAATTAACTTATTTTGTGACTTTATCAAGTGTGGAACAGATCAAGAGTGAAGTGCGAGGGTCGAGGCTCGAACAGTGATCTTCAGCATGAGACTAAAAGATTCGGACCAACCAGGCTGGTCGGTAAATGGCCCTTATACCTCGACCACGATACTACTCTCATGTTCTTTTTGCGATTCAAGCACGGTGAATTGTACCCCAGTTTCCGCCTCAGAGCGGTCGAAAGAGCCACCGTACTTTAACACAGCATCCACGATGCTACCAACTGCTGAGGGTGGGCAGTGGCAACGATGTAATGTAACAGATCGAGAGAGAAGTGCGAGAACCGAGGCTCGAACTCGCAACCTCTAGCACACAAAGCGAGAGATTTACCACGAGATTAAGAAATCCGGACCAACCAGGCTTATTGGATAAATGTTCCTTACACTCCCACCACTGCACGTTTTCGAGTTCACAGACTGGACAAGGTGTGAACAGGTTGCATAACGTACATGGCTATGTGGGTTTTTAATTGTGTTATTTTCATATGCTTTTTATCGTCATGTCGTTTCTATTCCCTTTGATGAGCTGTAATACATGAAAAAAACAGATTTTATTATTTATTTGGATTTAACGGCACTAGCGACAGTCATGGTCACCTCGTGTCAGGCGGTTTTACGGGTGGTGGAAACCGATGTACCCAAAGAGAACCACCAGGGAGCGGTTAGCAACTGTCAGACTCCTCGACGCATTAACTCCACACAATAGGGATTACCATTGTAGTCCGGTTCATTGTGTAATTTCGCCGGAATTTTTTGGAGAGTAGCAAACCTATTGATCTTTAAGAAGTTTAGGATCCACTTAGATAAAAAATTGATGTTTCAGATTTTTTCAATGACACGGTTGCCATGGTAACGATGAATTTTGAGTAAAAATGCCATTTATTTAAATTTTTGAATAAAAAATTATTTAAAAATACAGAATAAAAAATTAATGAATTATAACCACTTAAATATGAAACAATGGAAATTATAATGTATTTTAAAACTTTGTTGTTATTTCTGGTTCCCATGGTAACGGAATTTATACGGAAATAATGGATTTTTGCATTAAAAAAGGAAAAAAAATGAAAAACCTTAAAACAACTAAATAATTACCAATAAATGTTATATAGTTGATATAAACGTAGTGTTTTATAAAAAAATATGCATGTTAACCATTAGTTGCCATGGAAACTGTAATTAACCTTGACCCTTCTTATGCTTTTCATGGAAAGTGTTGTTCAAATTCGGTTTCTTTGTGCATACAACTTGACATTTGTGTGATGTTTTTGGAGAATAGCAAACCCCTACTTCTTTTGAATGTATGATAGATTTCCAAAATTGAACATGTATTGAATTTTTCAATGTATGTATATAAGGTGTTCAAATTGGTCAATATGGGACAAAAGAAAGTCAGTGAATTTTTCCTGAAAAAATTAGGACTATGCACAGGATTACAGAGATGGTGAAAAACGGCTAACTGGAGGAAGATTCTTGATACAAAGTATATATATTCACTTTTAGATCAACGGTTGCCATGTAAGCTGCATTAAATTTGACCAATTTGCCATATATGTGTATTTCTTGCAGCACTTAAATCAGTTGATGCATCATATATTACATTTATCAGTGAAAATCAGATCAAGAACCAAGTGCAACTTGGCAGTAATCACCCTCCTAAAAAGTTCTAATCGTTATGCCAGTAATTAGGCCAGTGTGGCATCACGCCTCAAAGTCACTTATCATTTGTTGCATCATATTCACTATCATGGTCCTGTCTTTCAATGTTTGAATCCTCATCATTCTCACAGGAAGTATTGCACATACATAGATCAGTGCATGTTAGGTTCTTGGTACGGCTGGAACATCTCTGCGATGAACAATCTGTCTTGCACTGGCATCTAACTATCTCAATAATTGACTTCGGTGCTGGTTGAACATCAGTGGTAGTTGGTTTGAGTTGACCACAAGTGTCCTTGTGGTAGCCATGTTTTAATGGATCAAGAAATGTCTGGTGAGAAATGGCAGCTTGGCCCCACACATATGCTTGGATATGTACTCGCATGATATGCTGCCGTAGTGCACCAACAGTTGTTGGAAGTCTGTCATTCTCTGCCATGTTCTTACAGAAGAGATGACATCGAAGTTCAGGAATGTTAGATATATTGACACCATTTAGACAATATGCTGAGCAGACGAATCTTTCTAATGATGTTAACACATCCTCTGACAGCTCCGCTTCCTTACAAAGCATGAAAAAGGCAGTCACCATGTCGTCATCAGCCTTGTGGTATTTCTGGAACCACTTTGCTTTACCAACTCTAGCAAACTGCCCGGTGTTATCTGCACCTGTGAAGGCATGGAAAGCTGGCAATGCCTGGGCTCTCTTTTTACCCAGGGCCTTACATATTGGCTCAACTTTGATCACACTAGATGCCATCGAGAGAGATGTGTTTCCAGGCAGCAGATGATAGTTCGCTACTGCAAGAACTAGGACGTCTGTATCAGGGGAGAATATTGTCAATTCAACATCCTCTTTATACTGCTGTGATGCAGCTATTGCCAGCTGGATCATCAAAGTGTCAGCCTCCTCATGGTTGTTTGCTTCGAACTGGACACCCCTGTTGCTCGATGTACGCACTGATGCTGACACAACGATAACCTTGTCTGAGTTACGGTTGTACTCTAAAGTCTTATTTGCGAGGTAGTCCGCAAGATCAGCCTTGGTTTGCTCATGAGACAGAAATCGGTTCATCGTAATGTGTTTAATACTTGAATCATCATTCACCTGATACTGGACAGGTGTCTTTCCATGACGTCGCTTGGACCTGTTGTGCTCTTGAGGGAATCTTGTTTGTATGAGTCGAAGACCAGAATTATGTGGTCGAAGCCCCTGGTCAAGGTCAACACCCTATCATTAAAGCATTCACTGAAATCCTTCACTGTCACCAATGTTGCTGATTTTTTGGTCATTTTTTGGACAACCGCAAATCCATCTACGACGGTAAGTTTTTTACTAGGGTGTACATGTGTACTACCTTCATTTGCAGGATCACTAGTGGGGACAGGTGTCATGGGTCTGGAACTAAGTTCATCCTCAGGCAAAGACAGTGTTTCGTTTGCAAATTTATCCAATGCATGGATAAGCTTTGACTTGTCTGTGCAAGACAGTAGGCTTCCATCAGGAGCTAACAGTGCTCTGGGTGTCACTGTGAATTCGAAATTACCAATCGCTTCCTTATGGTTAACATCCCTGTTGGACCTAGAGAGCACCACCAGTCTGCCATACAAATCTTTAGTTTCTTTCAGATCTACCGATCTGTCCCTAATCATGACAGCCAGGTTTGTATTTCCAGACATCACGTAAATCGCCTAACGTCTGAAGATCATGAAGTCTGTCCCTAATCATGACAGCCAGGTTTGTATTTCCAGACATTACGTAAATCGCCTAACGTCTGAAGATCATGAAGTCATACCCGACGGTCCATTTGATCCCAAAGATGCTTGATGGGCGAGAGAAGAAGTTCGATGCTCTGCTCCTCAAGAAGGTCACGACAGATACGCTCCTTCTTAACTGGTGCCCACAAGCTCTGACATCGCCATTGATCCGTTCAGCAATAAATTCTTCATAGAGCTTCTGCCCTGTCTCATCATTGTTCAATATTTGTGATACAAACTCGTCTGGCACATAAGCATTAGTGATTACATTGAAGAGCTGGTTGCCCTCGATTTCAAAAGGATTCCCATGACTAACTATGGCTGCATTGATTCGGTCGACTGCATTGTGTTCACGCTTTAGAACACTTGGAGAAAGGCCATGGTGTTCTCTGATCTCATTGTCTTGTATACCAAACTGCCCCTTGAACTCACTAGACATCTGTGACAGTCCTGCTGCAGCTAAGAAAAATCGTTGTCTGGCATTGGCGTTATTTGATATGCCTATCAGACCGGCATGAACTTTTAGGGATCTATTTAGATGCTCAACCGCATGGTCTGCTCCGATTGATACAAATGGGATAGTATTCTTGGTAACTGAGATGTTTCCTGCACCAAGCTCCTTCCAGGTATCAGGATGGCTGGACTTCAGTGCCTGCATGTCAGATATGTATCTTGGCCACATCCGCTTGTACTTGATTCTGTCCATTGCGAAAAATATCTTGCTGAGCTCTTCGCCAACTTGTAGATGAAGGTTTATGTCAGCATTCCGTGAGGCTGCAATAAAATGCAAAATTACTTCTACTCTGTGAAGATAGTTCATCATCGCCTTAAACATGGCATTCTTTGAGCGGCTGATTTCCCATTCCTCAAATTTTTCTGACAGGTTTTCATCAATGATAACCTGGAGCAGGGAGCTGCTGGCATACTGAACCAATTCAACTTTCAGAGTTTTATCTTTTTCTCCAGAAGCAGTTTGAACTTTCTCTGTTGCAAGAAGACATGCCTCCCTCAAATATGGATTGTCCTTAAAGAACTGCTCAACTGTCATTTCATAAAGTGCTACATATGAGTATATATGAGCCTGAAGAGAGCGTTTATAATGTGTGCATTTCAGAATTTGTCTCGTGGTTGCAGATCCATAGATATCGGCCTCTGTCCAAGCATCATCTATGCCAGAGTTTTCTATGTACCCAGTCCCCGCAGTGCAGCCATAACACCGTGAAGCTCTCCTAATCTCGGAATGATTAGCATCCAGTAGTTGAACAACTTTCTCATAGAGGGCCAAGTCACAAGATACAACAGTTGGACGATCTTTCCCAACGGCTAGCTCCTTCAATCTGCAACATTGCTGGAGTACTGTCATCAGTGTTGATCACTCATGTGCTGCCTCAGGAAGAAGAGGCAGAGGTCCGACCTGTGTTACTGACAATTGATGTGTTGGAAGTAGAGAGTTATAGCCAGCCCAACATGGCAGCTTTGTAAAAGTCCATTCTATGTTTGTTCTGGAGAGAACCATTGCTAAGAGCCAACCCAAGTGTGTTAGCCTGTAGCATTTGTCGACACCAGTCTTACTGATGGTAAACTCTGACTGTTCATCCCTAGGACCTTTAATTGGCTTTGGCTTGTTACATGGTATAATGTCTGTAACAGTCAAGTTCGTTGCCTTTGTGGAGATCTGAAGAGACGGTGCTATTGTCTCCCCAGCACCATCTGACTTTGAAACAGTGCTACAATGGTTCCATGAGTTGTATCCTTTCCATCGGGAGTGTCCTCCCCAAAGTCAGTATTGTCAAAACCAAAGACGGGAAGTCGCCCTTGTTTAAGCATTGGTGGTACATATAGTCCTTGGAACAGTGTAGTGTTCTGAACCACAGCATTTGCAATTGATGTCTCAAGAAGCCAGATACGGCTGTATGGAATACAGTATCCCAAGGCATTGAGAAGGTCTACCATACTTTTATTTCTTGTATCATGATGGACAGCTAGCTCCATACCAACAACATTTGGGTTTTCCCTTTGACGTTGTGTACGAAATAAAGCAGAATCACTCTGTGGTTTGTACTTCACCTGCCTTCGTGACTTGAGGCCATACATAACGGTTTGACTCACAGTTAGTACTGATCCGTCTGAAACAGATGTCCGTGCTTCTGTCTGCATTGCTTCCACTGGGCCAAGCATTATCCAGTGTATCATTGCCTTAAGCTCTCCAGGAACATCCTGATCACTGCTAGAAACTTGTATCTGTTTATCCTGCTGATCTTTGCTTGTGAAGTTCCCAATGCTTTGGCGAACCAGTGATGCTGCCTTATATATGACATCCATATTGTCCATCGTATTGTCATTTGTAATATCATTGACCATATCTTCCTCGCATGTTTCTAGCGAATACAGGATAGCCGATTTGCGTCTGTTCTTTGGGAGTACTGACCTCAAATTTGGTAATGCCTGTATGATTCTATCCTTCAGCCATTTCCTGCTGAATGAGGGGACATGATGTTCTAGGGCATCTTTACCACCTAGAAGGTTTACATAGGTTGTCTCGATTTCCTCCATACTGAGTTGTGTTTGCTGCCTGGTAAGGTAATCTACCAGGTTTATCACTTCAATTAAACTTGCAACTTGTGCCATAGGTGCCCTATCCTTCCCTTCTTTGGCATCATGATCTCTTAGGATGTGGAAAACATTCTTCGTCCAGCACGAGCTGTGGTACATAAATCAATTGCATGAGCATCACTTCGATCTATGGCAGTATTTAATCGAGTCATAAACACGGGGTTCTGACCAATCTCAACAGCCTTTCTCAGAGATTTTCCTGCATTGTCACTCCGAACACAGAACACAGGTTTACCATCATCACTCTGGCAAAAGAAACACAAAGCCTTGTCATAGGGTTCTGTGGAAGACCTAGTGAATGGTCTGAAGGAGCCTGATGACTCCACACTAACATTGGATCATTTCCGCTTCCGACCTGGCCCTTTGTCAATATGTGATCCTGATGATAGTGCCTGGTCATAGCGAACCCTTGCCCAATGCATCTGATCCTTGTTGGTCAAGTTAAAATAGCATGTTAGATGCCAGACAGCATTCCTCTCTTGCAATAGCTCTACAGATGCACCATCTAGTCGTTTATTAATCTGAACATAGTCACTATCCTGTATATTGCATCGCTCCTGTATTGTCTCTATCAGACGAATGAATGACTCGCCCTTTGGTTTCAACACCAAGACACCTCTCTGGAATGAATCATCTTGACACAGAATGCATTTTGACCAGATTGTTGAGTCTTTCACGGGTGAAGGATCTGTTCCACTCAGTTCTAGTTCATCCATCTTGTCACCTGCAGATATAAAAAAGAAAGATCATTCGTTGGTTCTTGAATGCCAGATCTAAAATACCTGATTCAGTCTATAGTCTATACGACTCAAAAAAGCACTTTTTAGGCCCAAACTACCATTACCATGGCAACCAGTAGTAAAAACTCAACATTACATTATGTAATAAACTCCATAGTTTTATATTTTTGAGTTTATTAATCATGAATTGTTTCTTTTGTATTTTTTAAGGAATTTCTATTTGCAATATTGAATAAACGTCATTTTCACCCCAAACCCATGGTTGCCATGGCAACCAGGCCAACGAAAAAATCTGAAACATCCATTTTTTGTTCAAATGGATCCTAAACTTCTTTAAAATGTATAGTTTTGCTACTCTCCAATAAAATCCGACGAACATCAAATTATGAACATAGGAAACCTGACTATTGGTTGAAGACAAGTGCACCGTCCACGTGTAGTACACCTGAGTACACAGCGCCACCATACCTTACATGAGCAATCGAGCTTAAGTGCCTTGAGCAAGGACACAACTCAGTTACTGCTTGTCGGAAGCAAACCGTGAACATTTTAGTTTGAAGGTCAATGCTCTGTTAGGTCACCGCGCTCCCAGAATTTCTTTCCACAACATTCAATGTTTATAAAATGTGCAGACAAAAGGCATACGTTTTGTTCTCCGAAAAACTAAAGACGCGCAGATCAAAAACTGCACATTTGGCATCTTTTCCATCATAATTGGTTCAACGAGTATATCACATGTTATGTCATCTTACTAACGTGACAACTGTTACCTTATTCCCAGTTCCTTATTCGGCATTCGTGTTCAACCGATTGTATCGGTTGATAACGAATGTCGAATAAGGAACTGAGAATAAGTAACGGTTGTCAAGTCCCTTGTAATCTGGGGTGTGAAACGTTGCTTATTTTCTGAGGACGATTTATTTATTTATTTATTTTATTTGTTTATTTATTGGTGTTTAAGGTCACATACTTATGCACAATGGCTAATCGCGACCGTGACAGTTTTACGGGTGGAGAAAGCCGGAGTACCCGGAGATAACCACCGAGCAACAACGAGCAACTGCCAGCTCCTGAGCATTCTAACTCTGTTCAAGCTCCGCTCCAGCAAGGTTACAGCGGTTGAAGACATGCGCACCATCGACGTGTAGTACGCCTTAGTACACGGCGTCGTCGTGCTCCCATGTAGGCAACCGGGATAAAGTGCCTTGCCCAAGGACACAACGCGGGTCGTCCCGGACGGGGATCGAACTCAGGACCTCTAGCATAGAAGTCCAACAGGCATACTGCACGTCAATAGTGCACTCGCAGAGCTCGTTCTAATGAGGGGACACGTGATATTGTTTTGTTAATTTTTTTTCAAAAATTGGAAAATTAATTAAAATAAATTTTGGTAACAAGTGCGTTGTGTAAAGGGTTAACTTTAATAATGATGCCCGCAATGAACTCAGCTGTGTTTTCCCTTCTAAGTCTGAACTATCGACGAGAGAAAGTGTTTCGATATGTAACAGTTTAATTGTTGAAGGTTGAATTAAGCACAGTATGCAGTTAGTTTATCAGACACATGCATACCTGTGTGAATACAAAACCAATCATTCAATAATTGACTTGAATGCACTTCAACAATTACATGTCTCTCAATATTAGGTAGCATGGGGTATGTGCCACACAGGGCCTAATTATGGGGTGTCATTACATTAATTTTCCGAAACCTTTTGTGGATTTTGTATGGTAAATTATTGTGTCAGTGTGATACTGACAGTATAAGACGTTGTTAGTTTGTAATTAGTCGCCTGGACTAAATCCGAAAATTATTCAAATATCTTCCATTGTTTGAGCAGATGAAAACAAAATAATTGCTCTGGCTTAAAGCTGAGGTTTTGGAAGATATCTTAGAGTAGAGAATTATCAAATGTAATTCACAGTTAAATAATTTAATTCCTTATTATTATCAGTGTAGCTGGGGGGGGGGGGGGGGTGGCTGGAAAAAAAGGCAGACACAAGGCCCAAAGAAATCTTTTCTGCTCCAAAGAGACCCACCCACTCCTTTTGGGCAAAAAGACAATTTTTTTCCTCCCCCAAAAATGGGACCCACCCCCAATTCATCAGTTATCATTATCGACTCAAACATTCTGAGGTCATTTGTCCAGTTAAGGTGCTAGATACTGAGAAAAAGTGGATGGTTAAACGTAAGTGGAACAAATCTATATCTGTACATCTTCAGACATCTTTATTTTTATTATACGCTAAACGATAGATTATCGAAGAAATTGCGGAAAGATAGAAATCGTATCCCCCACTGTGAAAATATAGAAATTTTCTCTTTCACGGTATCAATCAAAATGGCGGCTTTCAAAGCATCACTTCAAGGTGAATACGAGTCAAATTATCACTGGAAATGATCAATTTGTTCTAAAAACGTATAATGAAAAGTAAATCTAGTGTTAATGAGCGGATACCGATTATTTCCAGCACAAATTCAACATGTATTCACCTTGAATTGATGCATGAAACCCGCTAGTCCAAACATGGCCTGAAAGTCTGTAATATATGTTTTTGGTTTGGTACGTCCTTTGATTGCACTAGAAACCCTCCAGCTGAATCAGACTGCAAGACGCCATCTGTTCCTAGTATCGATCAAATGACTTCCACGTATCAATGATTCAATGCGCCGTTTACTTTCATGCATAAATTCAAGGTTGAAACGAGGGGAATTATCGGATTCTTATAAAAAGCGTACAATAAAAAGAAAATCTAGTGTTTTGGAGTGGATACCAAGCGCTCGCGCAAAATAAACATTTGTCTCGGTCACTTATGAGATAATTTTTGGGATCCACTCAAAAACACTAGATATCCTTATATTTTTAACTTTCTGCATAAAGTGCCCCCCCCCCCCCCCCCTCTCCCCAAAGCTCCAATATTACAGATAAATCTTTGGTAACTACCCCTGATAACTTTGAGTAATCCTTTTCGGAACCGTTTCTGTTTCTATCAACATGGAAAATACACTAAATCTGAGATGGATAAAATAATTTAATATTAGTTTGTTTGATTAGTGTGTAACGTACCTTTCAAGGGCCAAGCTTATATCACGACGCTACCAGTTTTATTGGCGGGACCACCGGCCATCGGCGAGTAACTGGCAACTCTCCCAGATAACGATTTAGAGTAACAAAGTCCGGATGGCTACACCTGGATTGGAACTCACATCGTCAGTGCTGGAAGGTTAGACGGCTCTGAGTTGTACCCCTAACTGACTGAGCCCCTAATTTAGTGATATCAGATGGGAAATATTAATTCTACTTATGTCTCAACATGGTTTAGTTGATCATCAACTGTTGATGTGCATTTTTAACCTTATTAACTTGATATCAATTATGACCTAATTGTATTGAAAATGTGCATACACTTTTCGATAAGTTGTTCATTTGTTTGATAATTTGATTTTGGGTTTAACTTTGCTTTCGACAACAGTAGTAGTGTAGGTACCCGATCTTGCCTTATTACCCGGACTTTTGGGGGAGCAGCTAGTGTTAAATTCCCATAGGAACCGGACTTTTGGGGGAGCAACTTTGGGGGAGCAAAAGTACGGCCCCTTGCAGCTAGATCCGCCAAATGGTGTAGGTACTGTATATAAAGTATGCTATGGTATGTAGAGTGATATATGTACGCATGGGGCTATAGGTATATATTATGGGTAAGTGATGGAAAGAGATGTGAAAATTGGGTTTTCTTGAAAGGTTTTCCCGCGAAACGGTTGACGTTGCTATTGACGTCGTGACGTCATGATACGCGCGCGACGTCATAGAGATGCTGACCACTGTTATTGTCCACTATACAATCTGACATAACGTTGTTCGGGTCAGGGGGTGTCGGACTTCTCGTATGGGGTGGCGGCGATATGGTAGTAGTGGTATATATGCATGTAGGTCCCAAGTTAGCCCTTAGTACTATTAATCCACCTTATGCTTCATATTATCCTATGTCTGATATAGCTAAGTCAAGCAGTAGGGTGGGTGGGTGGTAGTGTGGTATTGCGAAATAGTCATTGGTGGTTTAGATTGGCATTACAGGATGAATGATCTGTTGGTCTATTACCCCCCTTGTACTATTAACCTACCGAATCCTTTGTATTATCTTATGGCTGGTATTGGTAGTTTAGTGTTAGGCCAGGCAGTGTTATGCTAGGTTGTTTAGAACGGGTGGCGTAGGATGCATGTTATATACCCCTGTAGGTCCAGTCCTCGATATTATCAACCAGCCGATTGCTTTGTACTATTCAATGACTGGTATAGGGAGTACGTTATGACAGGTCAAGTGGTATTGTGGAGTGGGGTGGGGGTAATGCCTGGCAGTATAGAACAACGGTATAGTATGGGCGATATATACCTCTGTGGGCCCTTGCAGGTCCCATGTTAGCCCATTAGCCCCTTAGTACTATTAAACTACCGAATCCTTTGTATTATCCTATGGCTGGTATTGGTAGTTCGTAATGCTAGGCATAGCGGTATTGTGGGTAGGGGTACTGCCTGGTAGTTTAGAACGGTACTATAGTATGGGCGGTATATACACCGCTGTAGGTCCAGTCCTCGATATTATTAACCAGCCGATTGCTTTGTATTATTCTATGGCTGATATATGTAGTACGTTATGGTAGACCTAGTGAGTTTTTTGGGATGGGAGTAATGCCTGGCAGTATAGAACAGCAGTATAGTATGGATGATATATACATCTGTGGGCCCATACAGGGCCCATGTTAGTCCTTAGTACTATTAATCCACCTGATGCTTCATGTTATCCTATGACTGGTATAGGTAGTATGCAATGCTAGGCATAGAGGTATTGTGGGTAGGGGTACTGCCTGGTAGTTTAGAACGGTACTATAGTATGGCGGTATATACACCTATAGGCCCCTGTTAGTGCTTGGTACTATTAACCAACCGATTGCTTTGTTTTATTATATGACTGGTATATGTAGTACGTTATGGTAGACCTAGGGATTTTGTGGGAGTGGGATAATGCTTGGTAGTTTAGAACGGTAGTATAGCATAGGCTGTACATATCCCTGTAGGTCTCTTGCTGGCCCTTGGTACTGCTGATCCACCAGGTGCTTCATATTATTGAGCGGTATTCTGGGGTGGGGTCAATGCCTGGTAATACAGAACGGCAGCAGAGCATGGTTGGTATATTCCCCTGTAGGTTCCATCCTAACCCTTGATAGTATTAACCTACCAAATGCTTTGTATCATCCTGTTACTGGTAAGGTGGTACGTAATAGCAATAGTTCTGACCCTATTCCAAGTATTCTTGTTGTTCCATTTATCTAGATCATTTATATAAATTATAACTAACCAGTCAGATTGCTTGATTTCTCATAATCTGTATGCAGAGTTATCTCCCTTGTGTATAATAAAAGCTTATATCCAATGGCCATATCCCCGGGCACCCCAATTTTGGCACCCCTTTTTTTGAAAAACATATGGCCTTCGGCACCCCTTTTTGGAACCTTGGGACCTACATGCATATATACCACTACTACCATATCGCCGCCACCCCATACGAGAAGTCCGACACCCCCTGACCCGAACAACGTTATGTCAGATTGTATAGTGGACAATAACAGTGGTCAGCATCTCTATGACGTCGCGCGCGTATCATGACGTCACGACGTCACGACGTCAATAGCAACGTCAACCGTTTCGCGGGAAAACCTTTCAAGAAAACCCAATTTTCACATCTCTTTCCATCACTTACCCATAATATATACCTATAGCCCCATGCGTACATATATCACTATACATACCATAGCATACTTTATATACAGTACCTACACCATTTGGCGGATCTAGCTGCAAGGGGCCGTACTTTTGCTCCCCCAAAGTTGCTCCCCCAAAAGTCCGGTTCCTATGGGAATTTAACACTAGCTGCTCCCCCAAAAGTCCGGGTAATAAGGCAAGATCGGGTACCTACACTACTACTGACAACAAATGCCATATCACAACTATCCCAGTGTTATTGGTAAAGGAGAGTCTGCACACAAGGCTAGTCTGACAGTGATTACATTGGCTGAGAGAGTCGCGTACGGTGTGCAACGAGACTACCGGCCATAGGGGGCAACTGGTAACTCACCCAGATAACGATTTTGGATTACAAATTGCAGATGAATACACCTGGAATCGAAATCTTATCGTCAGTGTTGAGAGACGAGACAAGTTGGCGTTATACCCCTAACCGTCTGAGCCACCGATGACCCTGAGTCGTAATGAAAGGAACTCGTGTCAAAGTTGTTTATTTTAGTGAATGTAATCTTAGCGACATGGTGAGTTCTACCTGCCATTTCACAGTTAGTAAAAAGTAACAATCTATATTCGGGTGACCTACTTTTGTAGTTTCTTAATAAGAACACATTCAAATGAAATAACTGTTGTTTATTTATTTATTAGGGTTTAACGACACTTTAACAGCCAAGGTCATATCGTGTCGGTCATATCGTGTCGGTGACAGTTTTACGGGTGGAGGAGGCCGGAGTACCCGGAGAGAACCACCGAGCAACGACGAGCAGCTGCCAGCTCCCCAACATCGTAACTCCGCACTGCAGCACAGGCAGGGTTAGATTGGTTGAAGATATGTGCATTATCGACGTGCAAGAAGCCTCTAGTACATGGCGCTATCGTGCCCCCATGTGGACAATCGGGGTTAAGTGCTTTGCCCAAGGACACAACGCGGGGGTCCGAATCGATCGCTCAGGCGGTCACCCATCCAAGGACCAACCGGGCTCGACGTTGCTTAACTTCGGTGATCTGACAAGAACCGGTTACCGCAACGCCACCGCGCACCCAATGAAATAACTGTTTTAGTTGGATCTGTTATCAAGAATTAACGTAAATGTTTAGGCACCATACCTATCCATAATGGGCTACACTCATTATGGGATGTGAGGCCTAAACATTAACGTTGATTCTCAATAACCTATCAAACTGAAACAGTTTATCCTTAATTATAAATCTATGAAACTACAGGTTTGATAATCATTTACATGCTGATGAGAAAGAGCTCCATTATTTTTTTTACAAACGTTTTTCCTGATATGTTTCCTGTCAAATGTTTTGATCTTTTATTTTGAAAAATACATTTTCATCATTTTTACATATTTGTTCAATTTATACTGTACCCTACTTGTTAGTTATTGTCGTCTGCTTTACCTAACATGAAAAGCAGACGACAATAACTATTTTGTTTCATTTTTTGTCTCAAAAACATAGGTTATGACCCCTCTTTGGAACGAGCTCGATGAGCTCGTTCCAAAGAGAGGTCATAACCTATGTTTTTGAGACAAAAACGAAAAAAATAATGACAATTAATTGGCGATTTTTGTGAATATCGCTGGCCGGTTTTTCCGTTATGTTGGGTAAAGGGTCAACAGAGTGCTGTTTTACTCTAATCTGTAACAAAGCTGACTTATTTTTTGTAATTACTTTGATAAAATGTTGTTTGGAAAAAATTGCAGGCAGTAGAAAAAATTGTTTTTTTGGACATCCAGACCACCCACCCACCCCGGTCTTGTGAGTGGAATTTTTTGCAGACTCCCGCCCCCTGGATTACTGGGCGTTCACTAGTATATTAACGGAGTTTATCATGGCAGTGAAACTACGTAATTCGTGGCTTCGTGCAACCGGAAGTGGGCGGTGGGCTGTTAATAAAAAAAAAAATCATTAACAGCCCGCCACCGCTTCCGGTCATGGTAATAATAGAAATCACATGATTTCGTGGGGCACCCCGGTTTATTAATGACCTTCGAGGAATGGATAGCAACCCTCTGGCTTATTAACGGCCCTCCACTTCGTTTTGGGCCGGTAATAAACCCTCGAGCTGTTATTCGTTCTCTGTGGCCTTTAATAAACCGCGACGCCCTCCAAACTCATGTCATGCTGTTGTTATATTAAATATAAATTTATCGCGTGTTATAATTCTTATATTTTATGTCCTTTCTCCTTAATTCGAAATCTGTAAATTTTCGAAATAATTGGACTATTTGTTCCCGATGCCTTTCTTGCGAGCATGAATTTAGAAAGCAGAAGCAGAGGTTTTGAACTTTCAATATTTAACCCAGTCCCTACAGCATTTTTTAATATTTTTCTTTCATTTAATATTATTTTGTTTTATTAATTAAAACACATATCGTATGTACCTATAAGCAGTATGAGTTCACGACGCGATACGCTACGATACAGACTGCATAAGATTATATCATAACCAGACGGACGTGACAGCCGTTACTTATTCCCGGGTCCTTAAGGATCTGAGAATAAGTAACAGTTGTCACGTCCGCCATAACCTGTTTTGTAAAACATGTAAACCAGACATTCGTGGAAGAGGGAAATACAAGAAAATTATACGAATGGATAACCGGTGTCAAAGGCGGTAGAACCGGGGTGGGGAGCGGGAGACACACGCCCTCTCACGTTTTTCCGCAGACATGTTTCTTGATCATACATGGAGTTTAAGAATTTGAGTGCACGCAAAATGTGCTACTATCTCCGTCAACCCTGACCTATATTATCCTGAAAATCGACTTTCGATTATGTTACCTCCGTTGAAGTTATTGGGCGGGCGAGGAACGTCCAACTGACATGCTAGTAATTGGTGAGAAAATACCTATGACATCAGCAGAAAATAAAGGAAAGTTTCGGAGCTGTCTGTTGTTTTCGTTTTTTAAAAGTTACGAAACGAAACTTGGCTTTTTAGTGATTAAGAATATATTCAGCAAATGTATTTTTATACCATGGTTACCTTTTCTACTATATATACAAAGCCTATGACATAAATTTTAGCTTTACACACCAACCGTGGTAAACACGCCAGCAATTGAATTTCAATAGTAAATATTTACATTTGTAGTGGAATTACATCCAAGATGACCTTTGGTGACCTCGCCTTGAATGCAAACTTGTCTCAATTTATCACTCGTCGCCTCGTGAAGAGTGAAATGAAACCGGTAATTATTTATTATGTTTTTAATTAAGTTTACCTCATAAGATCATATAACAATAACATGATTTTGAAGGGCTTTACAGTGTATTAACGGCTCAACAGAAATGGTTAACAGCCCAAGAGCTTATTAGCGGCCCGCGACGAAGTCGACGGCTGCTAATAAGCTCAAGGGCTGTTAACCATTTCTGTTGAGCCTTTGATACACTGTAATGCCCGAAAAAGTCATGTTATTTCTATTATTGCCACTTTCGTACATCGGGTACATTACGATTAAATTATAAGGGAAATAAGATAAATAAATGAAGTTTGAGGTTTTAGAATTAAAAAAGCAGCGACACTATCGTCTGAGTTGACAAACAAACCGGGTAACATGACTATCGTCTGATCAGTCTACGGCGAAATTTGGAAAGTTAGATGATGAAATATATCTTCGAAATGCGAACTTTAGGCAAAGAGTTTATTCATCAAAGATGTCATCACTTACTTTGCGTGTATCGCTTCCTATATTTGATACATTATCTATCCGTGACACAAAGGTAAACACTTGAAAAAAATGTGTTAATTGTGTTTACAAATTAAAAAAATCCGAATTGAATTTCGATCCAAATGGAAATCTGGGAAAAATATTGTTGATCGGCTGAGAGATGTGACGTCATTGCTTATATTTGGACGTGCCGGGCTGTTATTGACGTGTTGGGCTGTTATAGTCAATAACGGCCCAACACGTTACATGACTTGTACTTGTTGAGCATTACGAGGTTTCAACGCCCGGTAAAACATCGTTAATGTGCTAGGAACGCCCGCAAAAGTGGTAATAATAAAAATTAACAAACATATGTTGTCTCATGTTAATAAAGAGTCCATTACTCGAAACAGTATGCTATTATGTTATTAAAATGAAAAAGGCCCAGTAATTTGCGCATTTCGTTTTCTATTTCGTTTCGACAATACAATTGCCAGCGGAAGTACCGCTCACCGGTGCTCATGTAAACAAAAATAGATTCGCACGTGTGAATATTTGTTTATTTAACATTTGAACTCTTATTAATCTGACGATCATGATATAAATAAGATATACCCAAAGTAGCTTGGTGTACCAAATGTTCACCACTTGTGGTGAAGTGGTGTTAATCGCGCGCCAAAGGCTCGCGGTTAACACCATTTCAACACTCGTGGTGAACATTTGGTACACCAAGCTACTATGGGTTTATTCTATATTTACAGTAATTTGCAAATTTTTATTCTTCCCAGAAAAAAAATAGTAAATCTTTTTATATTGATGGAAAAAACAGTGCCTGTATTATATGTCACGATGCGCACTTTGTTGATACATATTTTTTTTAAGGTTTAATGACACATTAACAGTCAGGGTCATATCGTGTCGGTGACAGTTTTACGGGTGGAGGAAGTCGGAGTACCCGGAGAAAACCACCTAGCAACGACGAGCAGCTGCCAACTCCCCAACACTTCAGCACAGGCAGGGTTAGATTAGATGAAGACATGCGCACCATCAACGTGCAGTACTCCTTAGTACACGGCGTCATCGTGCCGCCATGTGGACAATCGGGGTGAAGTGCCTTGCTCATGGACACAACGCGGGAGTCCGAATCGATCGCTCAGACGGTCACCAATCCAAGGACTAAACGGGCAAGACGTTGCTTAACTTCGGTGATCTGACGAGAACCGGTTATCGCAACACAACCGTGCCCCCATTTTGTTGATATAATAAACATAATAAAAATCGCAGAACATCAAAAGATGGTGAAAGGGCTGTTTTCTTATTTTAAATGGGTTTCAACAGAGAATAATCGTGAAACTTTCAAACTGATTGTGGAAAATTGTAAAAAGCCAGCATCTCTATTTTAATACACACTAAAAACTAAAGTGTTAAAACTGACACTTTCAAGGTGTTAAACCCATTCTAATTCTTAGGGTTTGATTTTAACACTCAAAGTGCAATGCTTTAAGCACTTAGACATTACAATCGTCGGACATCTGAAACTTGAATGGATGGCACTTCCCATGTGTCTAGCATTGGTGGTTCTTCCAGAATCGTCCATAATTTGATTTGCGCTTGGTGGGTACATAATTAAAAGGACACAAAGCAGATGACGCGGATCAGGCTCGAGAGTTCGAGCCTGATCTGCGTCATCTGCGTTGTTTCCTTTTAAATGTCGCGACATTACACTTGTCAAGTGGTATTATTGTAACACCTGTCAAGTTCTGGGATATCTACACTTGAACAAAGTGCTAGTTCAGCACTTAGTAAGTGTTAAATACAGCACTTTAAGTGTAGTTTTTAACACTTTAGTTTTTAGCGTGTACTAATCTACGAGAAAATTCTTGGAATTTGTTAAATGATGCGCACATCGATGATACAACTTCGATAACATTTCGAAATTGCAAATATACTAAACTCCCATACCATATAGTGTTAAATTTACAGACAACTTTAGAAAATTAAGGAGAGCTAACTTTCCTGTAAACCTCTTGCACTGAAAAAATTATCAGCTGTGGATGTACAGTACTTGGAGAGTGGATTGTAACTAAATCACCCGCGGAGTGGAGTTATCATCCAAACTATAACTTTCAAATTTTGTATATATCGAGTAAAAACACAAGCAATGTTTCAGCCAATGGACCTCCGGGTTTAACCCGGAGGTCCATTGGCTGAAACTTTGCTTGTGCCTGTTATGCTTTGCAACAACTTTGCAGTTATTGCTTGGGTAGAATCTCCACTCCGCGCGTGATTTAGTGATAATATACTCTCCACGTACTGTATTATCTGTAGATGTCAACAGATTTAGTTACATTTAGCACACGAATTCCACCTTCGACCCGTTCGATCTGCATCCACTTGAGCCATCTCGATAGCCTTCTGGTTGGAAGATAATGGAAGTAGGAGGGATATATAGAGCCATGGCGAGACGGAAGCAAGTGCGCTCAAAAAGAAGATTGGTAGGCATTGGTATCAATAGCTGACATACTGTTATGATGCTTAACGTGACAAAAGGGTGCCATTAAGTTTTTCAAAATATAGTGTATTTAACAGTGCAACCCTGGTCCCTCTCCCACAATATACTTTTCAACACCTTTCGTGCATTTCTGAATTATTAAAATGGGATTATTGGGATTCTATTTTTCAAACGTTGGGCCGAATCATGGTGGGTCCGGTGTTTCTAGGAACTTTGTGCACCTCCATTTTCATTAAGCTCGCATTGCCTCTGTGAAGGTCAAACCATCAAACCACTTTTCAAACTCTTAAACAAATCTGATGCTGTTATGGCCGGTACCCAGTCTAGAACCTAAATAGTCCATCGCCTATTTTTAGATTCAATTGGACGGAATATTTCCGTTGGTGGGAAAAGCGAACCTTAGGTTCGCTTTTCCGACCAACTGAAATTTTCCGTCCGATTGAATCTAAAACACCAAAAACATGCATTTTCTTTCAATCAACGCAAGAAATGTTTTTCAGTTGAGACTTTATTTTTTATTTATTTATTTATTTATTTATTTATTTATTTATTTATTTATTTATTTATTTATTTTTTTATTTATTTATTTATTTATTTATTTATTGGGGTTTAACGACACTTTCGACAACCAGAGTCACCTCGTGTCAGACAGTTTTACTGGTGAAGGAATCCGGAGTACCTAGACAGACCCACCCAGCAAAGATGGGCAACTGCAGACTCCACAACCTGCTATGGTTAATATTGATTGAAGACAAGTGCACCATCGACGAGCAGTACACGGCGTTACCGTGCCCCACATGGACAATCGAGATGAAGTACCTTGACCAAGGACACAACGGGGATGGAACCGCGGACCATTCGGTTTGAAGTTCAATGCCGTAATCACTGAGTAACCGCGCTCCCGAGACTCGATTTAACCGAATAGTTGATGACATTACCATTACTGCTACGAAAAAACTCCTCGAAAAGTGGATAAACAAACAGTCCATAACAGCGTCGAATTCCTTACTTGAGAACATTGATGAAGGCCTAACTTGCGCTATGTAAATGGTTATTTATATTTATTGGTGTTTAAGGTCACATACTTATGCACAATGGCTAATCGTGACCGTGACAGTTTTTTTACGGGTGGAGGAAGCCGGAGTACCCGGAGAGAACCACCGAGCAACGACGAGCAGCTGTCAGCTCTCCAACATCGTAACTCTGAACTCTGCACCGCAGCACAGGCGGGGTTAGATTGGTTGAAGACATGCACACCATCGACGTGCAGTACTCCTCAGTACACAGCGTCATCGTGCCCCCATGTAGGCAATCGGGGTGAAGTGTCTTGCCCAAGGACACAACGTGGTTGCCCCAGGTGGGATTCTCGAACCGAGGACCTCTCGGCTTGCAGCCTGCACCTCTACCAACTGAGCCACCGCGCCCCCATGTAAAGGGTTAAACAGGGATTTGAACATACAATATCACAGAGAAGGTATGATGTAGTATTTTTTATTCGATTGCGATTTACGTTGACAATGAAAAAGTGTACACAGAATAATACTTTCCTATAACGATTTGCTCTGGGTAGATGAACTTGTTCTCGAATGTTGCAGTACACACGTCCGGTTCGATAGTAGGCCTAATGGTTACTGTCATAAGATAATAAACTTCTCTTTAAGGAGCTATTCTGATTTCAAATCGGTTGTATAATAGTGCGGACACGGGGGGTACGCATTTGATATTCAGAACGTCTTGAAAAGTCAATAAACGACATATGGGTTGTCACACTTGTCAAGTATAGATAGACCATTGTTCAGTTTTCACAATGATCTCCTGGAACGCAAGATTTGACTCAGACTATACTGAAAACGTCTCAACTGCTTCAATGATGAACGCCCATATTTAGGCTTTATTAAAAAGTGCCTGGGCTACTGTAAAGTACAGTACAACAGGGCTCAAAATAAGCGGTGTCGCGTCGCATTTTGCTATGCAAAACTTGCAAACAGCTACACAATGTTCAATTATGTATAGCATTTTGCGATACACGATAATCAACTGCAGCCTATCAGGCTGCAGTTGATTATCTTGTATCGCAAAATGTAAATGAAAATTTACAAACAAATTTGAAAACTAGTTCACTGTTGCTTTACTTCTGATTGTGAAACATTCCAGGCATAACTCAGATTAACTCTCCATCAAGCATCATTAGCAACTTCATATGTAAGATGAATTCTATTGGTTTAAATTCTTCCTTTTTTTACAACATTTTGCATAAAATGTCCATTAAAAATAACTTCAAGCCCATCAAATTAAAAATCCCAACTTCCATTTTGAGAACTCTGTTAAAGAACCACGACGTCATTTGAAAAAAATCCAAGTCCATGCAACCCTTAAAGGCAGTCCAGTTATAAAAAAAAACATAGAAAATGTTTCATGTGTTGCAGATCATTTGGAAATGCCCAGAAATGGATGGAAACTATTCTATCTACTTAGAAGAATTCAATACGAAACAGCATAACATAACTCCGGTATACAAAAAATAGCTATGCAATTTTTACAAAATGCTATTCATTTTCTGGAAATGTGTAGCATTTTGCTACGCATAGAAAAAAAAAGTTATTTTGAGCACTGCAGTTCAGACGCCGAGGACTGGTCACTTTCCACTGGTGGTCAATATTTCCAAGGACACAATAATGTTAGATTCCAAATACTAATTATAGAAATAATCATAAAACATTTAATTACTAAAGAGGGTACAACATGGTGCGTCATTAATTAAAACTTTGCTGCTGCTGATGATATTATTACAGTAAAATCCTCTTAATTGAATATTCATTTTGCCAGTGAAAATTATTCAATTAACAGGAGTATACAATTAACAGGGATTTGGTCAGTTTCCTGTGTTCTGGAGGTAAACTGAGCATTTATTCTATTATATCTTGTTTGACAGAGCTCATAGAGCTCTGTCAAACAAGATATGATATAATAAATGTCTGTATTGGATGTAGTGAGGCCAAAAAGGTTGATAAATAAGGGGAATTTGGTGCCTGTCACAATAATTTTTTCGACATATTACAAAAATTTATATACAATTAACAGGAGTTTACTCTACAACCCATATGCAATTAACAAATCAAATTTGTACTGAAGGTATGGTAAATGGATTTGTGTTTGAAAATTATATTCAATTAACAGGGATATACAATTAAGAGATATCCAATTAAGTGGGCTCCACTGCACGTGGAAAACGCATGCGAGGACATCACTACCCACGCGTGTATTATGACCAGTCCACGGCGGCTGCACTGTATTCATTTAGAGAACTACCGAGCAGTGGCGAGCAACTTTCAGACTTCCCAACGTACTAACTCCGTAAAAGCAGGCTTAGTATTAGTTGAAGGTACGGGCACTATCTACGTGCAGTTCGTCCTAGTACAGAGTGCCACCATGCCCCCACGGGGGGAATCGGGATTAAGAGCCTTGCCCAAGGACACAACACAGTTTCCGCTGGTCAGGAACGAACCGTCGACCTCTCGATTTGAAGTTCAATGTTCTAACCACTGAGACACCGCGCTCTCGGTCTGTCTATAGTATTTTCTAAGGAACTGTAACAAAGAGTTGATATTGAGCAAATTTTGACGAGCCAAAATAATCACGCATCCTCCAGTTAAAGTTTCTGTTATTTATTTATTTATTTATTTATTTATTTATTTATTTATTTATTTATTTATTTATTTATTTATTTATTTATTTATTTGAGTTTAACGACACTTTCGACAGCCAGGGTCATCTCGTGTCGGACAGTTTTATGGGTGGAGGAAGCCGGAGTACCCGGAGAGAAACACTGAACCACTGAACAACATCGAGCAACTGTCAGACTCCCCAACGTACTAACTCCACACAAGCAGGGTTAGAAGCTGGTTGAAGATAGGCTGCTCGAGGTGGTCAATCCCCGCAAAATCTCCCTGATACGAAAGCGGGAAACAGGAACATTTAAGTTAAAGGTTAAACGTAAAAAAAAAATGTTAAAGGTCACTGTCACGTTAATCTTTGGCACAATGACCAAACAATATATAGGGATTGTTTCTCATCATACCCAATCCATATGTCAAGTTTACATTCGATCGGCCCAGCAGTACGTCAATTAGAGAGCGGAGACTAGGAAAATTTGTAAGTCAAAGGTGACTGTAATCTTGACCTTCGGGCAAAATAAATAGAGTTCTTCCTCTTATCATACCCAACCGACATGTCAAGTTTGGTTTCGATCGGCCCAGCGGAACTTTAATTAGTGAGAGGAATCTAGGAAAATTTGTAAATTAAATGTCAATGTGACCTTGACCTTTGACACAATGACCCCAAAATAAAGAGGGTTCTTCCTCGCACCATACCCAACCCACATGTCAAGTTTGGTGTCCATCAGCCCAGCGAAATTTAAATAAGGGAGTGGAAATGAACTCCAGAAAATTGTTCAAGTTCAAGGTCACTGTGACCTTGACCTTTGGATCAATGGTTCCAAACTAAATTTAGCTCTTTCTCTCACTATACCCAACTGACATGTTAAGTTTGGTGTCGACTGGTCAAGAGAAACTTACATTTGAGAGCGTAAACTAACTCCGTCTACATACGAACAGACGAACGGACAGCGCCAATGTTATGTCGCCCCGAAATTGTTTTCGGGAGGAGGGGAGATAAAAAAAAACGGAAGGGAAGCAACGTGTGATGAGAGTGAACTATTTTCTTACATATTTTAAGAAAGGATAATGCCAAAAAAATGTAGCACACGGTGCATGTACTGCTATTTACTTCCAAATATAGAACATCAAAAAATAGTAAAACTGCTGTTTCCTTTCCAAGAGAATGTACGACAGCGGATTATCAATAAAATGCCACCTGCGTAGTGTAATTCCCACCCAGAAAAAAACTAAAAAATCTTCGGACGAAGCATAAGAAAGATAAACCGTTCGATGCGGAGGTCCATTAGCTGAAACTTTGAGAGAGCTTCTAATTTTTCTTCAAAGAATATGAATAAATTACTGTCCGAGTGAAATTTGCACTCAGAGGATGTATTATTGATAATCAACTCAACACAGTCCGTATATACGATGCAGGCTGCATATTCAAATGGACAGAGGAAAAAGTGAAAAAAATAGTTTCCATTTATATTGCTCAAGAAGATCACGTCCATAATTTATCCTACAATTCGCACACTGCATGCTCTCAGTTATTTCAACATTTCAAAGTTCAGGATAGATATACAGAACCGCACATACGTTTGAATGGATTAAGAATTATCGCATGAGATTGCTTTGGTCTTCGGCTCTCGTGATATCCTGGGCCAAAGCAATCTCGTGCGATGATTCTTAACCCGTTCAAACGTATGTGTGGTTCTGTATTTATCACACCCCTCCCATGTAACAACCAGTCCACACGAAAATTGAACTACAGTACGTGGAGAGTGGATTCTAAGTAAATCACCCGCGGAGTGGGGTTATCACCCAAGCTATAACTTTCAAATTTTGTTCATATCGACAAAAAACACAAGCAATGTTTCAGCCAATGGACCTCCGGGTTTAACCCGGAGGTCCATTGGCTGAAACATTGCTGGTGCTGGTTGTGCTTTGCAACAAATTCGCAATTATTGCTTGGGTGGAATCTCCACTCTGTGGGTGATTTAGTGATAATACACTCTCCACGTACTGTAAAAGCACTTTTCAACTGGATAATTGCTGCGTTTCCTTCATTATTACGAGACATCACTGCAAGGTGGTGGGGGTACCAACCCTAATTTGCTTTTTAATTTTTACGGCATTCAGTTGGTGGAAACCAACTGACTCCGATCAGTCTCACGGTCACGATGATCAAACTTCAAATATTGACTAAACTGCAGGGAATAACACAACAAACACTTTTTAAATAGCTAATAAGTTTAACACAGTCCATCATTATATGACCAGTTGTGGAAAGTATTTGCCATGGAACAAGCAGTCAGGATGTTTTTTTTATTTTGTAGATTTTTTACTCGATTTGGATTGTTTAAATATCCCGGGTAAACAAATTTAAATGAGGAACTTGGCATTTCTAAGCGATCTCGACTCCGGTGCATTCGACCAACGATGACGTGATTTATTTAGACGGGTTCCTTCTCTGTTTCCGTTGGAAACGAAATCGAACGTGTTTTGTATCACCATATGTGCGATACAACTTTAATTTATCGTACAGGCAGAACAGTGGAAATCCCGTGTTTTACATTAATAGTTGTGTGATAAATATGAACCCCTACCCCTACAATCTAGCGTCAAATGGACCCACAAACTTAGTAAATTAAGGGGGGGGGGGGGGGGGTGCTGTTCCTCAAGTCAACGCAAATGGTGAAAATTTTTGATTGGGTATCATCAACTCATTTGTTTTCCACGAGAAACAAGACAACTCTTCCAGTTCGCTATCTTTGGGTGAGAGTTTACACAATGAATGATGCAATCTGATCTGGATTTGTAGGCGAGCTAACAATAATTTTTCGAAACAGCTTTTTAGGTTCTGCCTGAACAACCTGATGGTAACTGCGAAATAAGTTTCTTTTCACATTTAAAAATCAAAATGCATGTTTTAAAGTGCTGTATAAGTAAGGAAAATTAGTTTACTTTGAAATTCTCAATTCTGATATTCCATAAATTGAAATTAAATATACACATATTATAAATCAAAATGAAGGTTGTGGTGTATAAAATACGACAAACATACGCACTCATCTCACATAGTTGACAGCAGGCATCTATGGTTCCTGAAAGTCTGCTACCGTATTCGTACCAGAACTGATAATAAAATAATATTCCCGATAACAACTCGTAGCCATATATGCTTTGGATATCAACGAAAAAAGCTTAGCATTCAAAACACTTCAAGATGCAGTGACAGGACTGCGTTTGGGGAAAAGCCAACACTTTTGCATTTTTATTGAAGAAGGATTTCATGGCCGACGGGCATATTTACGCCACGCGATACCGCGAAATTTAATCGAAAAATAATCGCATATTTCTAGAAATATCAAACAGGTGTCATGACACCTTGTGAGTAATATAGCAAATGTGTAGTCTCCAAATAACGAGTTTCTAGTGTGAGGGCGGTCATTGTAGATGGCATTGTATAACGAGGCTTCTAAGGTATCGCTGTACTAAATATTTGAATTAGAGTTACCCATCGGAAATGATGCAATCTCTAAAAATAAACAGCCTTGGGAAAATATATTGTTTCAATAGACATTTGAAACATTCTATTGACGTCTTGCATATTTGTTGAATATTCCTGATAAAAAAGAGGGTCATTTGAGGACCTTTGGACCTACAAAATACAATTTACTTTTTGTGTGTGTTTGTAGGGAATTCCCTGACAAATATGTGCACTTGACCGGTACTTCCCTTCGTGTCATTTTGTTTATCTCTGATTTGTTACATGCCCCCCTGTTTTCGGGTCAGAACAAGTTGTATGAAGGGCAATACTTGACAAAGATATTTGAATGCCAAAATTAAAATTATGCGATCAGGGTTTTTTTCGCCAGAACGTTATAATGGTGGCCTATGAGAAAATATTTAGTTCTGTGATGCCTTAAGACATATTGACCTTAACCTAAACGTAAACAGATAGAAACAAAAACAAAGTCGAAGGTTTTGGAATTTTCCCCACGCACCTCTGTCGCTGCGCTTCGAAAAGTTTTGATTTTTGCTTGTTCCATATATCGCAACCATCATTTCGGTGTATAATTTGTGCATGTTTAATTTATATTTGTGGAATATCTGACTTGGGAATTCTAAAGTGAACTAATTTTCATTACGCGTTGAGTACCTTAAGCGCTAATCCGTTAATCTTCCATCGAACGTATCGGAAAATCTGCCCACCCTTAAACACATACGTCGCTCTCATATACTGTTTGTTTGGGATTTCCCGGTGGGCAGCTGTCAGACTCTTCAACTTACTAACTAGGAGCGATTGAAGGCAAATCCATCGCTGACGTTCAGTACGCCTTAGTACACAGTTCCACCCTGTCCCCACGGGGGCGATTGGGATTAAGTGTTGTCCCCAAAGGTATAACGCAGTTACACTACGGCCGCCGTGGACTGGTCACTTTCCACAGGTGGGCAATATTTCCACGGACGCAATAATATTACATTCCAAACACCAATTATAAGAATAATCATTAAAAATTTAATTAATGAAGCACCGGCTATAACCTGACTAGGGACGCTGGAAGAACGGGGACGAGAGGGGGCAGTCAATGCCCTTCTTAGGTTCGTCACTCAATTTTTTTGTGATCTATTCTCGACGTAAAGCTAAAATACACCTCAAATCCGTTCTGGGAGCTTTCAAAATTCAATGGATTGGTGGGTGGGGAAAGTCCCCCCCCCCCCCCCCCCCACTCCCCCGATGGGAGTGGACCGCTTCCTCCTAAACTCCCCCAACTCGGGCCTTCGGCCTTCGAGACATGCATGCAGGCTTCGGCATGTCATGACGGGACTGCTAATGCGAGTAAAAGCCCTTTTCCCGGGATCTGACTACCCCGCCCTGAAGTGCTTCCGGCGTCCCCTGTGCACGACCGGTCCATGGCGGCTGTACTGTACCGCTGATCAGGATCGAACAGTCGACCTTTCGGTTTAAAGTCCAATGGTCTAACCACTGAGCCCCCGCGATCCTGAAAGCCTTTGTTAAGAGTTGTTGATGATTTGTGTAAGGTAAATGGTTAGTGGCAAGGTTTTATTTTTTTTTATTTTTTATCGACACGATAACGTCCTATTGATTGCAGTCTTTGAGTGCAGTTTCGGTTGAGGAGATCTCGCGTCTCAATACATCCACAAACGAACAAAAGAATGTTCCCATGCAACTGCCAATAAGTAGGTTTAGATGCATGTGGGCTATTCTCAGAGTTACGACTTTAACAGTTTGATAGCCGTGTGTTGGGTCGAATGGGTCTGCAAAGCCGAAGATGTCCTTATGACAACAAAACATATTTGTAACGTTTTGTGTGATAAAAACTATCGCTCATCATTTTAATTTGGATATTTAAATCTCCTTATCAAGTATAGTCCTTCAGAAAACGTTTTCTGCCCTCAAAACTGGAGGTCATGCAATAAATAAGAGAAAAATTAACAGGGAGGAAACTACTGTCCACGTGGGGATTTTACAACCGTAATCTATTCCCAGTTTCTTATTCGGCATTCGTTATCAACTGATTGAATCGGTTGATAACGAATGCCGAATAAGGAATGGAGAATATATAACGGTTGTCACGTCTCCCATCCACGTGTACATTTTTTCGGGAATTCCCAATAAAGACGCGCCAATAGTCAATTTTGTGAAAAAATTTGGCCCGAAAATTCATCAGCTCACTCTCTTTTCACTCTGGAATTTTCAGCAATGGTGTCGGATTTCAGGACAATGCTTTAAATGGGTTTTTTTTAAATCTCTCTATATATATATATTTGCTTAGTTTCGGAGATTGCATTATTTCCGACTTGCAACATGCGGGCAACTCAAGTTCAAACATTTTGTACTGTTATACCATTTGGCTTCAGGATTTTAAGGGTTGATAACGAATTCGAATAAGGAACTGGGAATAAGTAACGATTGTCACGTCCCCTTTGGTTTCTGGTGGTGGTTTGACTGTAGAGTGTTGAATAAGGTGTCTTTTGTTAAGTTCACTTTCTCGCGTTTCGCGAGAGATATATGTATTGTGGGTACGGTAGTTAAGGGGTTAACAACCTTAACGGCAGTGTCTTCACACGGTAGCAAGTTAATGTACCGGCCGAGTTAATACCGTGTTATCAGACACGAGATTTATGAGTTCGTCACGCTGAGTGACCAGTTTATGCTGATGTTGTGAAACTCGGTCATTTCTGGCCAAATCACCGCAACGGTTACATGCTTCATTTTAATACGGAAAGTGTAAGGATGGTGGTCGGCATCCTGAACCTGAGGTCAATTTTACATACTCCGACAACAGATTTCCAGAGTCTTTTGCCACAAATAGGCTTTTATCTCTGGTTGTTCCTGGGTGGCTTGTTGACCGAAGAGGGTTTTTTCCCCGAAGTTTAAACATGCTTGAGTATTTTCTCTTTTGATATTTGTGAAAATCCAACGATACATGTCAGCTTTTCATTACTGTCACAATGAAGATTTCACTCGATATTTTGCATATTTAATATCATTAAATATGGGTATCATGCTAACCGTTCTAGCGTGTACTCGGCTACTTGCAGTAGATATTTATTATCTTTTTACACACAGGTGTGCTATATACCTATCTTAGTATTATAAGAAGTGTGCACTATTCGTTATGCGCTGAGAGCCCTGCTTCAAATTCCTAATTAGACTGTGTAAGGGTTTGGTTGAGAATTTATTTGAGTCGGTGTTACTACAATTTTATTTGTGAGAGATGCCAAGTATGCTCTTTAAGAATAGTTCATATGATTGTTTTAACATTTGTTTTGATTAATGTTTTAAAGGCTCTAAATTTATTGTGGAGTAAGTCAGTTTATCTGTTTCTCCTTTTCAGTGTTTGAAACACCGTATTCCTACGTTTAATCAACGGGGGGTGGGGTTGGACCCCCCTAAAATTTGCGAAAACTGACAAAATAAATCTGAATGACATTTTTTTGTGTGAACTGCCCTAGCTAGATATTTATTTATTTATTGGTGTCTAACCCTTTACCTAACGAATCGCCCGCAACCGCCAGCGTAATTTGCAAATTAAGCAATTGAAAAAAATATTTGTTTTCAAATTGTTTCAACAAAACCATATCATGTGACCTCTCATTGGAACGAGCTCATAGAGCTCGTTCCAATGAGGGATCACATGATATGGTTTTGTGGAAATTTGTTTGAAAATGTTTTAAAAATAGTAATTAAAATAATAAATTTTGTTATTATCTGCGGTGGGTAAAGGGTTAAGATCACATACTTCTGCACAATGGCTAATCATGACTACAACACGGAGATAAAGTCAAGTTTAGTCAATCCTTCATACCCATGTTGCCCATTTTAGAAGACTTCCACCCCAAGCATTGGTGACTGGGTTCTATTTTACAATTAAAAAAAAGGTTGTTTACCACAGCAAACAAAGCACTACTTCACTTCCCGGGTGACAGCGGGGGTTCTGGTTAGATATACCCGTTACATTGGGTAACGGGTTAATGGACCACTCTATAAATTTCATTTGTGATAAGTAAAAACCAATATCCGTATTCACAGATGCAGATGCAGTTGGAAGCAAAAAACCTTAATATTTTAGCGAAACGTAAATACCCGGAAATGAGGAAGTGGTTGAATTGAATGAGAAATATTTTCAAAATAATAGAAAAAAACAAGAATAAAATATATTATTGTATGTTAGCATGAGAGAAAATAAAATAAAAAATATTTCTCTGCAGTACAGTGTTTTACTGTACATAACGGTAGAAATCAATAGCTTTTGTCAGTACAAAAGGATGTGCAATATAAGTGCGTGAATCCGAGGCATTCTCTATATCTGTCCCGTAGTTTGTCCACAATGGCTTTGTGACTATTCTCTGCAGCATCAATATTGTTTCGTGAATGCATTGTTCAATAGTTTTAAAACATTTTTATATTGCAGACCTTTTTATTCGCACAGACCTGCAATGTTAGAGTGGACTTATTCGGCAACAAAACGATACCTTAAAGGTTGGCCTCCCCTGAATTTAAGACGAAGATCTTGATATTTCAGAGGGGCTGGGGGGGGGGGGGTGGCATCCTATACTCAAATTGAGGATCCTGCGCAGGAGAAATCAGACTCCAAATGATTCAAATTAAAGCCGCTTTCACGTTTGTCCATTTTACGCATCCGTTTACGAGATCGGAACTTTTTTCTAAAACAAACACAAACATTTGATAGTTGTGGGAGCTGATGATACAGGACCCCGAATTTACTATAACATCCTCTACACCCTCCCCGTGGCACCCCGGGGTGTGAAGCGGTGCTTGTTTACTATGGTAAACAAGCTCTGTTTTACGGGTCAATAGAACCCGGTGACCAATGCCTGGGTGGAAGTCCTCTAAAAATGGGCAACCTTGGGGTAAACGATTGGCTGGATTTGACTTTATATCCATGTTGCGGCCACGATTAGCCAATACGCAGAAATATGTGACCTTAAACACCATAAATAAATATTCCCCACATCCCAATGTTGAGGGTACAGGTACCAGTAACCCTGTGGTATTTGCTATAGTAAATTTTGAAGTCGACTGAAAATGTATTATAAGGAATTCCATAGGACTACTGGTAGCGATGATTCGCCCAATGTAGATAGTGTATGAACGAGGTACTACAGTTAAAACTGGAAGTCCTGTCACGAACTGTGCGCTTATCTAGGCTTAACTGCGCTTAGGAATTGCGCGCAATTACCATATCGAATGGCACCCAAAGCACGGCAGGTTCTCCTAGTTACTCAGAGCAAACACAGGCAATGGTTCTGCCAATGGACCTCCGGGTTACCCGGAGGTCCATTGGCTGAAACATTGCTTGAACACAGGCCATATGTACAGAATTTGATAGCCTTACTGTGGTCATAACGCGCAGATCGGCGTGCTATTTGTGCGCATTTCATGACAGGACTTCTAGTTTTAACTCTAGTACCTATAATTGCACCAATGCTGACGGTATAGGTATCAGGTTTACTACAGTAAACCCCTCGGGACTGCTGGTACCTATACCGTCAACATTGGTGTGTGGGGAATATTATAATTACTCCTGGTACCTACATAAGGTTTCAGCTCTGCTGAGAGAAATATTAAAATCGATATATGAAATCATTAATTAAAGTATGACGCAAGAAATTGTTGCGTCAAAACTAAGATCGATGAGTGTGTGTTTCACGTGGAGTATTGTAATTATTGTCGTTGTTCTACATCAAGTCTTGAATTGGACGAACGAACTTGAAAATTGCAACAGGAAAAATTTGTTAATTATCAATTAATCACATCGCTCTCATCGCGCAGAGTGTTTAATTTGAGTCAAATGACTAACTATTATTTGGAAACAACAAACAAACCACGAACTCTTATTGACATTTCATGTTGTGATAATAACATACTTTATCTAGGAATGACAGACTGCAGGTTATATCAACAAAAGAGGAAAAATGTCGCACGTTGCCTGGGGCAAAAACATATCTTGGCAGGTTATTGAATTCTACACTAGGTAGGTTCTTTCAATTTAAAGTTCTCAAACACTTTAACTCCCCCACATCCGTTCCTCGAAAGCTTGCGCAATGAAACATAGACATTACGTCGCCGGAGTGATAGAATGTCCTATGTCCCCTATGGGATATAGGACATTCTAGCACTCAGGCGACGATTGATCTAATGAACGAAACTTTGAATGATCGCGAATAGCACAGACAGGCCTGTCCAGTGGAAATAAAGGGCATACATCGTAACCCGTACGCAGGTTATGTTGTTTAGTATGGTGGTAACCCATAGGATAAAAGGTGCTGTCATGCTTCTCCGTCTCCTCCGTTTTTACTACGCCCCTCGGGGGCGCGGTGGCTCTCGTTTGGTAGAGGTGCAGTCTGCAAGCCGACAGGTCCTCGGTTCGAATCCCACCTGCGGCAACGGCGTTGTGTCCTTGGGCAAGACACTTCACCCCCCCCCCCCCCCCCCCCCCCATTGCCCACGTGGGGGCACAGTGATGCGGTATACTAAGGCGTACTACGCGTCGATGGTGCACCTGTCTTCAACCAATGCTAGCCCTGCTTGTGTGGAGTTGGTATGTTGGGGAGTTAACAGTTGCTCGCCGTTGCTCGGTGGTTCTCTCCCGGTACTCCGGCTTCCTCCACCCGTAAAACTGTCACGGCCACGGTTAACGATTGTGTAGAAATATGTGACCTTAAACACCAATCAATAAATAACTACGCACGCCCCTCGTGCTGCTTTACGTCTTAAAGTGAATTCCGCCATAATAAATAGCAACAACAAACGCACACTAGACTTAATGATTCTGGAGAATCATGACTTTTCCAGACGAAATTCCATGATTTTTTATGAGCCCAGAGTGTATGAAGAATTGTTTTAACTGTATCACTAAAGGGTGCTGTCGGTGCCTGAAAACAGTCCATTTTATCAAAAAGTTGATGTTTACCAGCCCGTGGAGGGTTAACGAACGCTTAACGGAATATTTTGTCTATGAAAAATGTAAGTTCAGACAAGGACCTGCTAATGGTCATTTTGTCTTCAAAGTATGGAAGAAGCATTTGGAGAAATCCACAGAAAATGGGAATTTTAAGCCTTTAAGGGGTATCTCTCTTTAACCAGCCCACAATGGGTAAAGACTTGGGTTTTTGAATATCCTTACTACACACAAACATTTTTCCATATAAATTTTGCGTCTGATAAAACTCTGTTACATATCCATTGGATGCTTTTGGTGTCCGAGAACAGCCCATTTTATCAAAATTTTGATGTTTAGCGGCCCGTGGAAGGTTAACAAATGCAGAATATTTTGCCCATGTAACTTGTAATGTCACACTAAGACCTGTAAATGGCCATTTTGTCTTGAAATCTGCAAGATGTTTTTAAAGAAATCCAGGGAAAACATGAATTTTTTAGCTTTTGATGGGTATCGCTGTTTAACCAGCCCAAAATGGGTAAAAAAGGCTTGGTTCTTTTTAATACCCTTATTACTTACAAAAATTATCCACAATTCCATTTCCAATAAAGGAAGTTATGTTTATTCCTCTGCTAAACGTTGGGTGGTGTGGGTGGCTGAAAACAGCCTATTTTATCAATGTTATGATGTTTTAGAGCCTGTGGAGGGTTAACAATCGCTTATAAGAATATTTTGTTTTTGCAACTTCTAACACGATTTTTTAAGCATTTGAGAGGTATCGCTCTTTAACCAGCCCATAACGGAATTCCACTTCCAACAAAGGAAACTATTTTTATCTCTCGGGTACATATTGGGTGCTGTGGGTGCCCGAAAACAGCCCATTTTCTCAAAATCATGATGCTTGGCAACCTGTAAAGGGTTAATACACGCTCCCCGGAATATTTTGTCCATGCAACTTGTATTATCACACAAAGACCTGCGAATAGTCAATTTTTCTTGAAAACCTACGAGATGTTTTTAGAGAAATTTACAGAAAATGGGAATTGTAAGCTTTTAAGGGGTATCTCTCTTTAACCAGCCCAAAATGGGTTAAAACTTCGACTTTTGAATACCCTTACTACTTACAAAAATGTTTCCTTATAAATTTTGCGTCCGATAAAAGAAGGTACTTTTCTTTGTGGAACAACCATTGGGCGTTGTTGGTGCCCCAAAACAGCCATTTTATCACAATTTTGACGTTTAGCAATCAGTAGATGGTTAACAAATGCAACTTGTAATGTAACACTAAGACCTGCAAGTGAGCAATTGTTTTTTGAAAATCTACAAGACTCGTTTAGAGAAATCTACAGAAAACTTGAATCTTTGATCTTTTGAGGGGTAAAGCGGTTTAACCAGCCCAAAACGGGTTAACGCTTTGTTTTATGAATACCCTTATTACTTACAAAAATGATCCTCGGTGAACCCCACTGCCAATAAAGGAAGTTATGTTTATCTCTCATATATCCTTTGGGAGCTGTGGGGCCGGAAAACAGCCCATTTCATCAAAATTTCGATGTTTGGCAGCCTGTGGAGGGCTAACACATGCATTGCCTAATATTTCTTGTATGGTCGTTTCACAGTCAGGTCCAACAATGATGAATGTTCAAAAAACATCTACAAGACGCATTTCGAGAAAGTGCCTATAAACCCTAATTTTGACAGTTTCTTGCCAATTCTGGCGATTTAAGGGTTAAATCGAAAATTCCACTTTGGTACATTTTTAGATTTTGTGCCCCTCTATGGGTTATTATTATGGGCGTGAAAAATGGTGTGAAAATCGGTTCGAAAATGACTTGACCTTTGACACGACGCAATTTGCCAACTTCGATTCATTCACACTTCGCGACGTTTCATTCAAACATACGACGTTTTGCGGTACTATCAACTACGTGCAATGACTTATTAAGTTTAAAATACCTACTATTAAATATTTAAAATAAAATTTAAGAATTGTTAATAATAATTTGACTGGGGTGCGGTCGCGTTGCGGTAACCGGTTCTCGTCAGATTACCGAAGTTAAACAACGTCGAGCTCGGTTAGTCCTTGGATGGGTCACCGTCTGAGCGATCTATTCAGACTTCCGCGTTGTGTCCTTGGGCAAGGCACTTCTCCCCGATTGTCCACATGGGGGTACGATGACGCCGCGTACTAAGGCGTACTGCACGCATGTCTTCAACAATCTAACCCTTCCTGGACCGAAGTGCGGAGTTACGATGTTGGGGAGCTGGAAGCTGCTCGTCATTGCTCGGTGGTTCTCATCGGGTACTCCGGATTCCTCCACCTGTAAAACAGTAATCGAAACGATATGACCCTGGCTGTTAAAGTGTCGTTAAACCCTAATAAATAAATAAATAAATAAATAAATAAATAATAATTTGACTGAAAAAGCAAGGTAAATTCAATCAACATTGACGATATGTCAGCTGTCAATCAAGCATTCACGTGCAGTTGTAAACAAAACAAACCAGTGTGTTTGTAATAGAAAGTATTGGGGTTTTTTTTCTCCAGTTTAAGTGACAAAGTCGATTATTTATTAAGAGCATGGTGTCAATAAAACAAATGGGTACAGGGGCCGGTAATCAGATTTAAACCACTCGTAGATTAAGGGTTTAACCACTCGGCAAGCCTATATGTATTTTAACTTTTATGCAATTTTAGAATACATAAAGATGGGTTGGTAGGTCACTAAAGTTTCTATTAAAATTGAGATCACGCCAAATTAACCAACGGACACAGGTAAGGATCTGACTTCATTAAAATAAAATTCACGAGGGAAGCGCGGTAGCTCAGTGGTAGACTGTTGGACTTCTATGCTAGAGGTCCCGGGTTCTATCCCCTTCTGGGACGACCCGCATTGTGACCTTGGGCAAGGCACTTTATCCCGGTTGCCTACATGGGGGCACGATGACGCCGTGTACTAAGGCGTACTGCACGTCGATGGTGCACATGTCTTCAACCGCTGTAACCCTGCTTGAAGGGAGCTTGAACAGAGTTAGTATGTTGAGGAGCTGACAGTTGCTCGCCGATGCTCGGTGGTTCTCTTCGGGTACTCCGTCTTCCACCACCAGTAAAACTGTCACGGTCACGATTAACCACTGTGCATAAGTAAACACCAATAAATAATCTTCCACAGACTTCTACGATCAAAACAGGATATGCACACATAAATTTGAATTGAAAAGCTTTCTAGGAATATGGAAAATATTTCAACAACGATTCTTGTGTCCATTCCATTGTTTTGCGACCAACCTACGTTTATAAATGCATAAAACAAATACAAAGAAAAGGATCATGTAGAAACTAGCGTCCTCACTTGAAAAAACTCCAATACAAATGTTTTGTGTCGTTTTCCTTTGTACTGCGGGTCATTGTGTTGGGTAAGGATTCGAGCAGCATCTTTATAGTTTCACAGGCAGTGATTGTTTTGTATGTTTTATTACACGCCTGTTCTATTAAATCCCCATCTACAGCAACACTAAAGCATGCGGAAAATGAAAGTCTGTTCCGTTGACTTACTATTTTTAAATAGACGCGAAATGTCACTGGAATTTTCTACAAATCTTGCAACGCGTTGCAATTACAATTTGAATCGCTAGCGATAGCTGAAAATCTTCCGAATTTGTAACACGAGTTTTCCTCGCAAATTTGGTTGGCGATAAAATGGGTTCTTTTTGTTGATAGTCGTCAAATGAATTGCTGAGTGTCCATTTAATAATGTTTTTTATAGACGGGAAGGCGTGTAATAAACACAGAACGACATAAGAGTGTGAATGGGTTAATCAATACGGCGCGGGTGCCAGCAGGCCTCGAGTTTCATCCTTCTGCGATGGCACAAGTACCATATCGATTAACCCATTTACACACTCGTGTCGTCTGTGCATTTATGAGACCCGATGGATTTTTTTTTTTTTTTGGGTCACATTTTGACCACAGTTCATCTGCGTCTTATCAGATTGTACACGTTTAGTAAACAGTGTCTACGCTGGCCTGAAACTGCCTGTTGCAAAAGTTTGGGCCATTTCTGATATTTTAGTGCCGAACAAAGTGTTGTTGTGCCAAAGGGGGTGTATCTTCGCTGTCAAATACAAATAAATTGATCGAGTTTTCAAAAATGAACTGGCAAGTATTTCAAAAGTAACCGGAGAATTGGTCACGTAAGTTCAGATGAAATTCTCGGAAGGCGAGAAGGGCGGTCACCTGAGTTATATCTATTCCACTAATTTAATTAATGATTAGGCTTAATGATGTCGGCACCTGTTGTTGCACTTAGATAATAACATATTAATCGGCTAATTACTGTTAATCCTCTGGGCTTAGGGGGTCGCGTGACTTCACAAATGGCAGTATTTAATTAGATAAAAAAAATGGGGCGCGGTGGCGTTGCGGTACCCGGTTCTCGTCAGATCACCGAAGTTAAGCAACGTCGAGCCCGGTTAGTCCTCGGATGGGTGACCGTCTGAGTGATCGATTCGAACTCCTGCGTTGTGTCCTTGTGCAAGGCGCTTAACCCCGATTGTCCACATGGGGGCACGATGACGCCGTGTACTAAGGCGCACTGTACGTCGATGGTGCGCATGTCTTCAACCAATCTAGCCCTGTTTGTGCTGCAGTGCGGAGTTACGATGTTGGGGAGCTGGCAGCTGCACGTCGTTGCTCGGTGGTTCTCTCCGGGTACTCCGGCTTCCTCCACCCGTAAAACTGTCACGGTCATCATTAGCCTTTGTGCATAAGTATGTGACCTTAAACACCAATAAATAAATAAATTAGATAAATACTTCATACCGTCGCGAGTGACTCGCGACGGTACGGAGTATTTAATTAAATTCTGCTTTTTTGTAAAGTTAACAACAGACAATGTTTTATGGAAGAAAAAACAATGCCCCGTTACCACTCACTGACAATTACGTTTTGTCAGTAGGGTGTTAGTGTTTCTAACATCCTATTGACAAAATCATTGGGTTGGAGTGTATTGTTTTGGGGGGTTTCTTGTTTTGGGGGTTGTTTCTGCTTTGTTATTGATCACGATCTTTTCTGCTGCAATGGATTTCCTTCACACGTGAAAGAACCTTTTGGTGCCAAGAGTATAGCAAATGAAGGCTTAAGGTCGCAAATCAAAGTTTTTACTGGAATTATTGGCTAAATTGGTACTCGACAGAAGAAGACCTCGAGAGTGTCAGCCCATTACAGGGCGAGACGTTGCAGTAGTTGTACAGAAGAGGACAGAGTACACAACTTAATGTGGCCATGTTCATGAAATTGCTGTAACTCAGACTAATCACTGAAACTTAAGAAAAAACTGAATCTGCAGTCTGGCACAAAATGCCTCTACAAAACACCCGGTCTAACTAAGTCTGTTAAACTATAATAAATTGGTTTATGGATGCACCATTGTAAAACGGTTGCATGTACTGGCCAACCTTCCACTTGTGGAAGGTTAATATATCCAGATTGCTAAACAGCTATATAAACATTTGTCATAAGGTAAAGAAAGTTGTCGTATTGTGATTGGTTACTTTGACGGTTACCTGCAGCTATGTTCGGGTTTTTGCCCGGATACGTAAAATTAACGCGACGTTCTACGTGATCAAGGGAGATAAATCTCACTTGAAAATTGAACCGACAAGACGATTATGTCTAACAATAAAGCTACGTGTTGTTTGGAATGTACAGAATCAAGTAAACGCGGAAGCATTTGCGAACCACATAGCCCGATATTAGTGCTAGCTGCTACAATGAATAAATATAACTCGGCAAACAAAAGAGTGACAAAAAGCCAGAAACCATCTTGGAACATAATTCAACAGATCGACGCGAAAAGTGGGCCGAATTCATTATTTATGGTTGGATGCAAGGGAGAAGATTAGAAAATTAGAGCATTCGGAACATTTTTCAATAGCTTTCCAGTATACGGCTCATAGAACAAAAACTTCTGACAGAGTACATGGGGATGTATACCCAGGCCAGGAACAATCCACGGACGATCGTTTAGGTAACATAGGGGCTACGTCAATTGTGAAATAAGCAAACGAACTGCAGGTTGCGACAAATCAATATAACATAACTTGATTAAATTGCTAATCTCGCATGTTTTCACAGAAAGACTTGACAATCTTTCGGAATTATCTCGACTCAAAAGTTGAGCATTATATCAACATTATGAATAAAATGGCATCGCTTTGGCGATGTTGTAGCTATTTATTTTGACGGAATCCCGTTGGGGTAAACGGCATGGCACGCATAGTAAAACATTGAAGGCGGAGCAGCAACACCACGCCTTTCTACTACTGGTTGCCACCAAGCTAAATAGCGTAACCTACGTATGGGTTACGATATATGCACAGAACGACACGCCTGTGTGAATAGGTTGATTGATATGGCACGAGTGCCAGCGCGGAAGGATAGAACGAGAAGCCATAGGCCTCGAGTTTTATCCTTCCGCGATGATGCAAGTGCCTTATCGATGAACCCATTCACACACGCGTGTCGTTCTGTGTTTATTTCACGCCTTCACGTCTATAAAAAAATTATTCATTTGACAACTATCAACAAAAAGAACACATTTTATCGCCAACCAAATTTGCGAGGGGAACCCGTGTTACTATTTCGTCCCCCGAGTTCCAATGTGTTCTATGTGCCTGTTGGCACATAGATCACATTAGACCTCGGGGGACGATTTTCAGCTATCGCTAGCGATTCAGACTGTAATTGCGTTGCACGATTTGTAGAAAACTCCAGTGAAATTTCACTTCTATTTAAAAGTAGTCCGTCAACGATTTCCGTTCCGCAAATATGTGCGGAACACATTTTCATTTTCCGCACGGTTTAGTGTTGTTGTAGATTGGGATTACATGGAACAGGCGTGTAATAAAATCCCTTTATTTCCAGGCCTTTGTATCCTACTAAAGGCCTGTAAACTAATATTTATCCATGAAGGAGGGGTCTCGTGTGTGGCATATGTAAACAAATGTCACACATACATAAATTATAATGAGGACATACAGATCGGAAAAAAATCTGTGGTGCTAACAAGTGAGACCAGTCTTCAGTTCTTACAATATTCGATGAAACTTTCTTACTGCTTTACCAGTCTTTTCGGTCCCTGTTAGTGGTGGCGTTTAGCTCTTGCTGGGACAGAAACTGCAGCACTAGGTCGAAATTGCAGCAGAAGTCAGCAGTCGTATAATAATTATAGAAGGCAGTAGTGGAAGAGTCTGTCGTACCGCTCGAAAAGGATAACAGCGTAAGCCAGTAGTAGCAGAATGGAAGAAGACAGTGTTAGTGATGGCAGCTGTATGTAGCAGTTTCAATACAGTAGTAGCCAAAAAGTGATATGAAGCGGTGGTCGCAGCAGTGTTAGGAGCTGCGTGGTGGCAAAGGTAGCGAATACGAGAGCTTTCGAGATTGAAAAAATATACAATTGTTCCAAGTAATTGGTTCTTTCTTTCCGCCTTTTGGAGTTCTCTAAATCTATGAAACAACTGAAACAGTAGACAGCGAACTGATCGAGCAGGCCGAAAAGTCAGAAAGTAGTTGCAGTAGACGAATTTTTGTTTATTGATAAGAACTCCTTGACTCTACCGATGTATACTCTCTAAAAAAAACTAAACTCACCCTAGTCTATATATATTACAACCTCACACCTGTAGAGTGATATCGTATAGATTATTGGCTAGTTCTGGTGGGTGTTCCCTAAACTAAAATTATACAGTTATGAATACATGTCGTCACTACTTTTCTATCGTGCATTTGAACTCAGACCTAGAGTACTGACAAGACACGGGCGTGATTATTTATCGGTTGATAACGACAGTCGAATAAGGAACTGGGAATAAGTAGTGGTTGTGACGCCCCCTGACAGGACGTATAGTATTACTTGCTACCTATGCCAGACACTAAACATTGGCCGACAGAACACATTAGTGAACTTAACATAGTGATTAACCCTTTAAGACTTTAATTATCCTGACGTTCAAACGTCACTGGGAATTCAGTTTCTTCAACGTTTTCAAAATGCGACGTCAAACGTCGGAAAGAACAAATAACAAGATATTTTTCACATTAGTTATTAACTGGTTGAGAGCTAGATTATTTTGGAGGTCTGAATTTGTTATTCAAAATTTGTTTTATTACAAATTATTGGAGAGTGCCCACAGGCACTCTCCAATAATTTGTAATAAAACAAATTTATATAAACAAAATAATTATTTGTGTTTGACTGAATATGAAATATAAGCAAGGAAAGGGTTGGCTTTTGCTCTGGTATTCTCATTTTTTGAAAGCCCCGATAGTGGTTTCTAGCGCTCATCAATCCGTTAAGAAGACTTGACAGCAGGATTATATTAGTATTTTAAGGTGTGATAACATTTGGTTCAACGATTGTCACTGCGCATTATTCGGCAGAAAATAGGAATTGAGGTTAAGACTTTAAAAAATCGAAAAATGATAATAAAAACAAATGACCACAAAGTATCAACGCACTGTTTGATTGTACACAAGTATCAAAGGGTTAAATAAAACAAGAGCGGCAGTTGGTTGTAACAAAGTTGTAAAAGTGTAGACAAGAAGTATGACGCTATTCATTCATACTGCTGGCAAGCGACATAGAATGAGAATCATGTTAATTTGACGAGTACAAGGTCTCCATTGTCTACATAAACTACAAAAATGGCAAAACGAAGATGGTAGTGACTAAATTGTCCAAACAATGAATGTGTATATAGAATGCCAGCGATTAAAAAATAACCCAAAGAAATCACAAATCAGAACACAACGAGGGTGGAATATGGGGGAATGGAATCAACGATCCGTGGTGGAGATTTTCCCTATATTTCACCAGCGCCGAATGCACGCGCCAAATAGAGGAACAACTCCACCAAGTTGCGTAAAACAGGAACAGCTTCACCATGTTGTGAAATACAGGAACAACTCCACCAAGTTATGGAAAACAGGAACAGCTCCACCAAGTTGTGAAAAACAGGAACAACCCCACCAGGTTGTGTAACACAGGAACAACTCCATCATATTGTAAATACAGGAACAACTCGGCCAAGTTGTGAAATGTAGGAGCAACTCGGCCAAGTGAAATACATGAACAACTCCACCACGTTGTGAAATACAGGAACAACTCTACCAAGTTGTTAAATACAGGAGCAACTCGGCCAAGTTGTAAAGTGCAGGAGCAACTCGGCCAAGTTGTGAAGAGCAGGAGCAACTCGGCCAACTTGTGAAATGCAGGAGCAACTCGACCAAGTTGTGAAATACAGGAACACCTTCACCAAGTTATGAAATACTGGAACAACATTACCAAGTTGTGAAATACATGAAGAACTCCAAGTTGTTTCTGTATTTCACAGCTTGGCCGAGTTGCTCCTGCAATTCACAACTTTGCCGAGTCAATACGTTTCGATAAACATTAATGAAAGTTACTAACTTAACACAAACTATCGTAAAAGCCGACAATTATCCAGATACCTCAATTAAAATGAAGCACGGAATGGAGGTGGTTCAGCAGCATGCACTTATTTATACCCATCTAACCCAAAACTCGGGAGCACGATGACGACGTGTACTAAGGCCTACTGCACGTCGATGGTGCACATGTCTTCAACCGCTGTAACCCTACTTGAGCGGAGCTTGAACAGAGTTAGAATGTTGAGGAGCTGACGGCTGCTCGTCGATGCTCGGTGGTTCTCTCCAGGTATTCCGGCTTCCTCCACCTATAAAACTGTCACGGGCACGATTAGCCATTGTGCATAAGAATGTGACCTTAAACACCAATAAATAAATAAATAATAAAAAACCCAAAACTATTTTCTACCATTTCTTCCCATTTTCGTCTTATCTTCATTATTTAGTTAACAACATAATTATTATCTCTTATTTCCCACTTTACCAAATCTACTATCAAATCATACTTATAACTTAAAAGTGTAATGAATAATTCACCATTATAAGGTTTGGACGGTAACCTTGATTGTATGTGTACCTGTCTTCTCGACTGTATTATTATCAATGTTCTCCTGGTGGAAACAACCACCTCGTATCAGCTTTTAGCTTTCTGTTGGATCCTCTTAGTATAACTGATATAATTGTATATATTTGAGAACTGAGGATAAACATTGTTTAAACTAAGTTATGAAATACTGGAACAATGCCACCAAATTGTGAAATTCAGGAACAAATCCACCAAGTTATGAAATACAGGAACAACTCGGCCAATTTTTGAAATACAGGAACGACTCCACCAAGTTATTAACTACAGGAACAATTCCACCGTTGTGTAATACCGGAACAACTCGGCCATGTTGTGTACTGGTTTTATACCACGATTAAACTTGAATTGAGTGAATGAAGCTGATCGTATAATACTGTATTAGTTACACAGTTTGTTGGTGGCCTAATATGATATATATGGTGTATATGGTGTCAGTTAATTCCATACTGGACTCGAGCGAAGCTCGAGTCCAATATGGAATTAACTGACACAGTTTGTTGGTGGCCTAATATGGTATATATGGTGTCAGTTAATTCCATATTGAACTCGAGCTTTGCTCGAGCCCAATATGGAATTAACTGACACCATATATACCATATTAGGCTACCAACAAACTGTGTAACGAATATATCTTACCGACTGCTGCATCGATGCACAGAACTAAAAACAACAGCGATCAAAATTAAATGAAAGAATTCTCACAACGTGTTCACATGTCTTTGCCTTGTAACAATTTATGGGAGTGTGCAGGCACTCTCCCATACATTGTAACAAGGCAAATTCATACATACCAAACAGTTTCATTTCGAAGGTAACATGACACACATCCACAGAATATGAAGCCTTTTAAGTTGCCTAACCTGCACTTCAAACCAAATATGGGCTTCCAACACTCAATCTTTCAACTTGAAGCGTTTATTGGCTGCCGCCATTTTGAATAATCAATGAACAAAGGGGAGATTACCCATAGCTATCAGCGTATATTGATGTTGACAGGCAGTATATGGTTTTATATGCAGTCTGCATGTGACGTCTTTGAACCAATGAAATTACCAGATACTTGTAGGAGGTAAGATATAGGAAAATATCATCTTCGGCGGTCTGATAATTTTGTTGCTTGACAGTGTTTTGTGCCGAAACATTTCATTGAAGTCATTGTGTCACTCAGACTCATGACGTCTAATGAGATGCGTTCTTATATGATATGTTTACGCGCAATGCGGATTCACCGTGCGATGTGTCTAGCACATTTCTAAATGTCTGTATTGTATCGCGTAACGTTGAATACGAATAGCAATCGCAGAACAAAATAGACAATAGTTCATTGCTCGGATGGGAGTACGATTTTATCCTCGCATGGGACGCACGGAGGATTATTTCACGAGGCGTTAGGATAAAATCATACTCGAATCCGAGCAGATAACTTCTGTATTTATTTTCTTTTCTCCTTATTTGTTTTCCCAAAATAACCCTTTACAATTGATTCAACTCACCAGATCTGTAAACAATAAAGAAAGTGGTCCGTCATCGCTGAGAGTGGTACAAAATGATTCTGGAGTGGAATACCATTTTCGGCGAGTGGGGGTGGGGATTATTATAATCCCCGATGGGTACGGGGGTGGGATGGGAAAATCTCACCCGAGGGCAAGATATTTGGGCCAGATACGAGGCTTGCCGAGTGTCTGGACCAAATATCTTGTTCCGAGGGTGAGATTTTCCCATCCCACATCCGTACCCATCAGGGATTATTTTTCTCCCCCACCATACAGCGGTTACGTTAGCCAGAGGTGATCGGCGGTCACGTGCTGATATAATCAACTCATTTGGTATTCGTTGTTTTGAAAAACTAATGACACCATCGAAAAGAGCATGCAAAAGTTATGTATATACCAAAGGTATATACCACGAAATCAATTAGGAACGGTGACATCTTGGGGTTTAAAGAGTTATTGAGCATCAAACTTTGATCACACGGCCTTCTGATGACGTCAATATGAATTAGTTGGTAGCAAGAAACTGATACGATATGCATAACGTCATAATAACGTTATGAATGTATAACGTCACGTGGGTGGGGTGGGATGCATCTGTCTCTCCCTGCTATCTCACCCGGGACACACGTATGTTACACATGCAGTGGGGGGGGGGGGGGGGGTAATGATTTGTTTTGGGAGAAGAAAAACGAATGAAAATAAAATAAATGAGTGAATTTCACCTGGCAGTCGTTTCTGGTCATGCCTTTGCTGCCAGATTGGCAGGGAAGAATTGATTAGGAATCACAACAGAGCGAATATTCTCTAAAGTGCTGATGATACAGATATGCGTTTCCAGGTTTTGGTTTTCGAAATCATATTAGAAAAAACAGATGTGGAAGGGGTAATTATCTACGAAAAAAAATGTCACTGCCTATGAAGCCTAGAGATGGCCTATCAGTACCCAGTATGGAATGCATGTGGGACGAAATTTCGATTGAGAGCGTTAAACTCCTATTGATGGATACATGTGTCATGCGCCACATGCTGCGATCAGTTTTTCTCACAATATACAACAGGTCCATCGGAGTCAATATTATAAAACTTTTATAATTGTATTTTCCAGAACTGTATTTGCTATCTATTAATGTAACTGACAAAAATAAATCATTGGCATTTTAAAAGATATGGCAATTTGACAACTCGTAAATTGCCACATCATCTGAAATGCTAATGGTTCATTTCAGTCCATTAAAAGTCATAACTAGAAAATGCAATTCTAGAAAATACAATTGTAAAAGTTCTATAGTACTGGCCCCTGTTGATGACGTATTTGGTTGAGTGTGGATGCATTGAAGTATCCATAAGCTACCCCAAATTTCTATCCCCTTCCACCAACAATTTACCAAAAATGTATCTACCATTCGTGACTGCGTGTAATAACTCATACTTAATAAGAAAGAAATAGTAGAGTACCTGGTCATACCACGCCTCTTGTCCTGGGAACCAATCGGCTTTTACCGAAAGCGTATTAATTTGCTGTTTGTTAAAATATTTAATCACTGGGGTCATTCGAGCTGATTTACGATTTTGGAACAAGGATATAAACTCCTAGTTCAATTTTGAATTTGGAAGACGCCTCGTCAAGAAATATTTTCATGTATAAAGTATCCACATTTTTTGTCCAAGCAGCAAATGTGTTATCGATTTCGTCTTCATGGTGTAAACTTCAGTGCTCGTCATAGAACTTTCGCCTTTATAATGCTGTTAAAATTAAAAACATGAATCAATATTCCTTTAAGAACTGACAATATACTTGTCTACTTATTTTCCATCAGGGGATTTACTCGCGGGTATTGATGAAATACAAGCATTTTTTTATCGACAAAGTGAAGCATTATCACTGTCAACGCCACCATGACTGACAATGTCTCATGTAGTAAAAATGGGCGAATCCATTTGTGTAAACGTGCCCTACCCCGTCAAAATGGGCGAATCCATTCTGCATTCACACAGATGTAGGATTAAATTATTACTGATCCGCATTGCCGATTTATACATTTTGTCGTCTGCTGACCAAACGGTCTTTTTTCACGGATACATTTTTTCATACTATGATCAGAATAGAGATTACTCATCTGACGCTTTATTGGAGTATGAATGTGGGATGAGAGTGTTAAGCTGTACGAAGTGCGTAGCACTTCATACAAAACTTAACCCGCCCATCCCACATTTGTACTCCAACTAATTTATGTCAATCCTTATAATTTAACTTAGAGTTTTGATGATTGCCTGTTTAATTACTTACTTTCTCAGATTGTGGGTAAACTGATCTTTTTTAACCTGACGTTCCTATTAATGAGTAAACTTTTTACGCGTTCATCATTAAGCACTTGTACAAACACGCTTCTTGAAATGAAAAGAATGAAAAGTTTCAGCGCGCCGCAGGCACACAGAAACGATGTGGGATTTGAAATCCCTTGCGACCCGAATAACTAACTTTATTTGCTTATGAATCCACGACAGACGGAAGCGAGGGCCAATAATATTATGCGATTTGAGTGTGGCCACTGGTAGTAGGGTAGTAGAAGACAGACCCCCGACAACCTCGAACTGGAAGGTGACTAGGAATTGAGCGTAACTACAAGAATTCTGCTGTGTTTTACTTAGAAACGTGTGTTTATTTATGGTAATACTGAAACCACAGTTTGGTGGTTGTTTTAGAAAAAAAAAAAAGAAACCCAAACACTCGCTGGTTTGGGAGAAGCCCCAGCATATTATCCATAGCGGTTATAAAAAAGGAAAAAAACACCGGTATGTGTTTTTGAAAACTGAGAGTCATCCGTGAGCCTTTAAGGGAGAGTGGATGCTGAGCCTTGGCCATCTGATCTTCCTTCAGGGGAACAGATGGCAAGGTAATGTTGGAAAACCAAAACAAACACACACCCAAAAGCCCTTAAAAGGGCTGTTATATATTTATTCATATGTTTATTTATTTAAAACGCACAATAGTCCCAGTCAGGGAAGCTTGTTTCAATCCTTGCTCGGCGTTTGGTGGTTTCCCGTGTACGTTAACAGGAAGCTTGTTCCAATTCCTCCCGCGCTTCGTCTATGTTTTCCTTGTGTCATCTTGGTTAGAGTGTTTCAGGAGAATTTGAGAGTGTTCAATTAGAAAAGTTATAGGCAGAGAGAGATGGGAATCCGCTATTGTATATTGTGACTCTTGCGTGATTGTTGCTATTGATGTGGAGAGGGGTGGGTTTCGTTTTTGCCCACTCCCCCACGCAGAGTTACAAGGCAGTCCTCACAGACTCAGTCCTGAAGTTCTCAATCCGTAGCGAGGCAATCCTCCCTGATAGCACTTTAAATCTATTGCATAATTTTCTGTAACTTATAGGTGCAGAAGACGAACTTGCCTTCTAAGTACACTGTTCCGTTGAGAACAGCGAGTTCTATGCGGAGTGGCCAGCCCTGTCAGTCTCCCCATCCCCGAAATTAATACTCCGGGGATGAAAAACCTAGCTGCAGGTGGAGATTTTTCCGATGTCTGCAGCTCCTACTGATAGCAGAGGCAAGCTTGTGCGTATCTTCACCTGCCGTCGGTCCTGGTTATTTACACCTAGTACCCGGCCCATCTCAATGCGTAATGGTAATGCATAATGCGTTTAACAACGACGCAGTCCTCACTAACTCCATCCTTAAATGTTATTTGATGGCGATGTAAACCTCACTGAGTTTTGTCTCAGTTGCAGTAGTTTAGATAGATCCGTAGGTTTTGTTTAGTCATTCGACTTAATTATGATAGCTAGCAATATCTTCGTCTTGTGCTTTTTAGCTCATTTAGTTTTTTTGTTAAGGGTTTGGTGCTTGTTTAGCTCTACCCTTAATGCGCTATCTTGGAGTCTGTTGAGGGTTTTGTTTTGTAGGTTTTTTAATCGCGTTTCAATAGTTTCTGTTTTCCCTAGCTCATGAAGTTCCTTAATCGGTGTTCACTATGGCTTGCACAGGGCATGGTTTTGAACTCTCTGTAGCTTTTGAATGTTGGTTTTGCTCAGGTCACTCGTTATTATGGCACCATATTCTAGTTTCGGGCGTATAAATGAATTATAAAGCTTGAGAAGCACGTCTTTGTTTGCTCATCAATTTTTACCTCTGATTATCTTCAGAAAATTTATACTTTTAGTAGCTCCAACCGAAATGGAGTTTACGTGCCTGTTTAGACTGAGGTTGCTATCCAGTATAAATAAAAAATGACCTCATTGCTTGCTTCGGATTTGTGATCGTATAACTGGAGATTAATACTGGGATGGGTTTTTCTTTGGTTCTTAAAGAACGTAACTCTTTGAGTTTTGGAGGCATTGAGCTTGATGCGCCATAGGACCCGCCAGTTCTCAAGATCGCGAATGGTATCCTGCAGGCGATTTTTAATTATGTTTCAGCCTTACTGGAAGTCCACATGCATTTATCGTCTGAGAATTGCGATATTTCAACAGAGTTTTTCCCTACTTTTTCTATGTCACTCGCATATATTATGAAAAAGCGGACTTAGGACCGATCCCTGTGGAGTGCCCGTTTCGAGTAGTACTTCCTCTGACAACTCGCGGCTAACCCTTACCTTTTTCTTTCGGTTGGTTAGAAATGATGATGTTATCCGCAGAATATTAGTGGGTAATACCATTTTCGCTAGTTTATATCTCTATCTCTATGCCATTGCGCCATACCGAATCGAACGCTTTTTCTGCATCTAAGAAAAGCGATGTTCATATTTCGTTTTGACTGAACGCTGTTTTCATACAACTGACCAGTCTATATACGCGTTCAATTGCTTCTTTCAGACTTCTATATGCTCTTTACCATTTGTTGAAAAAGTTAATTGATTTGAGATAGCTGCGGAGCCTCATAGTGAGAATCCGCTCAAATATATGCAGCTACGCAAGTTAATTGGACGGTAGTTGGAAGGGTTGGTAAGGTCTTTGTCGGGTTTAAGTATCATGACCCCTGTGGCCACTTCCCAGCATTTTGGGAAGTGCCCACGAGAGAGACATCAGTTTAGGAGTTGGGTAAGTCTACAGTAGAAGATGCTAGAACACTGGTTCAGTATTTTGTAAGAGACTTCGTCTTCTCAGCCCGACGAAGATGACTTGCATTTTCTAATTATACCCATGACCTCTACTACGCTTATTTGCTCGACTAATTTATGGTAGTCCTCATCTTAGAGCCTTTGGTCGAAATTCGGTTCATTGAAAATTGTGTTATCTTGAACAAATTCATTTACTTTTCCTCTGGAATCGTTGTCAAATCCACCCTTTTTCTTGTGGACGATGGTCTTTGTTTTGGAAGTTCGGCCAAGCCGCTGGCTTTTGCCTTGTCGTCCAGGGCCTTAGTTCCGTCGCTGATTTTCAGCGCATTATCATTGGCCCTTTTGCTCTTTTCGCCAGTAAGAGTTTTAAGTGTATCCAAGAACCTCTTAGGTTCTTTCAACCTATTTAGATTTTCTTTTGCTTTTTCCCATCTCATACGATTGTCGTTAGCAACAGCCTTTTTTACCTTTTTCTGTGCAGGCTATTATACGCGGTTTTAAGTTCTGCTTTTTTGATTTGGCCATTCTCTGACTGGTAAGCCCGGAAAGCTTTCCCTTTTTGTTTAATTATTTGAAGTGTTGGTTGGGTTATTCTGTTTATCCGCGGCTTTACTGATTGCTTGGGACAGCTTCCATCTAGTGCACTGATGATAACCTCGTTAAGGTGGGTGGAAGTTTTTTCTAGTTCGTGAGCATTTACGGGGTCATTTGCATTTATTTTTAATTCGGTAATCTTTCTGAAGAGGTCGCAATCAATTTTTGATAAGTCTTCTTTCAAATTACTTCGTATATGTGTGTCAGCAAGCTGGTAGATCCACCTACACGTATACGAGGATCTTACAAACCATGGGGATGGAAGTGTACGTTATAGTTCAGAATTCATTTTGTACATTGTCAAAATGACGGAATTTTCGGCTTCTTCAAAGTATATCTGCGTGTATTATGGCTGATGTTTAAATACTCCATATTTATGATATAGAGCGCTGAACAGTCATAGTAAACGTTAAGCCGCGAACAGTTAAAAGAAGCTTCGAATCCTCGCGAGTCGGGAGGCTTGTGCTGCGCTGATGGGAGTTCGACTGCTTGTCCCGACTTACCACTTTAAACACAGTGCGATGATGCTACCAAAGTAATCCTGAACCTTGAAGGGGGGAAGAAGAAGTTTAATCAAATACTCCGACAAAGATTTGACGACTTCTGTGATCGATTTGCGAAAACGTTTGATGAGATTTCAGACTTCAGAAGTGTTGATTCGGCATCGTTGAGGTATATAGGTTTATAAATCGTAGCGTTTTCGTTTTAAAGATTATTAATCTGTACAAACAGTCTTTTACTAATCTGTAAAAACGAAGGGCTAACATTATTGTAGAGTTGACGCAGTATGCATGGGATATTTAAAAATATATACAATATGAACAAAAATGTACTCCAATGTGGTCGAAGTTTCCGGCGAATCAGTGGAATTAATTTCTATGCAGACGACAGGTGTGTGCATAGCCTTACATTGTATGCATCTGCGTTTGAGTGCGTTTGTTTGAATACCTTTGTGTGTCCATGCACCTGTTCACACATGTTTCTTCACTCTAACACCAGTCGGGTTAAAATTAACCCACATCAACTGGGTTGAGTGAATATGTACCAAACTGGGGTCACATTCACTGATTCCAGTTGATTTTTAACCCAACTGATTTTAGAGTGTTGGTATTATTTATAATGTGTTTGTTTGTGTTAATTCCATCTTGTCTGCACTTGTTCTATCGAAGTGCTGTTATATCTGACGTCATGTCTTGGTTCTACGCTGAGGAAATTTGAAAAGAGACGTTCTCTCCGATTTCCAGTGAAGTGTAGTATGTAAAATTTTGATGCAATATACTGATACTGGCGGTTTTATAGTTTTCGACATAGACGTATAGAAGCTGTCTCGGAGTACACAGGGGCATAAATCGTGCGAATAACTCACCTGAATACTACCTGGTCAGTTAATGTCAGTTTTACAATGTTTGTAGCTTCTCTTAATTTTAACACTGTCCCCTTTTTTAGTACGTCGTCTCGAATGATTTTTCTAGTGTAATATAACCGTGGGGAATAGCCTCCGGTGTCTGTTGTGTAATTCTGGTGTTCAGCTGGTGACTCTGAGATAAATTAAAGATGATAACAATTTAATATCTAATCTGATATTCCAAATGTCTAACAACAATAAATATTTAACAACAAAACTTGTTGGATATCCGAACAATATTACAGCAATACCTCGTGGGATTTCCCAATAATATGAAGCAGAGTAACTTTTGGAAATCCAATCTAGAACTGAACTCTTTCTTGTGATCAGTGTTATATATACAATACAATAAATGAGTCATATCAGTGATATAACAAGAAGTTTGCTATATATAAAAGTAAGCTTTCATTGCGTATTAATCAGATGCCCCATTTACGTACTCAACAAAGCTTAAACAAACAATGGAGGGAAACCCGGAAGAGGGGTAATTTGTTAACAACTTGCTGTTAATATAGAAACATGTTTATTTTGGGTTTTTTTTTTTTGTTTTTTTTTTTTTTAAATGTTTCTCTGGGTGCGTGGGGAATAACGGCGGTATCTATTGTGTAATTCTGGTGTTCAATTGATGACTCGGAAATAAGTTAAAGATGATAACAATTTAACCCTTTGAACCCTGGTTATATCTTCCATTTCAGTTCAATTGAAGCAATGAGTCCATATTTATTGTATGGGGGTAGACAAATTAATATTTGCAGCGTGCAGTCTTGGGACTGCACGTTGAAAATATTGATTCGTATACTCCACACTTTAACTTCGCAGCCATCCTACTTAACACTTTACCCAACGTAACGGCCAAAACCGGCCGGCGCTATTCTCAAAAATCGCCAATTAATTTTCATTATTTTTTCATTTTTTGTCTCAAAAACATAGGTTATGACCCCTCGTTGGAACGAGCTCGTCGAGCTCGTTCCAACGAGGGGACATAACCTATGTTTTTGAGAAAAAAATGAAAAAAATTAGTTATTCGAGAATTATTTTTGCAAGTGTCGTCTGCTTTTCAGGTTAGGTAAAGGGTTAATGAAACATGACGTACTATGTTCCTGGGCCGTAAAAGCGGTCTCTCGTGCTCAAATGGTTAATAGTGAATCTGGTATTCCAAAATGTCTAATAGCAATAAAAATTAATTTTAACAACTGAACGTGTTGGATATCCGAAGAATATTACAGCAGTAGCTCATGGGATTTCCCAATAATATTAAACAGAGTAACGTTTGGAAATCTAAACTATACCTGAACTCTTTCTTGTGATCAATGTTATATATATAATACAAGAAATGAGTAATGTCACTACATGTGTGCTATTTATAACGATTAAAGTAAGCTTTCACCGTGTATTACTCAGATGTCTTATTAGCTTACTGAATAGAGGTAAAAGAAACAACGGAGGGAAACACTGAATAGAGGTAATTTGTTAATAACAATAATAATGTGCTGAAAACCTATGTCTTGAAACAGACTCCGGGGATAATATTCTGAAAGAAGTGTTAGCAGGCCCGAAGCAAAGATCTCAGAATTATCCGACGTGCGGACACGGTGCGGCGAGAGTTAAATTTTTCCGACAGTGTTTTCAGGTCGTTGACCGTAGGTATAAACTTGAAGCCTAAGGCTAAACAAAATTAATCTTTTGATTCTCAGGCAGCGGCGCATTCGTTATGTCGGCCCGCGTTCGTCATATTTATTTCGGAGGCAAAATTCAAAATGTATAAAACTATCATAGGATGTGATTTTAGCGGTATCGCATCGAGTTTTGCGATGTAATATGTCGCATACATTGATACAGTATTGTTAGTCTATTCGCGAAATGCAACACGATTCTCCTCTGTGTGTACAAAATAAATATTTATTTAACTGGTTTAGGGCTAGTTTATTTTTGGTAGTCTGAATTTGTTCATCAAAAAATGCCAAAAGTTGGTTTATTACAAATTATTGGAGAGTGCCAACAGGCACTCTCCAATAATTTGTAATAGAACAAATTTTGTATAAGCAAACTATTATTTATGTTTGACTGAATTCGAAACATGTGCAAGGAAAATGTTGGCTTTTGCACTGGTACCCGCATTTTTTGAAAGGCCTGATTGCGGCTCTCTAGCTCTCAACCAGAAAAGAAACTACAAGCGAAATCAACATGGAAGCTCTAGTATATAATTTTAGGCTATCACAACTGGATTTTAGGCATCGGCGACCATTCCATCAAGAATAAAAAATAAAAATAAAACCGCCCTCCCTCATTCGATTTTTTTTAGAAAAAATGCCTGAGAATCAATTATTTAATATTGTTTGGCCTAACTCAATATGCTTCTTTAACTGTAAAGTGCTAACATTTTCTTGGTTCCCAAAATTTGTTTACGAGTCTTCGACTTGTTAGAATTTATAAACTGTAAAAAGGCAAATCCACACAGGGAAAAAATATTTACTTCAACGATAATTTGAATCACAACTACAGAATCTGAAATCTTAGGTTCCCGGTAATATGAAGCAAAGTAACGTTAGGAAATCCAAACTATAACTGAACTCTTTCTTGTGATCAATGTTATATATACGATAAAATAAATGAGTCACGTCACTACAGGTTTGCTTGGTATAAAGATTAAAGTAAGCTTTCACTGTGTATTAGTTAGATGCCTTATAGGCGTACTGAATAGAGTATAAATAAACAATGGAGGGGAACACTGAATAGAGGTAATTTGTTAATAACTACTAGAAGAGAACGTTGCTGCTACACCACGAATGCAGAAACATGCTAAGTTTGAAACAATTGAAATTGTATGGGGTATACTGTGAACAGTAGAGATTCTTAATGGAATATAATAATTGTAAATAATCGTGAAAAATAAAACTTTCAGGTCCACACTCATGAGATAATTCCAGATACTGACTAAAATAGAGTAGATTTTCTTTTTCATTTTATATATTGTATACTACGAGACATTTTATTGCAAAATATTCATCCCAATTCGATCCCAAATGCGTAAGTTTCAAAATAATAACAAAGATCAGCTGATCGTTCCTTCAAGGCAACGTGATGCGGCGTAGCGTGACGTCATTTAGGAAGCTACACAGGGTAGCATATAATAAATGTAGGTATGTCTGACTGACTGTGATTGCCCGAGGTGAGAAGATAGATTTAATGCGCATGTTACTATCACCAGGACATGTTTGAGGAAAATAGACTTTCGGCACAAAAAACTAATTTACTATTATTTTATTACACCCTTAACGTCTAATTATAATAGGAATCGGTAAAAAAAATAAATTACGTTCTCCCCTCATTAGTGAGATCAAACACCTCGGTGATAAACATTTCGTGTGAACTTGAAATTTACAAATGAATTTTCAAAAGCGCAAAACAAAAGTTGTTCCCGCTCCACTAGTGAGTATAACAAGACGTCATAATTACGTCATTTCGCCAACAATCCTGAAAACTATTTTGTGTGGATGTACACAACATCCAATGTGATCTGTGTCAGCGGAAACAGCGATCAGCTGATTGTGTAAACAGATGTCTTGCGTGGTATGGGCGTCGGTTTGGATCGCTTCAGTTGAAGCTTCAAACGAAAGGGGTATAAGAAAAAGAAAATCTAATGTTTTCTTGTGAATACCGGGATTTATCTCATTCGTGAGTGAGAGGATTTGTATTTTCACTCGCAGCAAGCAAGCTGCGAGTGAAAATACAAATTCTCTCACTCACGAATGAGATGAGATAGATCCCGGTATTCACAAGAAAACATTAGATATCCTCCATGTATTACATTAAGAATCTCTAATCTTCAAATTATATCCCATATAATTTGAATTGTTTCAAACTTAGCATGTTTCTGCATTCGTGGTGTTGCAACATTGTTCTCTTCTAGTAGTTATTAACAAATTATCTCTATTCAGTGTTTTCCCTGAATTGTTTTTTCAGTAGCTTCCAAAATGACGTTACGCTTCGGTGCATGACGTGATGGACGTCATCTTGAACGTCGCCTTTACGGAACGATCAGCGGGTTTTTGTTATTGTCTTCAAACTGTTTGCAGTCGAATTGGGCTATAATAAAAAGAAAATGTACTCTGTTTTAGTGAATATCGGGAATTATCTCATTCGTGTGGACCTGAAAGTATTATTTTTCACTCGCGCAAGCGCTCCTGAAAAATAAAACTTTCAGGTCCGCACTCATGAGATAAGTCCCCATATTTACTAAACCAATGTACATATCCTCTATGTATTCCCACTGATGGGTGGAGAAAAATCTCAAATATTCATAGAGTAGGAAAAGCATTCATCAAGTTATGATCAACTCATTTCGACCAATCGTATACAAGCAAATTGTGTGTTCTTGAAGAAAAATAACTTATACAGTGTTGAAGGGGTTAACGCACTCTTTACAATTTAGATATGGCGAATTTGTGGGAAGTGTGTTTGGATCTGTCTTTCTGTGTTAGCGAGTGTGCATATGCGTTTGGGTGCGTGTGCGTGAATCCATCTGTGTGCCAGTGCGCCTGTTAATATCTTCATACTATTCTGTGTGTTTTTTGTCTGTTCCACCCTGACTACCGTCTTAGGACGACGCGTCAATTTTTCCACTTGTTTCGATCTTTCGAAAGGTTGTCATGCTATGCCATGTCAAAATACTGGGCATTTGCTTGATATTTGTGGATAAATGGTGTTAATATTCCAGATCGAATTGATGACGTTAATGACGTTATCTGGAGTGATAAGAAAAAAAATTCAAGACAAATTATTTACCACATTCAGGGCAAGAAGGTCAATTTATAAAACAGATAAGTCCATAATGTAATCATAATAAGATTAATTTCTTCTCTATCCCATAAATGACCGTTTATTTGAATAGTAAAGGCCTTGGATAATGTTTTGCTTTATTCACCTAGTAGGGTTATAAATTTCCCCCATAGGTTTAACACTGAAATAGTTTATTCCCCTAGTAGCGACGGACTTGATGACCTCTGGCCTCTACCACATTTGTCTAGCCTAATTAATAGTTCGATTGTTGATTTCTTTAAATCTTTTTGAAAGTATTACACAATACCAGTAGACACAACCACCGACTGCTCATATAATAACGTATTTTTGCAAGCTTAGTTCTAGTTTGTAGGGGAATTATTTTTAGACAGAAATGTATTTCTGCGCCTTGTTTATTTTTGCCAATTTTGCTGGTCGGGCGAATTGGACAAATGTGCTCCTCACTTCTCGCTGTGTTTTGTAGCGAATTTTGCACGATTTTGCCGCGACTTCCATGTAAAAGATTTATGGTATAAACAAAATAAACGTATAGTGTTTTCAAGTAAACAAAATTATTCTACTCGTAGAATTAAGAATGAAACTACGGAAGCGTATTGCTGCCATATGGAAAAAAATAAATTGTTTCCTTTAAACTTTTAAACGAAAAAGTTTTCGTTTAAACGAAACCACTTTCGTTTAAACGAAAAAGTTTTCGTTTAAACGAAACAATTTATTATTTTTTGCACGTGGCAGCAATACGCTTCCGAGTGAAACCGACTCGCCGGAGGCTGGTCGGTTTCATTCTTAATCCTACTCGTAGAATATTTTTTTTACTTGAAAACACAAAACGTTTATTCTATATTTAATCATCTGCAACATAGCATGACTCAGGTAGAGAGAAACCTTCATTTCCGAATCTCAGGTCATATTGACAGATCTGTGTTTTGGAAGACATCCACTGATATTATTTTCTCTTTGTTTCTTAGATTTATTTATTATTATTTATTTATTGGGGTTTAACAACATTTTCGACAGCCAGGGTCAGCTCGTGTAGGACAGTTTTACGGGTGGAGGAAGCCGGTGGAACCGGAGAGAACCGCCGATCAACGGAAAGCAACTGCCAGACTCCCCAACGTACTAACTCCACACAAGCAGGGTTATCATTGGTTGAAGACAAGTGCACCATCGACGTGCAGTACACCTCAGTACACAGCGCCATCGCGTCCCCATGTGTTCAATCGGGATGAAGTGCCTTGCTCAAGGACACAACGCAGTTACCCCTGACGGGGATCGAACCATGGACCCTCCGGTTTGAAGTCCAATTCCGTAACCACTCAGCCACCGCGCTCCCTGTTTCTTAGATGTTTCATTTATTAAATAAAATATTGATTATTTCTATTCAGGCCAAGAAATAACACGCGAACGATCGTTTTGGTTACGTGGGGGTTACATCAATTAAAAAATACACGGCAAAATAATCCAGCATAACTTTATAAAAGGAACTCCCCCCTAAATAAATAGCGACACCTAACGCGCGATCTCACTTTGGCGAGATCGCGCGTTTGTTATTGCTATTTATTTTGGCGGAAATCCCGTTGAAACGCAAAGCAGCCTGACTAATGTAGTTAAACAGAGAAGGTGAAGAAGCATCACAACACTTGTTTTTCTATGGATTACCACCATGCCAAATAGCGTAACCTGCGTACGGGTTACGATATAAGCTCTTCATTTCCACGCCTACTTTTATGAGTATGTGCTGTGGGCCTCTCTCTATGTGTTAATTTTGCTTCGATAAATTATTCTATTCTAGTGTTAAGTCAGTATTTTGAAGAGTAGAGCCAGATAAAGGACAGTTGGCAGTGTTTTAGTACGATGAAAAGAGTTACAAAATTTAAGTTTCTTTCATTCGGCGAAGTTGACTCACATCAGTGGTTCAGTCGTTCTTGGGAAGAATTGGGGTGAGATTTATGGTGGGGGGGGGGGGGGGGGCTCAAAAGAATTGGCGAGTGGTTTTAGTGGTCGAGGTACAGAAGGTAAGTTAGCGCTCAGCTCGGGACTTTATACCAGTCAACAAAAGAGTGACAACAGATATCAACAACACAACAACAATATTGAAACAGCTGGTTGGAGCACTTCAAAAACACGATGCTCAGGTGTACTGGTATTAATTTTTTTAATATTTGTTTTGGGTCAACATTTCTATAATTATAGGTCATTTTTCTATGCTTGATTTAGCAAAACAAATTAAATTTGGTCTTCCAAAGAAGGGACCATAACAAAATGATGACACAATTGCTAGTCCGAGGCAGTGCTGCATAGCTTTTTCTGTCCATCGAGAAAAAAACACTCTTGAAATCAGATGTTTTAGGGGGTGCGATCAGAAACTGGGTGGAAAAATTTGAAAATTAGGGTGGGTGCCAAAAATGAAAAAAATCAAATAATGTCTTATAATTTTTTTTTCATTCGTAACTTCGCATTAACACTTTCGCTGCCGAAAAGGACTATTGCCACCTATTTTTTGATGAGTATCTATATGTTCTGGTATGCGCAGGTCAAACCTACCATCTGATTAATTGTTGGAAAGGGATCAGAGAGCCCTTTCCAACAATTAATCAGATGATAGAGTTTCAAGTATTTCATAAATTTTATTAAACATAGAGGTCCTCCATATATGGATAAAGTGGGCGTGACAGTAAAAGGGTTAAGTTTCAAGTAAATGTTAAGAAAACAAGAAAACTGATTACAATTATTACATATCGATTTTCTATGTTTGACATCCAGTTTTTACGATTGCTTGGCTATGTTTTATGAATGTGAAGTGACGTAAATAGTCTTTTTTATGATGGATGGCCGTGATCAGAAAAAATAATATGTCCGAAAGAAATTATCAATACAACCCACGTGCCATATCATACCCATCATAAACCACACGTGTACCATACGTCATTTTGTAGGTTTAGTTTCTAGGTTGAGAACGGTACATGAGATTGTCCTTACAGGGTAGCATGATAGTTTGTGTTTATTCCCTAACGAGTGTGCTACCCACACACAACGCTGATCTTTGCGGCACGCTGTTGCTAAGCACCTTGGATATATATTTTCGATGTCAAAAGTTCTCTTTAAAAAATCAATGTTTTTTCATCGAGAAGCACTGTTTGTTCTATTAGCCAAAAGCACAAAAGTATTCTCAACTTCTGCTTAGAAACATAAGAGGCGCATAGAAAGTCTCTGCCAACACTGTGAAAAATTAACGTTAAAAATACGGAGAAAAAGTTATTGCACACAGATGCCGGTAATTTTACGCGTAACTTGTTACGGAAAAATGTAAATTATTTTGGGCAATGCAGACCCTTTTATTCGATCTTGTAGCAAAACCGATTATTTTCATTCTAAATTCAGAGTCGATTGTACTGTCTAAATTTCTCCAATCTGTCATGTGTTCTCTTAAGTCGATAACTGCGCGAGAGCAGAGATATCACCTTGCATTCATATCCGAGGAGGCCATATATATTACTCACATTTTGCTTAGGATCACACCCTATTCATCGACACAATTTGTATATGAACGGAAAGCGTGCGCATTATTTGTTTGTCTACTTATTGGGGAGCAAAGACACTTTTAACAGTCTGGGTCATATTAATTTGCACACATTTACGGGTAGAGAAAGACATAGTACCCACACGGAAGCACTCGGCAATGGTGAGTAACTGTCGCCATCTCTAATTTATCATCCTGGCGCAGGCAGCGTTAGCATTGGTTGAAGGCAAGTGGGCCGTGGGCATACAGCGCCTCGACCTTAGATGTACACCATGTGAACGTAACACTTACCTTCAACCAGTGCTAACTGCATGTGTCAGGATGGTAAATTGGAGAGCCCGAAAGTTACTCACCATTGCTTAGTACCTCTCTCCAGGTACTCTGACTTCCCCCACCCGGCAAATTGTCCGGCATGATACGATTCAAGCTGCTGAAAGTGCCGTGTAAACTCGAATGAACAAATAAACAAAATTAAAGCTATACGCATTTGATCTTTTATGTATCAAATATGTAGTTGGGTAGGGGTGATCCTTAACAAAAAGTGAGTAGTATATATTGTTTGTTTATCAAATAAGTCTCATTTAGACCACCATATACTAGAACTGAAAATTTTTTGTCTTTATTAAGTAATAAAGAGCACCCCCCCCCCCCCCCCCCCCACACACACCAACACGTTTTTACCTCCCCATGGCACCCACCCACCCTGGCCTAGTGTCCGGATTTTTATTGCCGACCACCTCCTCCCGCTCCCAGTGATATACTCTATTATAATTACAATCGCTGTCAGAAAATTTCGACCGGATCGCGACTAGGTCGCGATCTGGTCGAATTTC